>CM060383.1:145904352-146401455 GCA_030545235.1 Helianthus tuberosus
ACAGGACCAGAAATGGTTAAAAGATTGAAGAAATAATAAAAAATGGAAAAACCCAACTTGTTGCTCAAAGAAGTGGCAATGTTTATGTTGTTGATCTGTCAAAAGAGAGCCCGGGACTGATGCTTGTCTGTTCCTAGCTGCCTCTAACAAAGAGACAGAACTTTGGCACAAGAGATTGGGGCAAACAAATCACAAGACAATCACTGCTTTGTCAAAACAGGGACTTGTAAGAGGTCTTCCTCAAAAACTGTTCACCTGTCCTAAGCATTGTGTTTCCTGCTTAAAAGGAAAACAACATAAAGCTCATTTAAGTCCATTGAAGAGTCCAAAACAAACAAGTGCTTGCAAATGCTTCACATGGATCTGTTTAGCCCAGTAAAAGTCATGAGTATTAAGAAGAAAAGATATTGTTTGGTAATTGTAGATGACTTTTCTAGGTTTACATGGATTTATTTTTTACATTCCAAAGATGAGACTGCAGGCATTCTGCAAGACTTTGTCAAACAGGTTGAAAAGCAGTTTGAGTTGCCAGTAAAAGTCTTCAGGAGTGACAATGGGACAGAATTCAGAAATAGGGAGTTGGAGGAGTTTTGTTTGTCAAAAGGAATTGTAAGGCAGTACAGCATTCCAAGGACACCAGAACAAAATGGGGTTGTTGAAAGAAAGAACAGAACATTGATTGAGGCTGCTAGGACCATGCTTGCTGATTCAGGTTTGCCATTAACTTTCTGGGCAGAGGCTGTAACCACTGCCTGCTATGTCCAGAACAGAGTTCTAATAAACCCCAGGCATCAAAAGACTGCCTATGAAATTCTGTATAAAATCAAACCACTGATCTCATACTTCAAAGTTTTTGGCTGCCCATGCTTCATTTTAAATTTAAAAGATTCCATTTCAAAGTTTGCAGCCAAAATTGATTGTGGTTATCATTTGGGATACTCAACCACTGCTAAGGCCTACAAAGTCTTCAACACCAGGACTAAGACAGTGGAAGAGACTTTGAATGTGAAGTTCAATGAACTTTCTTCAATGAATATCCCTACAAATCCTACAGAGTTATTTGATCATGATAAATTTACTTTTGAGTTTCTGTCAAGACTAACAGTGCAGGTCTATCTCAAAATTCTCCGTCGGACTATGGATATGAAGTCATCATTCCACAACAAAAGTCTGAAACCATTGCAAGAGCAGCAAATGTTCAAAACAACTGTCAAAGCTCAACCACTGCTACCTCAACAGTTGTTGAGCAAAGTAGCCCTTTAACCCCTGCTTCCATATCCTCAAGCACTGTTGATAAAGATTCTCAAACAGTGGATAAAAATCAACATGTTTCCACACCACTTCCTCCTATACCTCCACCTCCATTTCAAGCCACTATTGGATCATCAATGTAATAACCCTAAATTTAAAAATTATTATTCTAGAAATAAAAGAATAATAATAATATATATTTATTTTATGATCCATCTTTCTGTATATCAACCAAAACTATTATTATTATTCATAAATTATCCAATAGGAAACCCTAATTAAGACACCCAAGTAATTCTGTACAAACCCTAGAATTCTCAGAATTTTCAGAATCAGGATCAGGGCCCCTAAAACTCAGGGGGGGGGGGGTTATTCCCTATTGACGATTATCCTAAAAATCTCGCTGTCTAAATTGAATTTCGAGAAGGTGTCGACTCAGCTAGGCTAGTCCCACGCATGGCAACCCTATGATCAATAGGTAACCCTTACGAACCGTAAGGGTTATTTGTTACGGTCCGTAAGGGGTGGCAAAATTCGACTATAAATAGAGGACATTGGCACTTGAATCTGGGCGCTAAAACGACGAAAGAATTCGTAATATGCTTCGAGTTATCGTCTGTTTACTTCAATTAACACACACGAAACACTAATTAGTATAGCTGGGTGCTGCAGAACAGGGTATTAACTCAATCGCTACTACGATTCAATGTCCGATTGATTGAAATCAATCCAATGGATGTTTAAGTGCTGCTCAAATTTGGGTTATGCTTTGTCATTAATCGTGATTCTGATGGATGTTTAAGTAATTTCACTTTGTCATTAGTTGTGATTCCGATGGATGTTTAAGTGTTTACACTTTGTCATTCGTTGTGAATCCGACGGATCTTTAAGTGATTTCACTTTGTCATTAATTGTGAATCCGATGGATGTTTAAGTATCGCACTTTGTCATTCGTTGTGAAGATTTTAATCTCATGAGTTATCGTAAATGCTGTATTAAGTTACTAACCTAGTTTGTGTGCATGTTATTTAAATTAGGTTAAAAGCTTAATCAGTAGTCTAAACTCTGCCCGTATAAATCTGAAATATTATCACAAGGTAGCATCACTTTGGAATTATTAAGGTACGGATCCTACCCCACTCCTTATTGCTTCATATTCAAATTGTTATAAACCCATTAAATTCGTACACTCTTCACGTCTTTGATTATCGATTCATTTGACAGTCCGTTAAATTCCTATTCTAAACTTTGGATTTAGCTTTTATGTCATGCGATAATTTTCTGTTAGTTGTACTCATTATCGCATGTTCCAATATATGTTACGTCACATTATGAAAATATTTTTGATAAGTTATAAGAATAAGACCATTTGTACTCTGATACCCTGAGTATCGCTTCTCGTGGAGTGTCCCACGAGCATGTTGTTGCGGCATCGACATCATGTGCTCCATCCGTGACGGAGAGATCAGTTCACGGCGTCTCTTAAGTACAAGTGTGGTACATAAGGCTATTAGGAGGCGTATGGATCGATCCTAGGATTTAAGTTAAGGAGGTGGATAACGGGTATGCCAATTCGCCATCTCATGTGATAATTATGCAGGAGTAGCTACCTGTGTATTTTCACGTTTTAAGTTGCTCATGGGTACATCCGTAAGATATGATTATGAAATTATGTTCTTGCATCGTATTATTTTCACATAAAGTTCCATTCGGATAACATTTCATATAAAGCGTTATTTGTTATTTGAGCCTATTATTCCGTACTGAGCATTCGGCTCATTCCGTAAACTTTTTGTATATACAGGTCCGCAGGTTACTTTGGGCGGGGAAAAGAGAGAAGAATAAAGCCTAAGAATAAATCTAAAGATGTTAGTTAATGAAGTCGAATGTGTCCGCTTGTATATTAACCTTAAAGTTTAGTTGTTGTGTGGTTGTATCCCTGTCCAGTAAATAAATGGAATTATGACTTTTGTTTATGATACTACTGTTATTGTGACACGGCAGCCCTTCCGGGTTGGGGTGTTACAGCTATGGTATCAGAGCAAAGGCTCTTTCCTGTAGAAAACTTGAAGATAGTAAATAAAACCTGTGAGGAATGGGTAGATATCTATGATAGGATTCAACTTGGTCTCTTATTTGGTTTAACTCCTATGTCTATTCTTATAGATGCCTCCTCGTCGTTCGCTACGTAGGAGTACTCGTACTAACCATGTACGTAACAACACTTCTTCGAATGAGACTCCAGTTGATCCAAACGTAATAAATGCTATCAACCAGGCTGTTGCCGGGTTGCTTCCAAACCTTGTTGCTCAAACAGCTGAGGCCGTTATTCAACAAACTCGTCATCCAGAACGTAATAACACGAATCCAATCTCTGGTGAAGAAATTCATGAGAATACACGAACCATGCTGCCTATAGTATAGACATATGGATCGCTAAATTCCAAAAACAAAAGCCGAAATCCTTTAGTCACGCTACTAATCCAGTCGATGCCAGAAACTGGATAGCTCATGTTGAAAAGATCTTCGGAGTTCTTGGAGTTCCGGAGCAATACAAAGTTAGATTGGCTACCTACAAATTCGAAGATGACGCACAAACTTGGTGGGAAGGATATAAGCAAGTCAAAGGAGGGGATGATTTTGACGCTAATCTTTCATGGGTCGACTTTCGTACCATCTTTTACGACAAGTATTTTTCGACCGCTGATAAAGAAGCTTATATCAGGGAGTATGCAGTGATTCGACAGGGGAGTGATGAACCAGCCTCTGAGTTCATTACTAGATTTGCAAGGTTGGCTAGTATTGTAGGAGACGTTGCAGGATCAGCAGAAGCCCAGGCAGAGAAATGCAAGTGGGCAGTCAATGATCGAATTCGGAAGTCGATCATGTACATGAAATTTAAGGATATCACCGAAGTTGCTGATGTAATCAAAACTTTTGAGTTTGAAAGGAAAGAATTCTTATCTCGAACTGAGGATAATAAGAAGAGAAACAGAGAAGGACAATTTAAGCAGGCAATCGGCCAATCATCCACTGCGCCACAGCATCAAGACCGCAAAGTGCAAGGAAATCAAAACTCTGGAAATCAGGCACGTCCATGGAAACCTAGACCGCAAAACCCGAGGCCCGCTCAAAACCAGATTCAGTTGTATGCAGAGCCTATTAGAGCTTAACCACTGAATCAACCTCTAAACCCGAATCAAACTACATATCCTCTATGCAATACTTGTGGTAAGAGACATCAAGGCGTATGTCACCGAAGCACAGGAGCATGCTTTAGATGTGGCCAAACTGGACACATGATCAAGGAATGTCCTAAGAAAGATACTAAGAAGAATAACCGACCTAACATTGCACCACCCAATGTTGGAGGAAGAGTTTTTGCACTTTCTGCTACTGACGCTGCTAATGCCCCAGGTACTGTATCTGGAACCCTTCAGCTTGGTGAACGTAGTATCTATGTGTTATTCGATACAGGATCGACCCATTCTTTAGTATCCCACTCGTTTACTAAGTACCTTCCGATAAAACCCACTCTCTTAAATCATACTTTAACCATTTCCACTCCCATGGAAAATTCATCCGTAATCACTTACGTATATAAAGATTGTCCGATCCGTATTGAATCTATTGTGTGTAAGGCAGACCTATTTCGAATACATATGTGTGACTTTGATGTTATTCTAGGGATAGATTGGTTGTCTCGACATCGTGTAACTATAGATTGTCATTTCCGTCGTGTTATTTTCGGTGATCTTCATCATCCTGATATTATATATCAGGGAGCTCAAGCTCATAAATCTCTTAAAATTATCTCTGTGCTCAAAGCTCGAAAATTCATATCAAACGGCTGTACTGGATTCCTAGCATCGATTAAGGATACTTCTGCTAGTGTTAAGAGTATTGATAACCACTCTGTTGTTCGTGAATATCCTGATGTATTTCCAGATGAACTTCCGGGATTACCACCCGACCGTCAGGTAGAATTCACCATCGACTTGATCCCTGGTGCCGAACCTATTTCTAAAGCTCCATACCGTATGGCCCCGATGGAACTGAAGGAGTTAAAGGAACAATTGCAAGAATTGTTAGATCTAGGATTCATAAGACCCAGTGTTTCACCTTGGGGTGCTCCGGTCTTATTTGTGAAGAAGAAAGACGGTAGTATGCGTTTATGTATTGACTACCGAGAGCTGAACAAGATTACTATTCATAATCAGTATCCTTTGCCTCGCATTGATGATCTCTTTGATCAACTTCAGGGGGCTCAGTTCTTCTCAAAAATCGACTTGAGGTCCGGGTATCATCAGCTAAAGATCAAGAATAATGATGTTCCTAAGACTGCCTTTCGTCTCGATACGGTCATTACGAATTTTTGGTTATGCCCTTTGGGCTAACTAATGCACCCGCAGTCTTCATGGATTTGATGAATCGCGTATTTCACAAATTCCTAGACAAATTCATTATTGTCTTTATCGATGACATTCTAGTATATTCTAAGAGTCACGAAGAGCATGAAGCACATCTACATGCAGTACTTGGAACCTTGCGGCAGGAGAAATTGTACGCCGAATTTCCAAATGTGACTTTTGGCTTAACCAAGTGGCATTTCTAGGTCATGTCATATCAGCAGAGGGAATTATGGTAGACCCAACAAAGGTTGAAGCTATTACAAAATGGCCAAGACCCACTTCTGTTACCGAAATACGAAGTTTCTTGGGTCTTGCTGGCTATTACCGAAGATTTGTTGAAAGATTCTCGGTAATTGCTTTACCACTCACAAAACTCCTAAGGAAAGGGGTGAAGTACTCATGGAATGAGGAACAAGAGAAAAGTTTTGAAGAATTGAAGAAGCGACTCGTATCCTCTCCGATACTCGCTCTCCCTTCTGGATCAGGAGGTTACCAAGTCTATAGTGATGCCTCAAAGAAAGGATTAGGCTGTGTGCTAATGCAACATGGGAAGGTTATAGCTTATGCCTCCCGTCAGTTGAAGCCTTATGAAGTTAACTACCCTACACATGATTTAGAACTAGCCGCAATCGTATTTGCACTTAAGATTTGGCGACACTATCTGTATGGTGAGAGTTGTGACATCTTTACCGACCACAAGAGCCTCAAGTACATATTTACGCAGAAGGAGCTAAATATGAGGCAAAGAAGGTGGTTAGAACTTTTAAAAGATTACAACATAAATATTCAATACCATCCAGGGAAAGCCAATGTTGTAGCTGATGCATTGAGCCGAAAGAATTCCGGGACTATATCTTGCTTACAAATTCAGCCTCGTATTATGAGGGGTCTCGAAAGGATGAACATTTGGCTTCAGGTTAGTAAATCTGATGGATATATAGCTAGAATGCAGATTGAAACCGACCTCATATCACGGATCAAAGATGCACAAAAGCAAGATGGAGAACTTTAGGCAATTGTGCAAAATCTTGAGGTGGGTAAGCAATCTGAATTTCGTATAGACCATCATGGGGTGATTTGGTGCGGCAAAAGACTTTGTGTACCCGAGGACTCCACCCTTCGTGAGTCATTGTTAGCCGAAGCTCACAGATCACCATTTTCAATTCACCCAGGATCTACCAAGATGTATCGAGACTTAAGACAGAACTTCTGGTGGAATGGCATGAAGGAAGACGTTGCTCGATACGTAAGTAAATGCCTCACTTGCCAACAAGTGAAAATTGAACACAAACGAGCAAGTGGTCTGTTACAGCCATTGGATATTCCCATATGGAAGTGGGATGAGATCACAATGGATTTTGTCACCGGTTTGCCTAAGACATTCAAGAAGAATGATGTTGTATGGGTTGTTGTCGATAGATTGTCAAAGTCAGCACATTTTCTCCCGATTCAGCAAGGATTTTTGGTTAGTAAGTTATCCGAAATATTTCTTCAAGAAATTATTCGACTCCATGGCACACCATCTTCCATTGTTTCCGATAGAGACCCACGTTTCACCTCACGATTTTGGAAAGGTTTTCAGGCAGCTTGGGGTACACGACTGAAGTTTAGTACGACTTTCCATCCACAAACAGATGGGCAGTCAGAACGTACGATTCAGACCTTGGAAGACATGCTCCGAGCATGTGCACTTGAATGGTCTGGAAACTGGGATGAATATCTATGCCTTGTTGAGTTCGCTTACAACAATAGTTGGCAAGCAAGTATTGGCATGGCACCTTTTGAGCTTTTGTACGGTCGGAAATGTCGCGCACCGATATGCTGGGATGAAGTTGGAGAAAAGATTATTGAAGGGCCAGAACTAGTTCAGATTACAAATGAAAAAGTCACTATGGCACGAGAAAAACTGAAAGAAGCTCAAAGTAGACAAAAGAGCTATGCAGATCAAGATAGACGACCACTTGAATTTAAAATTGGTGACCACGTATTCTTAAAGGTATCACCTTGGCGTGGCGTTCGTAGATTTGGAATTAAAGGGAAGCTTAGTCCTCGTTTCATTGGTCCGTTTGAAATCCTTGAAAGAATTGGAGAAGTATCATATCGACTAGCTCTACCGCCTCAACTCTCGCACGTTCATAACGTTTTTCATGTCTCCTCGTTAAGAGGATATAATTATCATCCACTCCATGTCCTTAGTTATCCATTACTTACAATTCATGAAGATTTGTCCTACGAAGAGGAACCAGAAACCATCTTAGATCGACAAGAAAGGGTTATGCGTAGGAAAGTAATTCCGTTTGTTAAAATCCTCTGGAAAAATCACTCTGAACGCGAAGCAACATGGGAATCTGAAAAATCAATTCGCTCTCTATACCCTAATCTATTCTCGCAATAGAATTTTAGTCAAGGTAACGGTGAACCTTGCTCTTTGATCTATGTTCATTTGTTTATGTTTGTGAGCATTCATGCTTTATCTTAGGTGAATATATCTTAGCCATGAATAAGCATATCTATGTAGGAGATATCAGTACCAATAGTCATTTTATTATCTGTAAGTCTCCATTGATTTTTCGTACGGTAAGATATTTTATTAAGATACATAGAGGAAGAACATTAGGACATGATGGTAAGGTAATTGACAATTATGGTCATGAACATAATTATAAATTTCAAATACACATGTATGTTTAGGAGATTCTTATTATATAAGTTAGTAACTCTGCTATGAAAGTTCCGTTTCCGTTACTTATGCGATATGTTATATTGAAAAATTTCGAGGACGAAATTTCTTTTAAGGGGGTAATAGTTGTAATAACCCTAAATTTAAAAATCATTATTCTAGAAATAAAAGAATAATAATAATATATATTTATTTTATGATCCATCTTTCTGTATATCAACCAAAACTATTATTATTATTCATAAATTATCCAATAGGAAACCCTAATTAAGACACCCAAGTAATTCTGTACAAACCCTAGAATTCTCAGAATTTTCAGAATCAGGATCAGGGCCCCTAAAACTCAGGGGGGGTTATTCCCTATTGACGATTATCCTAAAAATCTCGCTGTCTAAATTGAATTTCGAGAAGGTGTCGACTCAGCTAGGCTAGTCCCACGCGTGGCAACCCTATGATCAATAGGTAACCCTTACGGACCGTAAGGGTTATTTGTTACGGTCCGTAAGGGGTGGCAAAATTCGACTATAAATAGAGGACATTGGCACTTGAATCTGGGCGCTGAAACGACGAAAGAATTCGTAATATGCTTCGAGTTGTCGTCTGTTTACTTCAATTAACACACACGAAACACTAATTAGTATAGCGGGGTGCTGCAGAACAGGGTATTAACTCAATCGCTACTACGATTCAATGTCTGATTGATTGAAATCAATCCAATGGATGTTTAAGTGCTGCTCAAATTTGGGTTATGCTTTGTCATTAATCGTGATTCCGATGGATGTTTAAGTAATTTCACTTTGTCATTAGTTGTGATTCCGATGGATGTTTAAGTGTTTACACTTTGTCATTCGTTGTGAATCCGACGGATGTTTAAGTGATTTCACGTTGTCATTAATTGTGAATCCGATGGATGTTTAAGTATCGCACTTTGTCATTCGTTGTGAAGATTTTAATCTCGTGAGTTATCGTAAATGCTGTATTAAGTTACTAACCTAGTTTGTGTGCATGTTATTTAAATTAGGTTAAAAGCTTAATCAGTAGTCTAAACTCTGCCCGTATAAATCTGAAATATTATCACAAGTTAGCATCACTTTGGAATTATTAAGGTACGGATCCTACCCCACTCCTTATTGCTTCATATTCAAATTGTTATAAACCCATTAAATTCGTACACTCTTCACGTCTTTGATTATCGATTCATTTGATAGTCCGTTAAATTCCTATTCTAAACTTTGGATTTAGCTTTTATGTCATGCGATAATTTTCTGTTAGTTGTACTAATTATCGCATGTTCCAATATATGTTACGTCACATTATGAAAATATTTTTGATAAGTTATAAGAATAAGACCATTTGTACTCTGATACCCTGAGTATCGCTTCTCGTGGAGTGTCCCACGAGCATGTTGTTGCGGCATCGACATCATGTGCTCCATCCGTGACGGAGAGATCAGTTCACGGCGTCTCTTAAGTACAAGTGTGGTACATAAGGCTATTAGGAGGCGTATGGATCGATCCTAGGATTTAAGTTAAGGAGGTGGATAACGGGTATGCCAATTCGCCATCTCATGTGATAATTATGCAGGAGTAGCTACCTGTGTATTGTCACGTTTTAAGTTGCTCATTTGTACATCCGTAAGATATGATTATGAAATGATGTTCTTGCATCGTATCATTTTCACATAAAGTTCCATTCGGATAACATTTCATATAAAGCGTTATTTTTTATTTGAGCCTATTATTCCGTACTGAGCATTCGGCTCATTCCGTAAACTTTTTGTATATACAGGTCCGCAGGTTACTTTGGGGGGGGGGGAAGAGAGAAGAATAAAGCCTAAGAATAAATCTAAAGATGTTAGTTAATGAAGTCGAATGTGTCCGCTTGTATATTAAACTTAAAGTTTAGTTGTTGTGTGGTTGTATCCTTGTCCAGTAAATAAATGGAATTATGACTTTTGTTTATGATACTACTGTTATTGTGACACGTCAGCCCTTCCGGGTTGGGGTGTTACAATCAAAGTCACCAATAGTGGTTAGCTCAGATGATTCACATCTGCAGCCGTCACCCTTAAATGCCATTGTTCCATACAAAGGAGATTTAATCTTCTTGAAGTCTCATCCACCTGACCAAATCATTGGCAAGATCAGTGAAGGGGTGCTCACAAGAAGCCAAACCCAAAACATCTGTCTTTTTGCTGGTTTCCTATCACTCACTCAGCCAGTCAAGTACCAAGAGGCACTAAAAGACAACAGCTGGGTAGAAACCATGCAGGAAGAGCTCCAACAGTTTAAAAGACAACAAGTATGGGAGCTTGTACCACTGCCAGAGGGTGTGAATCCTATTGGCACAAAGTGGGTCTTTAAAAACAAAACTGATGAAAGGGGTATTGTTGTCAAGAATAAAGCAAGGCTAGTGGTTCAAGGTTTCAGACAGGAAGATGGCATTGACTATGATGAAACTTTTGCCCCTGTAGCAAGATTGGAAGCTATCAGACTGTTCTTGGCCTTTGCTGTCAACCACAACATAAAGGTGTATCAAATGGATATCAAATGTACATTCCTCTATGGTAAAATTCAAGAAGAGATATATGTTTGTCAAACTCCAGGTTTTGAGGATCCATTTAATCCAAATCATGTCTACAAGCTAAATAAAGCTTTGTATGGCTTGAAACAAGCACCTAGAGCCTGGTATGAAACTCTTTCCACCTTTCTTCTCTCTATTGGTTTCACAAGAGGCAAAATAGACAAAACACTGTTTTTAAAATGGAGAGGGAAAGACTTGATGATTGTCCAGATTTATGTGGATGACATCATTTTTGGTAGCACATGTTCCAAAATGTGTGAAGAGTTCAGAAAACTCATGACAACTGAGTTTGAGATGAGTGCAATGGGTGAACTACAGTGCTTTCTTGGTCTCCAGGTAAAGCAACTGCAAAATGGTACTTTCATCCATCAAGGCAAATATACCAAAGAACTTTTAAATAAATTTGAGATGGATGATTGCAAACCATGTGGTACACCCATAGCAACCACAAAAATAGTCATGTCTGATGAAAAGGATGATTTGGTTGATCAAACTCTTTATAGAAGCATGATTGGGTCTTTATTGTACCTAACTGCATCAAGGCCAGACATCGTGTTTGCAACATGTGTTTGTGCAAGATCCCAATGAGCCCCCAGAAAGTCAAACCTTATTGCTGTAAAAAGGATATTCAGATACCTAAAAGGTGCTCCCACACTTGGTATCTGGTATCCAGCTGATGGAAATATCAAGCTTTCAGGTTTCTCAGATAGTGACTTTGCTGGATGCAATACAACAAGGAAGTCCACTTCAGGAGGGTGCCAATTCCTAGGAAATTTCTTAGTGTCATGGCAAAGCAAAAAGCAAGCAGTTGTTTCAACATGCACTACTGAGGCAGAGTATATTGCTGCTCCAAGCTGTACAACCCAACTGTTATGGCTTCAAAATCAATTGCTGGATTTTGGTATCACTACCTTAAAGACACCTCTCATGTTGGACAGTCAGGCAGCAGAAAATATCATCAAAAATCCAGTTTCCCATTCAACCAGCAAGCACATTGATATCAGACATCACTTTGTGAGGGATTGCGATGAAAAAGGTTTGATTTCTCTGCACCATGTTCCAACTAAAGATCAGCTGGCAGATGTGCAAACAAAAGCATTAGACACATCCACCTTTGAAAGCTTGATCTCTAGGATTGGCATGCTAAACATGGAATAACAGGCAAAATCCTGGTTTTCTATGAATAAAAGCATTAAAATGTTTTCAGAAAATAAAAATTTCATCCTTAAAAATAGCTAAAAATGAAAATTTTCATTCAAATCCTTAAAAGTCTGCCATAACCACTGTTTTGGTTCAAACATCTGTTCTGTTAATATTCTCCACTGCTGAAAGTCAACCTCTGTTCCTTCATTATCCTTGTTAATCACTGTTGGTTAAAATCAGTGTTTTGACCCACTGATGGCTATCCACTGATAGTAAAAGTCAGTCAATGTTTTCATTTTTCCTTCAGCAAACCACAGATACTTACTCCATCAGTGGTTTTCTAAACAACTATCTTCCATTATTCATCAGAGGTTGGCACGTGGACAGTACTTAGCCGTCAGATCTTTGTAACCGCTGCCACGTCAGCCTTCACTTTTTTACTTTATAAAACCCTGATCAAAATCCTAAACAGGGTTTTCACTATCGAATCGAATTCAAAATTCCTTTCAAAAGCAGTTACCATCAAATTCCCTCATATCATTCATCCTCTTCGTTCTCTCGCAACCACCTGCAAATCACCATGACTCTTCCACTCAAATCCCCTCATAACTACCTGTGTATACTTGAAAAACCAAGTCAAAACACAACATTTCACTCTGTAATAGATGCTCTCACCTCATCAAAGTACAAAACTTTGTTGACTTGCAATCCACCTATCTACATTGAAACCCTAAGGGACTTTTGGAAAAATGCAAAAATTGAGTCTAAGGACAAAAAGGCCTGGGCTATCATTTCATCGGTCAAGGGAATTCTTGTTGCTGTCACACCAAAATACATTTCTGAAGTTTTTGAAATGAATGACCTTGAAGGTAAAAGCTCTTTTCAAAAGGCTGATTACCAAACCGATTTCATTGAGAGAGGGTATGAGGATGAAATGAAAAAAAGATACTTTGCAAAAGGGCAGTTTTCCACCTGCCGTGAGATTTTTATTTCATACCCTCCTCATGTGTGTTTCGAATAAAACTAAGCTTTTAATGAAATACCACTGAAAATCCAATACTTGGGTTATGCTATTATGAATGAATAAAATTTTAGTTACTCCCAAGAGATTTTCAATGACATGGTAAAAAATGTTAATAATATCAAAGAAAACAAAAAACCATTTCTTTTGTTTCCAAGATTTTTAAGTTTTTATTTACAAAAGAATATTCCAAAAGATAGTGCTCATGTACTTATCCAAGGAAATCCTTTTCAAATAAACAGCCTATCTACTGAAACCTTTACAAGGCTGTCTAAACCTTCCAAAACACAAACAGAGGAACCTAAGCAGAATTTAGCAGCAACAACTGCTCGTCAGGCTCCTGCTGTTGAGCCCACTGCTCAAGGTGATCACAGTAGCAGACCCACTACTGTGAAACACACACCTAAAATCACCAAAAAGCCCAAACAGAAAAAATTACAAAATCCACCCAAACCCTCCAAAAAGGTAACTCTGGAAGATGAGATCCTAGAGATTATACCTGTGACATAACAAAAGTCACCACAAACCACTGCTGCTACTTCCTCATAGCAGTTGGTAGAAAGATCTCAACCTGAGCCTAAAACTCCTCCTGCATCCTCTCAAAAGGATCAGGTTGTATCCATAGGGACACCACAATATGAAGCAATGGATTCACTTGAATCTATCTTCCACAGCCCAGCTCCCGGGGCAAATTCTCTTTCCACATCAATCCTCACTGCCCAAATTCCACCCCAAATTATACCTTTGTTGGATGCACTTGATATGGATCAGACAAAAATCAGTTCTTCTCAACCACCTATCACTGAGAATATACCTCAACAAGTAACTGAGTTTGGTTCCTCTATCATTGCTAACCCACCAACAACTGGGGAGGTTACACCCCTTGAGTTACATGTAACTCTTGGTGGTAGTTCAAGTGGAGCAGCAACTACAGGTGTTAAATCCATTGATTTACACCTGGCCAGTTGTTTCATCACTCAGATTCCCTTGAAGGCAATTTCCTCTGAGGGAACTAAGGTAACTACTAGTGTGTATCCAATAACCACTGGTGTGTTTACTCTGGTAACCTCTGCTGAGGAAAGAAGTCCCCAGTACCAAGAAAAAGGGGCATCAGTGGATGACTTTTGGGAAACTTTCCTTAAGAAAACTGCTGATACAATCACTGCCAGTGGGAAATCAGATGATCCCATTAAGTTGGGTGATGGTTTAAAATACAAAGAATTGATGGAGAGGGTTGACAAAATTGAAACATCTGTTGCAGATATCAAAAATATGCTGCAACATGTGTTACAATCTCAAAAGACTACTCCCACTGCTGCAACATATGTTCCATCTCCCACTGAGCTCTGGAATTTATTTCAACCTATGCTTCATCAACAATGCCAATATGCTGATCACCAACATGAGATTCAAATTCAGATGGTCAGAAATGCAATGGAAGCTAGGTACAAAGATACACAAGCTGATATCAAGGCAATTAAGGCCCATTTGCTGCAAACCACTGGCACTTCTCCTCCAACAGTAATTTTTGTTGCGAACCCTGATGATGCTAAAAAGGGGGAGAAGGGTAAAAAGGGAAAAGAAGGTTTATATCTTCCACCAGATCCAATGTCCAAACTTTTGGTAGAAATCCCAAGGCCAGATGGGTCAAAGAAGGTTGATGAGACTCTAAATGCCTTTGCTGAAGAAAAAGCAAGGTTAAAAGAGAAAATGGAAAGAAAGGGAGAAACAAGATTTGAGAAAGAGAAAAAGGCTATGATGGAAAAGGAAGAGCAGGGTACTTCTAAAAAAAGAAGAAGTCCTATCAGAATAGTTAGCCAACCCAAAACCACACCTTCCAAAACCACCAAACCTACTACTCAAATCCCCAAAACTTCCTCTCATCCAATCTCCAAACCAACAGTTGTTAGGACACCTGCTGTATCAACAGTTGTTGATACTTCAGAGGTTCCAACAGATGTTACTCCAACCACTGCCCTCATCATTTCAACAACCACCATACAACCCACTGCCACATCACAAACAAAACCACCATCACAAAAACCACCAGCCAAAGTGCAGAAGACAACAGTTGACACATCAATTGTTGTAGTGACAACAGTGGTTGAAACACCAGTTGTTTCAACAACTGTTAGTCAGTCACCCATCACTCCAAATATCTCTACTTCCATACCACAACCAAAATCCCTTTCACCCAAAAAGTTTTATACAAGGAAAAGGAAATTTTAGGTGAATGATGATGATATACCAGCACCTATTCCTTTATCCTCCACACCTTACAATGTTATCAAACCCCAACCTTTCATTCCTTCAAAATTGGCCAATCCTATCAAAGATCCAAAAATATTAGAAGGATTTAACCCTGCTGATCTCATACCACTAGCATCCACTTACCCACTAGAACTTCATGCAGTAAAAGAAGAAATGAAACAGTTCTACTTAGTGGATGATCCTTTAAAGAGAAAATTCCCTTCCCTTGCCAGTTTTAGAGATCCTAAAAACATGGATGAATACCTAAAACTCAAAGGTAAGCAAGCTGAATGGAGAGCCAAATATGAATGCAAAGGGCAAGGTGATAATGCTATTTCAAGTAGGATGCAGTTCTTGCTCACCAAGGTCAAACAAATGGAAGATTATGCAAGAAACCTGAGTAAAGAAATGTCTAACTTGCCACCAGAGGCTGGTTTACAAGTAGATCTGAAAGAAGACCTCATCAGGCTGATCATGAGTGAAAAATTTTACCCTGCAAAAGCTGAATTTTTCCAAGACTGGCCACTCATTGCTCTCAAAGGAGAATTGAAAAGAATTGAAAAAATCAAAAATAATCCAGGTATGAAAAGAACAGCACCTAATTAGAGAAAATTTAGTAAGAAAATTGATGATCTTACCTTGGAGTATAAGAGGAAAAGAGAAGAGTTGGTTGCAGTAGACTATGGAACAGCCAGGCAGATAGCAAGGTGGTCAAAACAAACTATTTATCAAACCTACAAAAGGCTTGAAGAGCTAAGAAAGAAAAACCCCACTGCTCCAAATAAACCAATCTACAAGACCACTGATAAACCAAAGAAACAGGCCCACACTTCTAAACCACTGTTCACATCTTCTGACACCTCTATCATTGAGCTAAATCAAAGAAAGAGACAAAAATTAACTGATGCAGAAGAAAAAGAACAAGAAGCTGTGTATTTCAAAGAGGCTATCAAGAAAATGGCTTTAGAGGAGGATGACTCAGCAATACTTGAAGATTTAGCCAAAAGGGTTCTGAGCAGGCCTCCATCTCCAAACTCATCAACAATAAAAACTCTCCCAAGAAACCCATTGGATTCAAAAATACTAAAGTGGAAGTCTGATCAAAAGACCCACGTGTTGACTTTGCTCAAATCCAGTGGTGAGGTGAAGCAAATATCAAGGGAACAAGCACTGGGCCTGGGTGTTGAAGATCTACAAGATCTCCTTGAGCTTACACTGTGCAGGGATGAGAATGATACAGATTCCATGGACTTTGAATTACAATTCAAAGGACAAGTCAGGGAATTATTGATGACGCAATAAAGATCCAGAATAATGAAGAGTTTTGGCATCATTTGTTCCAGGGGGAGATTGTTGGGATTGAACCCTACCAAAGGAACAGTTGATTAAAGCCAAAACTGGATCAGATCAATGGATCCAGAATAAGCAGTTGTTTGTACTTTGTCTTTCCCCTTGAAAGTGATCCTATCATCTGCTGATCCCTAAACACTGTCCTTCACAACAACTGCTGGTCTACAACAACTAATGAAGACAAAGCACTGATGCTCAATCTGATGCTATGGTTCAAGTGCTGCTGAAGACACAAAGCACTGCTGGGGCTTAAGTAGTGGAATGAAGAAGCAGTAGTTTACTTTCTTTATTGTAATGTAATTGTAATCAATTGTTAGAAAGCAGTAGTTGTAATATTCAGTGGTTAGAGGTTGTTAGGAGGTTAGATGTCACTTTCATGTTGACGTCAGCAAAGATGCCACAGTGGTTTGTTCTGTACTATAAATAGAGCAGTACCATGTACTGTTCTATTAGCTCTATTCTTCACCAAGTCATTATGTATGAACAATCACTGTGAGCTCAGGCTGAGGGGGAGACTTTGTGCATGCATGCAATAGTTTTGTTTATTGTAATCAAATACAATCATTCAATTCTATGTTAAACATGTTTGCTTAAAACTGTTCTCTCTTTGATTGTGTTGAAAGTTTATTTATCTATTTCCGCTGCAATTGTTTCTCATTCATCTTCATTTTAGTTAAACAAACACAATCTTATCAAACTCAGATCCTAAGAAGGGACTTAATTGAAATAAAATTACAATACAATAAATAAGGATTTCTAATGATCCCTCTTCTTTTTCCCCTTAATGAGGTTTTCCAATCCCTTTAGTAGACCGCAGCGACTTCTTTGCTCTTGTTCTACCCTTTGTTCCACCTCATGTAACCTTTGGAGAATTTCTTGCTGCTGCGGTGGTTGAATTTGAGGTTGAGGTGGCTGCTGCTGCTGAGGTTATGTAGGTGGGGGGTATTGATACCCATATTCAGGGTACCCAGTTGGGTACGCAGGAGGAAAGGGCGAGGGGTAGAGAGCATTGAAGTTTGCTGCCTCCACGTATGGGCGACAACAGGTGCATTGTAGTGATAGCCCGAGTAAGCTGGCTGCTCAAATGGGTTGTACCCAGCTGCATCTGGGTAAGATGGAATTGGGTTTTCGTAACCCATGGGTGGTGCAGGTGCGACTGGTGTAGAGTCGACTTCAGAAACGGCATTTGAAGGCCCACCCATTTGCGGGTCTTCATAAAGCGGAGGGTAGTTGCTGGAGTGTTGGGGGGGGTGCTGAAATGAAAACCCCCACGCACGGACATCCGTGCACTTCTTCTTCACCTCGATGGTTCCGGAGGAGGTGGCTGCTCTTGCGCTGGTGGTGGCGGTGGCGTGACCGCCTGGAAATGTGGGTCCTCAGAGGGAACCTGCTGATGTGGAGGTGAGTTGCGGTGAGGGGGAGTAAACTCCCAATTATATGTACTCCACTTTTCGGCCAAGATATCAGGGCCTCTGTATGGCGAACCATGAAAAGAAGATCCGCATGAAATCTCGATGGGATGCGTCGGCGTCCCTGATGGTGGCATCTCGGGATCTGGATCATCGTCCATCTCCATGTCTTGGTATTCGGGAAAATGGTTTGCAGGTCTGATGTGTGTAAAATGCAACATATAAATTACATCAAATGAGGCATAAAACTAACCCTTTTTAAGTACTAATGTTGAAAAAAGAGTTTTTTGTCTTCCTTTTGTATTTTCAGGATTAAATGAGCTCAAATTCACAAAAGAAGCAAAAAGACAGCTAAATCTAACATAAATACAAGAAAAGGAACATAAGTGGACTGCCCGACCCCTCAACGGCATCTTCCCAAGCAAAATAGAGAAGGCAGAAGACTGAACACGCCCCGTGCTCAGCCAGCACGGGGCCGTGCCCAAGAAGCAGCAGAAAAGACAAACCTATAGAAGCTTCTATTGCCCACCACGGGGCCGTGTCCAGTGAACACGGGGGCGTGGCGAAAGTACAGCGGGCGCATTAATTGTAATTGCGAATTACAATTAATGAAGAGAGAGAATGTCAGACAGGCACGGGGGCGTGTCCAGCGGACACGGGGCCGTGCCCAGCCTTCTGTTCAGCCTATAAATAGGAGTGCTTGGTTTCATTTCAACTCATCCCTTGGCACACCACCTCTCTCACACTTCATCCACCACCCACCACCATCACAACACCATCATCCACCACCATCATCCATTGTCCATCGTAGAGTGTGTGAGTCGTCTCGGGATCCAAGATTGATCGTAAGAGTTCTTGACAATCAAGGTCATGTTTGCCTAAGCCTCTTACATCACTTGGTGAAGACAAAGTGTCTAGTATAATACTTTTTATTTCTAATCTTTTGCACTTTTTATTTGGTTTTGTATTAATGACTTTAATAACTAGTTACTTATGTTGAAGGTGATCTTTCCTTATCGTTTGTCCGTGGTGTCTTGGCATTATTTTACTGTCTATATAAAATAAAAGATTTTCACCATTCATATCTCCACGGTCTATATGGAGGTATGTTGGCTACCTGGTCGGGGGTTAAGGGAACGGTTTGGTAAAGGTCTTGCCATTGTTCAGCGTTTAGAGGTCCTGCAATGGACCTGGGTCAAATTTAGTAGGACCTCCTTCAATGCTTCACGGTATTGGATGGCGGGGGTCCAAACTCTTTGATCCCCTCATAGGTTAACTACTATTAATACTATAACCCGGCTATTTAGGACTGTATCCCTGCTGACTCAGACTACTTAGCCGAGGGTAACGTCACCGCCAAAAGCGGGGCCTACCATAATTTGCATTAATAACTTAATTAATTATCTTCCAATAATCCACCCTTTTAGGATTGTATCCTTGCTGACTCAAACTACTGGGGTGAGGGTAACGTCACCTTCAAAAGAGGGGTCTACTACAATAACTAAGATAATCTCTTAATTATGTGCAAAAGTGCGGAAATAATCAAAGGTTATACTAGATACGAGTCGGAACCAAGTGATTCATCTTGTCTATCTGTTTTTCTTTTATTTTTATTTTCAGCATTTTAGTTAGTTTTTATTTTTCTTAGTTCAAAACTTTTTTCTAAACTTCTTTTTATTTTGATTAGACGTTGACGATAAACCGGTACTAAAAGCTCTTGTGTCCTTGGACGACCTCGGTATCTTGCCAACACTATACTACGCTCACGATGGGTGCACTTGCCCATATGTGTGTTTAGTGTTAGTAAAATATCGTGTTTTATAAATTTAAAACTTGGCTAAAAAGTGTTAAAGGGGCTTAAAATATACACCTAATATATATAACACTTCACACGCATCATGGTCCCAAAGGGTTTTGACCCTTTGGTTCTTCAATTTGGTTCATTGGGTTGAACCGACTCTGGAAGTAGGGTGTGAGGTTCTAGAATGAATGATGAGAACCCGAACGCTGCAAAGGAATGTATGAGTGGTGTGAGTCATTGGGCTCGTCTTCCTGCTGTGGTCCAAATGAGTTGTGGTATGAGGGCGAAGAGCTAAGCGAGACAGAATGCCTCGTGGGTTTAAGGTAGGTTCTCCAATCCTCATGCGGGTTGGAGCCAAAGGATGCTGAGGGTGTGCGTCTGTGTGACGGCCCTGCTTCATGATCATTTCTTGTTACCATTGGTGCCTTGCCTCAATCTCCACGTCCACGTATTCTTGGCGGCATGATTCAAAGTAACCCTGTCAAAAACAAAGGCAAATAAAAGATATAAACCAAATAAGATTAGGATTAATCCTAGGTCGTTTGCCTAGACTCGGAAGTCAAGGAATGTGCAACTGCGTCATTGAGATTAAATACAAAAGTGTTAGTGCACGGAATGTCTGTTGACTTCGTCTACATTAAGTCTTAGGTCAATATGGGTCAACATAGAGTTTAGTTTTGATTTTAGAATGTGTTTCAAGGGGTTCCGTTTGAAATCAGTCATGTTTATGAGGGTTCCGTTTGAAACATAGGGTTCCGTTTGAAACTAGAGGGTTCCGTTTGAAACAGTTTATGTTAAGTTCAAACGGAAGGGTCGCATGCCTATATATAGGTGTGTTCTAGTTTCATTTCAAACGGAACGGTTGGAATGGTAGGGAGGTGCTGCCGGTTTTTCATCAGAAAACTTTGTATAAGCACGTTTATTAATCAGAAAAGAAAAGTTAAAAGGATTAGAGTTGTTTTGGACGTTATGTGCATTGATTCCGCCTTTACACATGATGTTGAACTACCTTAACTGACTTTCAGGGTCACGTACACGATCCAACAAGTGGTATCAGAGCTCAGGACGAGGAGTTCATACCGAATACAGCTGAAAATCATCGGATTATCTCACTTCTACCTTTCTTTTCTGATTTTAACGAGTTCTCACGGTTAAAATGACTTGAAACGATCACATAACAAACGAAATCTATTAATAACTAATCCTTGAAAGTTTGAAAACGAAATTCGACCTAAAACCGATCTAAATCATGTGTACTGTTTGAAAAGTTTCGCAAATTAATGACGTCATCGTTTGAAATGGACTTTATCGTTTGAAATTAACTCTGTCGTTTGAAAATACATGTCCATCGTTTGAAATCTGGTCTGTCGTTTGAAAATACATGTCCATCGTTTGAACTGATAGTTTGAAGTCTATCGTTTGAAGTGATTGTTTGAAATGTTTGTCGTTTGAAATTGATCGTTTGAAGTTAACGTTTGAACCAGTCCTGACAGTTTGAAACAGATCTGACAGTTTGAACAATCACCTTACCGTTTGAATCATAACATGACAGTTTGAAACAGTGAATTTTGAAAAGTGTAAAACATTTTATCAAGGCTGTCAGTTGGTTGGGAATATAAATCACATGTATTGAGTCAGTCGAAGTAATCAGAAATATATGTGATTACATGTGATATTGATTTTGTCGGATAATTGATTTTCTTAATATCAAGAATATGGTGACAGCTTAGTGGACATTGAGGTCAAATGAGAAATTAGTTCACAAAATATTGACGGCCATTTAGAAAGTCAAAGTTGTCAGATCATTATTATTTTGTCGATCATTAATTTGAGTGTTTGTTCGGTCCAATCAAGGCATTTTAGAAAGTGGTGTTTGTCGATTTAAGTGGATTCAACGATCCGTTCACAACATTACAGTTGGTGTTGGTTTGTGTCTTTTGCACATGTGATTTAAAGTGAAGGTCCAATCAGTTTAAAGTGTGCATATGATTCTTTATTAAAAAGAAAAATTTGTGTCGGCAAGAATAAATCAAAGGTGCATGTGAGCATGTGATGTGTTGTTAGAGATATTAATTTGTGTCAAGCTCAAGACCATACTCGGTTCAATAGGAATATAATGTGTTTTAAAATTTGTCTGCCACTAAAAAAATTCGATTTATATTGAAAATTGTTCGGTTCATGTGAATTGTCTGGTTCAAGGTTGTATGTGATAAGATTCAGTAATTCAAGTTGTCGGATTAGTGGAAGGAAAAGTCCAATCATTACTAAAATTCATTATCATTCGACCCATCATTTTGTGAGGCCCAATCATCTTTGAGTATTAATAAGCCCAACTTTGTTCATTGATTAATCGGCTTATTCGTTTAGTGATTTTACTTGAACAACTTTGGATTGAATCCGCGAATCTTTGACAACGAGTCTTAGATTGATTTCACAAACACGCACGTTTACATATTCAGTTCGTTTTAAACTGATTGTGTATTTGTTTGATTACAGGTGATTCGAGGTGTTTTACAAGGCTCAAATATCAAGAAGAAGGTTTAAAATGTCAGGAGAAAGTGCTCATGATAGATGGTGGAGAAGAGACAGTGCAAGATGGGAGATTGGCAAATTGAATGAACCATTTAAAGAAGCACAAAGAGCAAATAGATGGAATGAAGAACTAGAGTGTTACATGGATCCACAGGGTAATCCAGTAGTTGATCCATCAAAAGTGGATTTTGATGCTGTAACCAATGTGTTTCCAAGTGAGGGCACATTCAACACAAGAAGGCTTTCTGATAAAAGCTATTTGCCAAATTTGATGATCAAGTTAAGAGAAGTTTTTGAAGAAAGTCTACCAAAGGTAGTAGAAATGAAGAAGCGAAAAGAAGAAGAATTGGAAAAGATGGTTGAAGATTTGAAGAAGAAAGCTTTAGAGGAAGTCAAAGCGGAAGCAGTAAAAACTGAGAAAAAGATTGTTCAGAAAGAGAAGAAACAGATTGAAGATATTCAGACTTTGAAAGCTGAAAAGAAAACTGATGATGAACATATTTTGGAATTGTGCTTGAACTGTGAAAAACTGAAAACTGAAAATGTCAAACTTTTGAGTGATGTGGACAGTTTGACATTGGAAAACAAAGGTTTAAAAGAAAAAGAAAAATATTTTCAAAATCAAAACAAGATTTTAGAAGATGAGAGAGATATTTTTGGTAAAGATAATCTTGGAAAACAAATTGAAATCAATTCTCATCTTGCTAAAATCATTCAGCTTGAAAAAGAAGCTGAAAAAGCTCAGATTAAAATTAAAGAGCTTGAGGTGAAATTGAAAAGTTTTGAGAATCTTACATCACATGTTTCTCCAAAACTGATCAATTCTGTTCCAATAAGTGACAATGTCACAAATTTTGACAAAGTCAAAGTCAAAATTGAAGATTGTGATGAAATATCTGATGATGAAAAAGAAAAGAAAAGAAAAATATTTTTAGATTTACAAGAAAAATTTAAAAATACTGTTTTGCAATCTACTGAAACAGGTGAATGTTCTAAACAAAAACCTGTTAAGAAGAGTGTAGAACAGAAACAAAAAGATAAAAATTTGAAAAATTCTAAAAATGAAAATAAAAGCTCATCAGATAAGTCATCCAATCATTATCAAAAATCACAAAAATCGAAAAATGAAAACTTACAAAATGTTGGTAATAAGTGGTGCAGGTTTGACCACAGTGCTTCAAAGCCAAATCAAATTTTCAAGAAGAGTGATGATCACCACAGAGCTAGACAATGCTATGATTTAAGTGTTTGGTGTAATAGTGGTAAATGGTACGATAACAGAGTGTGTTACTCTTGTGGTGTTAGAGGACACATTGCTGTTAACTGCCAGAATTGGAGTTATGAGACAAGAAGATGCTATAATTGTCAATTCAGAGGACATATTGCCAGAGACTGCCCAAGGAGATCGATGGGAAGATCGAGGGTTGAATCTCAAAGAATGGCAAAGAAGCCAGTCAACGTCAAGCCCCATGAGCAGAAGGTTCTAAAACCGAAAGTTCAGGATCAGAAAATTCAAGAAAAGAAAGTTAAACTTTCACAGGGGCAGAAAGACAGACTGCGAAAGAAAAGGAAGAAGGCAAGAGAGTATCTCGAGAAAATTTTGTCTTCGGGTTCAAAGGACAGATTGAATAAAAGTTCTGATGAATCAACTCACTCGACTGCAAAGCCAAGTAAATTGAATTCTTCAGATGCAAATCTGAGGACAAAAGAGAACAAGAAGAAAAAGAATGTCATTGGCGATGAATCTGGCTCATCCAAGTCAGACAAGCCAAGTTCGGGCAATGAATCTGATTCCACAAAATCAGAAGAGCCACAAGTGGAGGTAAAAAAGGAAGAGACAGTTCCATTAATGAATGATGAGAACTTTCCACCATTACAAGCCGCAAACCTAAAATCAAAAGGTGTTGATGCTGGAAAAATGTTTAATAGTAATGTTAAACATATTTTTAGTAAGATGGCTGATGGTAAGGAAAAAGGAGTGAAAGAGTTTTATGAAGAAAAAAGAAAAGCTCAAAATGCGCCTAAGGCTGGTCAGGCTTGGGTGTCAAAATTTGTTGGTTGAATTCCTGACTTGCCGGAGCTTCCAGGTTGGTAAGCGTGAAGCAGGTATCGGCATCTTTCTTGAGAAATTCACAGGATGGTAACTGTGATATTTCGATTTACAAGTGGTAAATCAGGGACATTAAGTTGTACTTGATTTTCTACTAGTGTTTGTTATTGTCAAGGGTCTTAATTGTTAATTCTTTAAAATGGTTGAAAAAGAACAATGTGATGAAACCCCGAGTTTGTGAAAAGACAAATAAAACTAATTTTCCGGAAAAGCCATTTGATTAAAACAAACTTAAGTGTTTTGAAATCTAAATGGGAAAATAGTTTGTTGTCAGGGGGAGTTCTGATTGTTTATGCCGAGTGAATGGCGAATTGAAGCAATTCGATATCAGTTTGTCACGTTTCTTGTATAGTTTGTTTTCAAATTTTCCAGAAAATCAAAATTGAAACATATTTTGATTTTAGGGGGAGAAAAATTAAAAAAAAAATTAGAAAATTTGAAAATGTTAAAAAACATTGAAAAAGCAAAAATGAGTTTTGTGTTAAACAAGAGGAAATGATAGAAAATCAGTGGAAATGATAGAAAATCAGTGAACTATCACAGCATGCTAAAGAATTGTAATGTCAAATGTGATAAGCGGTCTCACTAAAGATGTGACGGTAGGCTCAGCTAGACTAGTAGATTTGCGATAACGATACAAACATAAATGAAAAAGCCTAGTTCTAGTGGGAAACATGGTCAAAAGCATAGTACTTGGTTTTGTCCTTCTTGACTGTGTACCTACTCAGTAATCGCTGATTGTCGAAAGACATAAAACTGGTTAAGTTTGTGAACTTTCACAACTTTGCTGAAAAGTCGCTGTGATTGTGCATTTTATTTTGCAAAGATTTAAACTTGTTTTATTTCTTTATTTTGTTTAAGCATCGGACATCCTCTGCGTATACGTGAGTATCGACCTGGATGTTGTTGCCTAAACGTTCTGCTTTATTTTCTTTGGTGTTTCGTTTAAGCTTTGGACCTCCTCTGCGTATACGGGAGTATCGATCTGGTGGTTAAAGCCTAAACAACTTCAACTTATTTTTATTTTCTTATTTTGTTTAAACATTGGACTTTCTCTGCGTATACGGAAGTATCGAACTGATTGTTAATGTTTAAACATTCTGCTTTGTTTTTGCACAAATCACAGTTGATAAAAGTTTAAAGGCATTACTTGAGTCAGTGTATTGCATGATGAGGGGATATGCTGAGATCGTGGGGTCCATAAGAATTTTAGTGCTATCTAAATATACCTTAACGTATCGGTAAGCATTTCGAAAGTTTTTAGTTTGAGTTTATGTGGACAACAATATCGTCAATCTATGTGAATCGTTTAGAACTTAAAATGATTAAAGCTTAACGGTGCTAGTGATTTGTTTCATAAACTGATATGATCCTCTTACACAAACTCACAAAAATATTGTTTGTATATATTTCTTTACTGCATGTCTTTCAAAAACTCAAAAGTCCAAAAAGATTTTCGACAACTGATGTTGAAGAGCTAATATTCAAAATTCCAAGTGCTAAACATGATGAACAGGGTTGGGAGAGTTTGTTGAAAACTTTGAATGTCATATACAAATGTTTTTGAAAGTTTGAGGGGTTAGTTAATCAAGGTCATTTATTTGAACTTGATGTAACTTTACAGATATATGGATGAATGTATTCTACCAGTAAGTTTCTAAATTAAATTGTCATAAATTTGTGAAACTTATGTTGAGGTAGAGGATGTGCAGGTTAACAGGTTGTAAAATTCATTATTCCCAAAGGAAGTTAAATGTCAAAGCTTGAACCAGACATCTCAAATTCTAGCATATTGAGAGGGGGAGTCTGTGAAAAGGGGAGTCTGGATCAACAGTATATGGGAATGTGAAGATAGAGTGCTTATGATGAAAAGACAGAGTTGAAGAAAAGACCAAGACCGAAGACTCAGGTGCTGAAGATTGCTGAAGACTACGTCAACATCCAAGGGGGAGTCTGTTAGTGCACGGAATGTCTGTTGACTTCGTCTACATTAAGTCTTAGGTCAATATGGGTCAACATAGAGTTTAGTTTTGATTTTAGAATGTGTTTCAAGGGGTTCCGTTTGAAATCAGTCATGTTTATGAGGGTTCCGTTTGAAACATAGGGTTCCGTTTGAAACTAGAGGGTTCCGTTTGAAACAGTTTATGTTAAGTTCAAACGGAAGGGTCTCATGCCTATATATAGGTGTGTTCTAGTTTCATTTCAAACGGAACGGTTGGAATAGTAGGGAGGTGCTGCCGGTTTTTCATCAGAAAACTTTGTATAAGCACGTTTATTAATCAGAAAAGAAAAGTTAAAAGGATTAGAGCTGTTTTGGACGTTATGTGCATTGATTCCGCCTTTACACATGATGTTGAACTACCTTAACTGACTTTCAGGGTCACGTACACGATCCAACAAAAAGGCTAGTGTTTAATTCACTCAATGTTAGCTCTGATACCAACCTGCCACACCTCGATATTTCCACATATTACCGGTGGGCCCGGCGGGGAGTATTGTGACATAGTTGATATCATCATAGTCAAATATATACAGTTTAATGCACAGTGGAAGTCTTGGTAGAAAATAATATTACAAACCGAAATTCAAAGTATAAATAAATATTATACAAGCGGTTGTAAGTGGATCCACGGGCGGATCTTAAAACAGAAAACAAGTTATTGTTCGACAGACTTTTAGCATCAAGAACTTGCAAGATTCTTTAACTAATGCTCAGAAGCTCCCAGCTAATTTCGCTTAATATCTGCCACTTAGTCTTTTTGGAAAATACGTCAGTTTACACTGGTAAATACAATTAACTGCTATTTTGAAAACATTTACGAAAATTGATTTAAATGCACAAGGCACAAATATTCTTTTATAACTTGGGATAATTATATAAAATAATCTTGTATACAGATTTACATGTTTGTCGTACGTTCAGGGCCCGGGATAGAAGCCGAGACAAGATTAATAGACACACCACTAATATAAACCCACAAGAAGTTATCCTCATGAGTGGGTATATCATTTTACATACGCAACTGGCAGGTGTATGCCTACACCCCGTGCTTAAGTCGTGGCCATTTTCAAATGAAATGAGCCGAGGATATCCAGGACACGATCATATTAAACCCCAAATGTTTATGTATCAAACAAAACAGATTAAAACAGGTTATGTCAATGATTTAACCACTAATCGATTAAATATTCTATACCCGACCAAGCGGTAATAATTTACCGTATCCCAAGCCCGTATAAGGGAAAATAAGTTAAAAGTATTTACCTGAGCTTAGAAATGTAAATTTTGTATACTCAGCCGTTTGTTCTACTCAAACAAGTGTAGGTAGCTTTTACCGGGCTCCTAATCTGGAACGAAGGTAATATTAACCTATTAGATTACTAACGGGTCTTATTTAAGTTGTAAACTTAGACCGGTTAGTTTAAAGAAAGGTTTACAGCATGAAATGCTAGATTAAGCGGTGACCGGATTGGAATGTAATTTAGACCCGACAAGTATGAGGACTTGTATAAAATGGGTAAACTAAATACATTCTGGATTTTGAAGTAAAAATGATAAGGTTTGACCCGTTTCGCCTAATTTATGCAAACTAGTTACATAAACCGCACCGAACGCGTATATGCATAACGGGTAACCGGATGAGTCATGTACAAGTTCCATAAGTTATTATGCTTCAAATATGTTATGATATCCGTAGGATATCAACAATTATGCCCAAAAAGATTTTTAAACCAATTTAAGTCCCGTAAGGGTATTTTTGTCATTTTAAAGCTTACAAAAGAGGTTTAAAAATAAACAAAGGTTCTGGTAAAAAAAAATCAGTAAACATATTTATTTTATCATGCTACATCAGTAAGATATCATACATATGTGAGGTTTACCATTTATGGCCAAACTATGCACCGTATGGGCATTTTGGTCATTTCACATATGCTTTTAAGGTCAAATTTGGAAGTCTGAGTTCATGACTTATACCTACTGTAAAAATATTAAAATTTATTTATAAAATCAGTAGGTAGCAAGTCTTAGGTGTTAAATATGGTTTTAAACCATACTATGCAACTAATTATCGTAAAAGTCGATAATTGACGATTTTTGGGATGTTTATGAAATTCTGAGATTTTGAACAGCCTTAAATGATTAAAATATTTTATTTAATGTATAATATCAGTAGGAAAAGGTTTGGCATGTAATTTATAAGTTAATCTCATTTTATTAACAAAAAGGGTATTATCGTCATTTACCGATTTATACGAGAACTCAATGATATGGTCAGTTTATAATCTGACCAAAAATTCAAAAAATCCCTAAAAATAATATCAAAACAGTATGTAATGAGTTTGGTGTCAAAATTTGGGTTTAAACATGATTTATGCTAAAAATCGTAATTTAATTAATAAAAAGTTTCATTTTACGATATCTAGCATATCTTTAGTTTGAGACCAGAAAATGATGTCAAATTTATTTGACATGTTTATATATCAGTAACAAAGGTATTTGTATGTTCATATATTCAAAAATCCCGTTTTTATAACATGAGGGCATAATAGTCAACTTTTAAGCAAATAACAGAAACATGCAAATGTACTCTAATTTCTAAGGGACCATGTAGTATAACCTCAGAGGGTTATACTAACATATAATATGGTCACAAAGGAACCCTAAGGCATAATGAAACTAAGCTAATTCGGGTCAGAACTGACAGTCAAATCAAAGGTCTACTTTTGCGACTTTCGGTTGCGAACCGAGCCTAAACTCAGAATTGTCGGGTTGAACATGTCTAAACATGTTCTTACAATATTTACCAAGTTATTAAAGTGATAAAACTGATTTTGTAGCTTCTACATTATCAGTTATGAATTTTATTTAAAAACTGACCCGTTTGACTTTTATTTTAATTACTTTGACCCGACAATTAACTAAGTAAACATGATAATTAGGAGGTACCCTTTTGAGGGATTATCACCTACTTAATTTTCAATTCGAATAATGGCTGGACCGTTTGTGATTAATCACAAAGTCAAAGTATAATTACGATATCTTTGACTTTCGGTCATTAAACTAAGTAAAACTTAACTACAGAAGTTAAGAACACTTACAAGGGTCCTTAGCACGAAAATTTAACTTGAGAAAGCTTCCTTAATGATCAGGATGCTTCAGAGAGGAGTTGAGAGTGAAAACTTGAAGTGTGCAAGAACAAATGAACAAAACAAGCTCCTTTATATAGAACTTATAGAGCTTCTAGGATCATTCCAGCTGTGATTAGGAGTTATCAGATGATTCCAGGTGTCCCCATGGCAGTAAAAACCATTAACACAGTCCCCTGGTATCGAAAACCTGCATGCAAAGGCGGTGGAGGAGCTGCAACATGCAGCTGTCCAGAGAACTGTTGTAACGCCCGTCATGTTTTAACACATTTAAAATAATATTGCACACATTTTATATTAAAAATGTGAGCTTACAAAAACTTTCTTTGGATAACAACCACACATGATCAAAGTGTTTAAGTTAACATTCTAACTAGTCTAAACAATCAAATGCAATTTTTAATGTTTACATATTTATTTGAAACAAATTAAATCAATGCGGAAGCTTGTTCGGTGCGTTCGGTTCTTGAAAGTCGCTTGATCTTCATCCGGAGTCACGCGTGCTTTTACCTAATGCCAAAACCACGTAAAATGTTAGTTTTTACCGTATTAGAATATATATAAACAAGTTCTAATGTCAAATGATGAAAACAGAACAAAATTACTGAAATTTGGGGCTGTCGCGCCCCGCGACAGCTTAGTCCCCATTCTACGCGGCCCGCGACAGCCGTCGCGGCACGCGACGGTGATTCCATATTGGCGTCGCGTAGCGCGACGCCCACTTTTTTCACAGAATGTCGTTTCTTTTGTGCTGCACCTGCCCTGCTACGAAAATTGACATATAGCATCTTAAAACTTGCATAACTTTTGCTACACAAGTCCGTTTTACGAAAAAAAAATTCCTACGCGTTCGTAATTTAATCCTCCGTCATATGGAGTTAAAGTTAACATCTGAATTCATAAAATAATGGGCTTCGAGCCCTTGACTTTAAATTTTATTTTTAAAGACTTTTGACCCGTTCAAGTTTTTAAACCTCAAAACTTGTTTCAAATTACCATTAAGCATACATCAACATGTTTATCGCAAAATCTTTAGTTCGGGTCTGTAATCTTTTATGAATTACGCGGCTAGTACTCATTCTATGTGCATAATTCTTTTGGCCCGTTTCGAATATTTAAACCTTTTAAGTTTAAATCTTTCCCCCTTCGTTATGCACAGTCCACTTGATATTTACCTATAACTTACATGATTGTAAAACACGTTTTTAAACGGCTCATAAGGATCGTTTACCCGGTTCAGTGTTCATGGGTATTTTGGTCAACTTCAGTCCCTCATTATACGACGAAGGGTTTTCACTAATATTTGACCATCTTATTACTTCTAGCTATAATTCAAAATGTGCGTACCTGGCTCGGGTCAACATATTGACCCGTTTAAATATCATTTGCTTTTAAATTTTCTAGATAAAAGCAATACAAACCGTATGTCCTTTCCTGAAATCACAACACTTAACAAGCGGTCATCAATTAATATTATTTTCAAATTGTATTAACTTACCATTTGACCCGTTTAGCCGAAAGTGACCATTTATCAACATAAGATGATATTTTTTAAATACCATCTCGCCCCTTAAACCTATTCCGGTTTACACCGTGAGTTCTCATTACTTAAATGGCATTACTTGAATTATTTGACCCGTTAAGATTTACACCAAATGGTTATCTTTTCAAACCTTTTATCTATCCGTCAACTCATGTACGGATTTTTATTCAATCACTTTTACCCATTACGGTTCACCCCATAACGTGATGTTCAAAATTCCATATTGGTTAGTCTTCACCCGACTAGTCTACCGTTTTTACCCCTTTTTACCATAGTTTATGGTTACTTACCATATTTCCTTATTCCGGCTTACATTGTATCATGCCGATACATAGTATTTTCAAATACTTGCCTTAATTTAAAAATCAATACTCACAAGTAAATGTATCATAATACCAAGGGGGTGTAAGCTTAACTTAACTTGAATTCCGATTATGCTTTTCCACGCGTATTAGTTCCGTTTGACCCGCTTCTACCCAAGCTTCCACCTAGCTTTTCGAGCGTCAATCTACCTTTTATCATTCGCAAGGTGATTAGATTAGTCATTAATATCAAGACTATCTCACCTTACGGACTTTATATCAAAATCACCAAATTGATTTTATTATTGGTCAGTTTAACTTTTAAAAGTCAAACGGCCTATAACACGAGCAATTACACAATCAAGTTCAACAATTCTTTTAAGCAGTTTGTCAAATATCCGATATGCATTATTCTTACACTACCGTTTTAACTAGTTTTCTCATCAAATTCATTATACTTCTAATTTCTTTAACTAGTTCAAACGATTATCGTGACTAGTTTCTTTATTCATTTTTGCAAGAACCAAGGGTTCCCTTTTATAAGCGAGACCCGTTTCATCATACTATTTAGCATTCATCAGAATACCTATTATAATCAAGTTTCATAACTAGTTGTTTAGCCAAGCTTTAACATTAATTAGGCAAGTTCATAACACTGAAAATAGGCTGTTTTTGGTGACCTGTTTAACCTATTTACAAGTCTTCAAAAATTATGATTTTTTTATGTGATGTACCTCTCGGAGGGTTAGGCCTTGTGTTAAAACTTCAAGATCTAACTCTTTACCAAAAATTCACAAAAATTCATTTACTAAGCCGCAATCAGATTCGTCACTTCTGATTGCAGCTTACAAAAAAATTCATTTAAAATTCATCGTTTATCCGATTGACGAAATTCCAATTGGAGGTTTTTGGAATTACATGAAGCTACCTACAGTAAAAAATTGAGATCATAAATCAATTCTTAAATTGAGTTATGATATTCGTAATGGGCTGCAAATTCTGCCAGAAAATGCAGCCTGAACCTTTAATACCGAAAAATTCATAAAACATTCAATTTTCGTCAAAAAAATACAATTCCAGTGGGGTTTTAAAGATATTTCCTGGAATTACATTTTAGACTCAAGAAACACATGTTTTTGTCATGTTTTGTCCACGTTATAGCCAATACAAGTCGGCTGTAAATTCTGATCAGAAACTGTTTGAATTCAGCTTTAAATTAAAACATGTTTATGACATTATAACACTATTTTTAGCAATCAAAAACCCTAAAAGCATCACATGCACGAATTTAGCATCAACAAATTTGAATTTACTTCATGGAACTCAAATTACACGAGAATAACTATCAAAATTCTAGTGTTTATCAAGTTTCTACAAACCCATTAATCACCTACAATGGTGATTATAAACCCCACAAGTATCATGCAAGATTTTAACAAGAAATCATCTAGGGTTTATCCCTAGACATCATATCACTTCGAATTTCATCTATACAACACATAATCAAGCTAAATTTTGTTTTTTCACAATTAACCTAAAATTCAAGATGAACCAAAACATCAAGATTTTGCATACCTTATGATCCCCTCAACAAGGTGATCACTAATTCGTGCTTGAAAATCGATTTAGACCAGATTAGAGCCTTCAATTGATCAATTTAGTGAGAGCTAGGGTTTGTGAGGAGCTCTTGTTCGCTCCCTGCGTTTTTTGATCGACCAAACACACCTAAGTGTGTGTTTGGTGGAGTTTATTTTTGTTTTAATCTTTCAAGTTTCCCCAATTTACAACTTAGGTCCCTCAATTATTGTTTTATTTATAATTTAGGAGTTTCCATCCATTTATTTGATATCTAATCCTGGTTAGTTTATTCTATTTTTATTTAATATTAGGTTTAATTGTTTGAATCCTAATATTTACCGGGTTAATTTTTACCACTAACGGTATTTTACCCGTTCATAAATATTAACGTGGTTCGATTACCGAACCCGTTTTTAGGGTGTTACAACTGTCGCTAGCAGTTCTCTCGCGGCCCGCGTAGACATCATAGGGGGCTTACGCGCCCCGCGACGACCCCTGTCTCTGGTAAAAAGTTTGCAAACTTTGCATTTTCAGTCCCTGGTCCTTTTTAATTTGAAATAATTTTCGTTTATTACACTATCAACCCCCATAGTTAACTTTTAAGTGTCTTGGGTCATAAAATATACATCGTTAAGCTCCCGGTTAGTTACGAGATCACCCGAAATGTACTAGTTTCTCTTGCTGATGCATTTAATCCTTATTTCTTGGAAATTACAACTTCAATCATTTATTTACGTCGAAACTTCATGAATTCATTACCCGACATACGTGAGAGTATAATGAAGTATTACAAAGCCTCGGGATCGTTAAAAGGTCACTCAGAGGTAAGAATTAACATGTTGACACGTTTAACCCCTGTGCTTTGTAAACTTTTGATTTTAAGCACAAACGACTTCTTGCGTCCAACAATCTATTCATTAATGAACACGATCACCGTGTAAAGTCAATCAGAGGCACAAGTTGAGCATGTTGACACTTTTGGTCCTTCCACAAACATCTATACACTGCTTGATAACTTTAGTCCCTCAAAGTTATCTTTTAACATGATCAGGGTTTATGACACGTGTCATCACTATATTGGACATGATTTTGCGAGGTGTTACACTCTTCTTCTAAACTTGTTCCGTGAAGAAAGTTCGTCTGTTTATGAAGATTTGTCTTTCTAAACTGTTTCTTTTTATAACCCAACCCAACCCTCATGTTTTTCTTTTTGTAACTAGGTTTGTTATAAAAAGTTTTCTTGCTATTCCCTGCAAATTTTGAAATTTTGGATTTTTCAATTTCTACCAATTTAATCAATCTTTTCCGAAATCACATTCTGAATCGGGATTTCAATATCTGGAAATAATTTATCCAATCTAATCATGGTGTATGCCAATCCTATCGGATCATCATTCGCATTTTTCTTAGATTTTGATTTTCTAAGATAAGTTTCATGAAAACTTCCCTCATTTTCTTCCTGTGACCCAGACGTATCTGTTTTGGTAGACTCCTCTGTCAGAACGCTTTTAACAACCTTACGTACCACCTCTGCATCATCAAGATCATCAGATTTGGTGTAAGTCACATCAATGTTGTCAGGTAATTTGTCAACCATGTTTATTGCTTTGTCCACCTTTTCGCCATCATAGAATGTATAATTATTCCCCAACGGTGGTGGAACCTGATGGTATTCTGACCCAATTCCCTTTTTGTTCTTTTCCGACTCTTTACCATCCGGTGTGATGTTGAAAATATGTTCCAAAATATATGAAGAAGCATGATAACTTTGAAGTTTGTTAACCAATTTTTTTCTTTTTCAGCCAGTTCTTGTTTAAGTTTAGTAACTTCATCAATATAGTTATTTAAAACCTTTTGTTTTCCTTCATATCTGCCTTCAAGAAATTTAGTTGTTTCTTGACATGCTGACAATCTATTATCTAGACTTATGACTTTACTTTTCAAAATTTCATAAGCTTCTTTTACCGTGTGATATGACACTTTCATTCCGTCATATTCTTTTTGCAACTCTTGAATAGTTTTATCTTTTGGAATACATTCATTGCACTCAGCTAAACATTCTTGTTTTAAAACTTTGTTTTCTTTTTCAAGATTTTCACTTTTCTGTGTTAGCTCTTTTTCTTTTTCTTTCAAAAATCTTTCACTTTCTAGCATTTCATTACATTTTTCTTTGAAAATATTTTCTATTTTAGTAAGTTCAATATCTCTGGATCTTATATTGTTATCCTTTTCAGTACATGCCTTGCACGTTTCCATGCATTTTTTGCATTGTTCATCAGTTTTATGATTAGATTTATTTAACATTTCAGAAGATTCAGTTTGAGTTATTACCTCAGCGTTTGGCACCTCGGCTTCTTCTGCCATCTTTTTCTGATCTTCCATCACTTGTTGTTTCTTTGCAACAGCTTCCTCTGCCTTTGCATCAGCTTTCTTTACCTCATTTACCAACTTCTGACTTTCATCTACAATCTCCTCTACCATTTTCTTCTTCTTCTCTAGGCTCACATATATCACCTTGTTTATTCCTTCCTCGGCCTTTTCTCTGTAGTGTGAAATCTCTTTGAGCCCTCGACACCAAACTCCAACAATTGGAATTGCAGCAACTAATGCTTCAAAATCTACCTCGTCTGGATCAACTTCTTTGCCCGCCTTGCTTCTTTGTAAGCATCATATACATTACTCAAATAAGCTCGTGCATGTTCTACTTCTCGGCTATGTTTGATCTCAGCAACCAACAACCATTTTTCTTTTCTCTCATCTTTAATATAATTGTTCCAATTGAAACCTTCATCGTCTTGAATTCTCCATTTATCATCTGGAGTAGTACTGGGTCCATTACTAATATCATGAATCATTAACATAGCTTGTTTCTTCTCTTTTGATGACCCTTCCTCAATCTGCTTTCTTGATGGTTGCTTGTTGTTATGATGATAGATAGCTTTCTTGTAGTAGTCTTCATGAAAAGGATTCACACTATCATCTGCTTTGTTGTTTGTGCATTCTCGTTTGAAGTGCCCATTCTGTTTACATTTAAAACAGGTAACTTTAGCTTTATCGAAACCTATCTTCATATCAGGGCCTTCCAAACATTTTCTCACAATAATCTCCATGAACCGTTGAGCCCATGCCCTTCTGATAACGCTTGCCACGCACCAGGGAATATCCATGAGCTCCATCTCTTCCGGATCAACTTAATCATAATCCTCCTTTGTCATATTAGGATTACTGATCCTTCCTGCAATTAAACCTTCATATGACTCTAGATCAAAGGCTAAGAAACTCATGATCAAATTTGGAGAATCTTTCTAGTTTTGATTCAGACCAGATTTAGATGATGCAGAAGATGAATGGTATCCAGAATCATAACTTGGAGACTTGCTTTTTGATGAATCACCAGAATTATCTGCACTAAAAGCTGTACTGATCTTTGGTGACTGGTTGTTCTACAACATACCTCTTCGATGGTATAGATCAACATTCTGTTGATAACAAGAACTGGACATTATGTTTTGTTTCTGTAACATCAGATCATATCCCTCTAGTTTTTCAATTATACTATCCAAAGACATCTCATAAAACTTTGCATCATTTTTCAAAATTATCACATATGTCTGCCAGTCATCCTCGTGTTGTAGTGCCTCAACCAGTTTGTCAACAATCTCTTCTCTGTCTTAGTTAATTCCAAACCTCTCCATCTCGATTTTCAAATGACAAAACCTTTCAATCATTTGTCTAACAGTTTCGCCCTTCATGCATCTGAATAGATCAAATTCCTTTTTCAGCAGAGAGATTTTGTTCTTTTTTATATCTTTACCTCCTTCAGCTTTCAGCTTCAATGTATCCCACATCGACTTGGATATTTTACCATGTTGAAGTAAACAAGATATCCTCTCTCACTAATTGTTGTAATAATGTTACCATTTTTAGTTCATCAGAATGTTCTTCTTTATTGATTTTTGAAAATTCTGGAATTTTAAGTAATACATTTTGATCGTTCACAGGTTTTTCATATCCGTAAGTCATCATAATCCAACTCTCATAGGCATAAGCCTTCACCCAGTTCTCAAATCTTGTGCTCACCAATGATAATCTTCGATATTCATTAGTTTAGGTGGCTTTTGGTGATTCCCGTAAACATTATCATGATTTATATTATCAGTTATGTCTTTTAAAATGCTTTTCGGTGTAACATTTGTTGTTTCTGATGACTCGGAAGTGAACGCATTATAGAATGTGTTGTAAAATTCTTCAGCCATGATTCTGATCTTTGAACAACCTGCAAACAAGCAAACACTTGATCAAGTCTGAAAATTAAACAAAAACTGTCTTGGTTCGTACGAAGCTGCTAATTTGGGTTCGTACGAAGCTGTATACAATAAGAATTCCCGGTGGGTTCGTACGAAGCCAAATTTCACAAAAATTACAACTGTTGTGCTGGGTTCGTACGAAGCTGGATCTATGGCTTCGTACGAAGCTAAGCTGCAAACAAACAAGTCATGTTCTTCATGTTTTTCATTGATTTGAGTATGATTTTGTTTGAATTTTGATCTGAAACTTTGAAGGATTGTTGGATTGTTCAAAAATGTTTTTCACACAACATATTCAAAATTTAGCTGAATTTAACTGTGAAAACATTGTAGATCTGAGTTTTAAATTCAAAGAGAAAATGTAGAAGATGAGTAGAAGAAGATGAAGAGATTTGTCTCTGAATCTGATGTAGTTGCTTGAATCTTCATGTCTTCAATCCGTGCAAACAATCACCTGCTCTGATACCACTTGTAAATTCAGGATCTGGATCTAATCCTCAATCGTTGAATGCGTATGAACACGTGATATGTGCGGAATCCAATCACGTGTGTGGATAGAACACGAAGATGTAATTATAAACTGATTTCTATTGATGATATAATAATGTTTACACCACGAAATCAAACGGGCAGAGCTTCACCTCAAGAATACCCAAAAGTTACAAATGACAAACACAAGACTCCTATATATAGACTACTGGCTTCGTACGAAGCCTTGAATGGTCCCTTCGTACGAAGCTGCTTCAACTTCCTTTCAAGCTCTCTTCTATTCAATACTAGTCTTGTATCATCTGTTTAAGCTACAGTACGTGATTGACGGAAGTAATAGACATTATGCACTCACAGACCCAAATGAAGTAGATTGCGTAAAAAGTCGAATTGAGCACGTGGAAGACTTTTGGTGAAAATGTCCACAACCTGAAGCTTGGTAGGTACAAACTGGGTGTGTGATTTCCTGGAGGCAACAAGTTCACGAATAAAGTAATAGTCAAGATCAATATGTTTTGCTCGTTTATAGGAGACGTGATTTTGAGTAAAAAATAAGACACTGTGATTATCACACAGAATGGTGGGACGATCAGGAGGAAGCGCATAAAGTTCTTGGAGAAGGTGAGTAATCCAAACAATTTCAGCGGCCATATTCGCCATTGCCCGGTATTCAGATTCACAGCTGGAGCGAAAAATGCTGGGTTGTTTCTTTGCGCTGTATGAGATAAGGTTACCTACAAAAAAATAAAATACCCATAAGTTGATCGACGAGTCTCTAAACATCTAGCCCAATCAGCATCCGAATAGCCAAGAAGTGATGTCTGAGATGGCTTACTGTAGTTAAGTCCAAATGCTAAGGTGCCTTTTAGATAACGAAGAATCTGTTTGACCTCCTGGTAATGAGAGACTGTTGGAGCATGTAGAAATTGACTAACTTGATTGACAACATATGAAATATTTGGTGGAGTAATTGTCAAGTATTGTAAAGCACCAAAGATAGAGCGATAGTGAGTAGGATCTAAATATAAGTCACCTGCGGAAACAAAAGAAACATTTGTACTTAAGGGTGTGGATGCTGGTTTGGCATCCAACATCTTGGCACGTGTTAGTATATCCGTACATATTTAGATCGATTTAAAAATATCACATCAAAGATGTGTATGTGACTTCAAGCCCAAGAAAGTAGTTGAGCTTCCCTAAATCCTTAATGGACAATCTAATGCTTAGACGAGTGATGAAGGCGAAAAGCCACGAGGTTGATTACCGGTTAAGATAAAATCATCGACATAAACTAATAAGTACATGATACAACAGTCTCTTTTGAAGACAAAAAGAGACGTGTCAACGTGATTGCAAACAAAACCGCTTTGAATAAGAAAGGAACTTAACCGATGAAACCATGCACACGGGGCTTGTTTGAGCCCGTATAAAGCTTTGTTTAATTTGCAAACATGGTTAGAACAAATATGTAACTACAGTTCCTTCTGTATCGAGTTTGGGTTCTACCGAAAGGAATTTACCAATTTAGCCGAATAAAACAGTAAGTTCATGTCTTAAATTGTCTTTTGGTTCATCTTTTCCGCTGACCGGAGAAGCATCTGTAAACTCATCTCCGTCTGTGGAGGTTGTAAAACCGTCAGTTGTAATTGATTCAGTGTGTCCCAAGTTTGATTCGTTATATGATTATATGTTTATTGGAACCAAATTAATGTTCAGATAGTCAGGCGATTTCAATGGTTAAGAATGATGAAGGTCCGATGGAGATTATGGATCACGGTTCATAACCGACACATTACTTTGTGGTGATTCAAATTGGTGGATAATGACGATATCATCCATGATAATTCAGGAGCTGAACATGAGTGATACTAAATTTCTTTGTGGTGATTCGTAGTTGGGAGGGTTTGGGAGAAGATTTTTGGGGAAGATGATATTATCTTGAGCTTTATGAGGTCAAGGGTCAAAGGGATATTTAGTTAAATTAATTTAAGTAATAATGTGTTATAATAAAATTATATTGACCATTTTGTCCCTAGGGAAAATGACAAAATAACATGATTTTATTAGACAAATATCAGTTGATTTCATTTTTGGACTAAAATGGTGATAAAAGTGAAACCGCAGGGACCCAGATTTAAAAGATTTGAGTTTTGAACTAAAGTGGCAAAAGTGACTTATGTGGTCTAAAACATACATATTTTTATATCAATATTCCTACACTTTTAAGTAGCTTTTGGGTTGTTTTTATTAACTTCTACTCGTTTATGGTTCATATTTAGATTTTAAAGGTTTCAAGAGAAAACGAGCTAAAATGGGTTAAAACGATATCATCTAGTTAAAATACTAATGGTTTTTTATTGGTACAATTTTTTTATACTTTAATTGCATATTAATTATTTATTAAATGTATTAATAGTATTAAAAGATATTGTTTTACGTTTGCAGATGTTAGTGATTAATTCAAGTGTCAATAGCATGATTTGAATGGAAGCCTAAATTAAACCATCTTTATTAATATGTTGGACCATCATATTAGTGTGGAGCCCATAAGGATGGGGAGGTTTTTTTTGGTGACAATTAATTAAAGGGGCGAAGCCCATCATGTGAAAAAAAGATCAGAAGCAGAAACCCAATGTGAACTTTATTGGACTGCAGCAAAAGGAAAAAAATAGAACTAATGTCCTAAGTATGGGGTATGGTGGGGTGGAGGTTTGAGGCATGGGTTGACACGTGTAATTTGGAGAACTTAATACATAAACCCAAGTTGTAGGTGGTATGGTGGGCGTGGCTGGGCTGGCGTGGCCAAGCCACATCAATTTTTAATTTTTAATATATATATAGGGGAACGCTAAAATGAGAACCACCTCGAGTTGTAAGAACCGCGAGAACTACACCGTAGGGGGCGCGGTGGACCAAATTTTTTTCATAAACGTAGATGCATGTATAAAAACAACATTTGTAAAAAAAAATTCAGAAAAAAAATGTCGTGTGTGTAGTTTTGAGCGCCACAAGTTTGTGTTTACGGGACCCGTAAATCTGGCCGGAAAATTTACGGTACCCGTAAATGCACACTTGAGGTGCTCAAAAACTTTTTTTTCGAATTTTTTTTTTACAAATGTTGTTTTTATACATGTATCTACGTTTATGAAAAAAAAAATTGGTCCACCTCGTCCCGTACGGTGTAGTTCTCGCGGTTCTTACAACTCGAGGTGGTTCTCATTTTAGCGTGATCCTATATATATATATATATATATATATATATATAATGTAAGTATCTATGAAAAACCCATTTAATCTAGAAAACTTGGAAAACCTGAATTGTGTGGACAAGATTGATCCGCATCATATCTTTAAAACACATGTTAAAAGGGCAAATTAGTCTTTTGTTCAAGCCATCATTTCACCCTCTTCCCCATCCCATCAAGTCATTTATTACTCATCAACTCATCACTTTTTAAACCAAAAAAAATATACAGAACTTCCATTTCTTTCTTCATTCTTCATCCCCCATTCCTTTCTTCTTCAAAAACCCTAACTTCATTGTTTTCTCCCATCTTTCATGGCTGATTTTCAGGCTTGTTCTCCTAGCCGTGTATTCCGGAACAACTTCATCGGCGATCAATCACCGGCGGTTTACTTCCAGCAGGCATCAGGTTCTTCCGGTATGTGAATGAATCAAAAATTTGATCTCTTTTTTTAGTAGACAATCATGTTTTTTTTTTTGTTCATGTTCTTCTTTTTTTAGGAGTCAATCATCTTCTTTTCTAGGTAATCATCTTATTTTTGGTTGCTTTTCTTCATTTTTTATGATTCAAACATGAACACCCTGCCATTTACTTGTTTGTTGGTGTTGCGGATTAGATGATTTATTTTGGATCCTTTTGTTCAACTTATTTGAAGCTTTTTCACATTTTTAATATCTTGCACAACCAAGCAACCAATTTGTATTTTCCTTTTGTTTTGTTGGTGTTTGAAACCCATTACTATACAAGTTTGTGATTTATTGTATAATCAGGTGTTGGAAATATTAGAGCTGAGAACATGCAGCCAGAGGTAGAACTTCAACAGTCTCACTTTCAGATGTTTTCACCAAATGAAGAAGGTTTAACATTTAGATTTAAAAGCTTTTTTTTCTAAAAAAAATACCTTATTCTTGTTTTTCTAATTACCGGTGCAAACTCCATTTTCAGATATGTGGAGTGATGAGTATGACGAGGAATCACCGCTACGCGCACGAGCTAACGACAAAGGGAATTTCCCGCTAACCGGACCTGATGTTCATGAAGGTTATCTTTAACCTTTTTGGCAGCATGAAACCATAAGTATTATTGAAAAATATTCATTGGTAAAATGTAACATGTGTTAGCATTGCAATAAAAGTGTTAGCACTGCAATAAAAATAACTTTTACAAGTCTCATATATTACAATTGTAACAATGTTTTCCAAATAAGAATAGGCAGTTGTAACATGTGTTACACATGTAGCTCTTATATTACAATCTTTCCTAATATGTGTAAGACATGCTACAATTGCTTATTGTTTTGAAGTAACAGTAAAGATATCTTTTTTCATTGTTACTTCAAAACAATAGGTAGTTGTAACATGTATTACACATCTTAAAATTGTCTATCTTTTTCAAATAAAACATGCATTGTGACATGTATCTGGATAATGTTAAGGGTTTGAATAAGAATATGCATCTTATTTTGAGTTCTGACACTTGTTACATGTGTTACCCCCGACATGTAACATGATTTTGTGCTAACCGCCCACCCTCTAAGATGTGTTACACATGTTAAAATTGTTCATTGTTTTGAAGTAACAATAGGCATTTTAAAAAGATTCCTTTATTCTTATTTCAAAACATTAGGCAGTCGTAACATGTGTTACACGTGTAGCTCTTGTCTTACAATATCTCCTAACAAACGTTAGGCGTATTACATGTGTTACACATCTAACTATTAAGATAAATGGTTGTGAAGAAAGATATCTTTACTGTTACTTCAAAACAATAAGCATTTGTAACATGTGTTACAAATCTGCATTTTTTACATTTCTTACACCTTTACATGTGGGCCTTCTAAGATGTGTTAAAGATGTTAGAATTATATATTGTTTTGAAGTAGCAATAGGCATTCTTACATGTACCTGCATAATGTTGTGAAAAAAGATTCCTTCATTGTTACTTCAAAACAATAGGCAGTTGTAACATGTGTTACACATGTAGCTCTTATATTACAATCTTTCCTAATATGTGTAACACATGTTACAATTGCTTATTGTTTTGAAGTAACAGTAAAAATATCTTTTTTCATTGTTACTTCAAAACAATAGGTAGTTGTAACATGTGTTACGTGTGTAACACGCATTTTCCAATGGTTGTTTTTGATTAGGTAAGCTACTTTTTGGAAGTTGATTGGTGAAGCTCAGTATGTTCTTCGTTACTTAGTTTAACATATGTACGTTTCATGTGAAACATAAACAATATCCCGCTCGTGTTTCAACATGTATTTTGGTTGTAATTTGACAATGGCATGATTGCCCTTAACTTGTTTTACTAGATGTGTATATTCTTGTGTATGGTACCACTTTTATATGTTACCTTTACCACTTTTTATGTTTAACGACCTATTTTTGTTTTTTTAAAAGGGTGCACCCCTGTAACCAATTCGGTAACCAATCAAACCATCATGTATTACTTGTGTTACACATTGCTTTTATTCGATTACTTCGATCATATTAGATGACAATGATGCCCATGTGTTGCATATACTTTTGTACGTGTGTGACAAATCACATGTACTAGCATGTTTGGATGTATACACGTTACATATACTAAGTGTTTTATATATACCAAGTGTGTTTCATACACACATATAACATGCGTATGCCTTTGTGGTGCATATACTCGTGTTACATCTATACGTATGTTATTCACCATATATGTGCCTTGTTTTTTATTCACTACATCGTATGTAACACATGTTACTTACATGTTCCACCATGTACTGCATATACTTACGTAAGATGTGTAACACATGTTACAATTGCTTATTGTTTTCAAGTAACAGTAAAGGTATGTTCCTTGTTTTCTACTTCATCCTGTGTAACACACGTTACACTTGTTAATGAGTAACACATGTTACAATTAAAACAGTATGTTCACCACCCAATGCTCGTCTACTACTTTTCTTACAATTGGTAACTAATAACACATGTTAACTAATAACACATGTTAACTGATAAGTGGTAACCAAATACATTTCCCACCATAACTGTTTAAAATAAACAAAATTCGTGGTGACTACGATAGTTACGACATATTACAGAGAATACCAGAATGGTCATATTGTATTTTGGGTTATGGCCATAATTTAAAATAAACAAAATTCGTGGTGACTACGATAGTTACAAAAACCAAATCTCATTTCTTTTACTGCCATTCTTTGTTCGAACGACAACACGTTAATGCATCGGGCCAGTTGGATTGGTGATGATCTCGTTCTAATCCCTAGCCAATTATCACGCTTTGACTTTTTCCTCAACCTATACATGACCTCCCCTTCAGCTTCTTCTCTTTCTTCATCCCATTCATCGTCCGTTTCTTCGTCTACTTTCTTTCGTTTTTTCGGTATCTTACCAGTTTGCGATCTTGTTACTCTCTTTGTTGCTGCAAATAAAATAGGTTTAACACATGTTATTTAATTTCATAAAAATAAAACAGGTTACCTAATATGTTTTTGATAAAAGAAAGTCAGGTTTAACATATGTTACCTATTTTTATAAAAATAAGACAAGTTTAACACTTGTTAGATAACTTGGAAAAAAATATGAGAGCTTAACACATGTTAACTAATCTGATAAAAATAATACAGGTTTAACACATGTTACATAATTTGATAAAAATAAGACAAGTGTAACACATGTTACACTAACATGTTTACCTAATAGGAGAGGTTTAACACATAGTAATAAGACAGGTTTAATAAATGTTACATCATTTGATAAAAATGAGACAGGTTTAACACATGTTACACTAATATGTTTACCTAATCAGGGAGGTTTAACACATGGTACCTTAATAAGAAGGTTTAACACATGTTACGCTAATATGTTTATATGCTTTTGAGTCCGTTGACTTGTACCCTAATATCAGACAGGTTTAACACATGTTACGCTAATATATTTATATGCTTTTGAGCCCTTAGACTTGTACCCTAATAGCAGAGGTTTACCTAATTTGTTTTTGACAAAAAACAAGGCAGGTCTAACACATGTTACCTAATATGTTTTTGATAAAAATATAAGACAGGTTTAACGCATGTTACCTAATTTGATAAAAATTAGACGGGTTTAATACATGTTACGATAATATGTTTACAGATGTTTAACACATCGAACCCTAATAAGACAGTTTACCTAATTTGTTTTCGATAAAAACAAGGTAGGTTTAACACATGTTACCTAATTTCGATAAAACACCTACCTCTTGAACTCGCCGATGGTCCCACCACGTAACTTTAACCTACCCATACACGGCCGAACCACCAAATTATTGTTACAAATCAATAGTTTTAACGTGCAGTTAGCAAGTTTGCAATCCAAAAAAAAATAATAATAACCCGAGACAGTTTCTACTCAAAATAACTAACACTTCCTAGTCTCATTCAACCAACATTAACCCGAGACAGTTTCTACCAAAAAACACCTACCAATTGGAAAAATCATAAAAACCAACATTAACACTTTCTAGTCTCATTCAAAACAAAAATCACCACTGATCAAATCACACACCGATCGGACCAAAACACCGATCGATCGGAAAAAAATAGAAAACCCAACATTTATCCGATCAAAACACCTACCGATCGGAAAAAAAAAACAAAAATCATCACTGATCAAAACACCTACTGATAAAAAACCGAATGAAACTTACTTGCTTTTGCACTTGGTTCTTGCTTTCTTCCATTTCCGGCGACTTTTACCGGACGATAACAACTGAAATGTTGATCTCATATCTAGGGATTTCGATTCACCGTCGCACCTTGTTTTTATTTTGTTTTGCGATTCACCGTAGCACCTTTTTATTCTTCTCAGGCGAGACTTTCTTCTCCGGTGCCCCTTTTCTTCTCCGGTGGGTTTTGGGAAGATCGAATGTTTTTGAGAGAGAAAGAGATGAATTTGGGTTGAGGCTTTTGAAATGTTTGAAATGAGGTTGGGGTTTTGATTACTTCTCATTGATATTCGTGTGCCTCCTTTCATCTCCTTTCATACATGTCAAATCACTATTAATATAATATATATAATGTACTAGTATTATAGTTGATTTTACCTATATGCCCTTCAAGTACTTTTGTTGAACTCATCATTCTATTTAGTTTAATTCAAAAAGGTTTCAAAATTTATGAGCCATTGGATGATCTTGATCAATGGTTATAGATTGGGTTTCCTAGGTTTTCTTAGCAAAATAAGTTTTCTATACATCCTTCCACTATATATATATATATATATAGGATCACGCTAAAATGAGAACCACCTCGAGTTGTAAGAACCGCGAGAACTACACCGTACGGGACGAGGTGGACCAATTTTTTTTTTCATAAACGTAGATACATGTATAAAAACAACATTTGTAAAAAACTACATAAACTACACCGTACGGGACGAGGTGGACCAATACGCGCCCCCTACGGTGTAGTTCTTACAACTCGAGGTGGTTCTCATTTTAGCGTTTCCTATATATATATATATATATATATATTTATAACCATTAAAAACTACATAAACATACATAATAATTATCAAAATATAAAACAATCATTCTTCGTCGTCTTCGTCGGTTTCGAACACAGGAATCGTTGAAACATGATCCACCAAATCAGATCGAAGGTTGTGATGTATATCCCTTGACTTGATCAAAAATTCATTTGACGTTTTATCTTCGTCTGTAACTGTTACGTTACCTGGTTGGGGGTCATCGTCATCATAGTAGGTAACGACCGCTCTACCTTCATCTGTAACTGTTACGTTACCTTCAAGAACTCATAGCAAGATTGTGTTTTATGTGTTTGATATTGTGTGAGAAAAATGTTAAATATGGTAAGGCATTTATAAAGGAATTTTTTTTAAATGCCCCAATGGCTAGCCCAACGGCTAGTTTGGTTTGGCCATTGAGAGCCCACCATGTCATATTCATAGACCCGTCCCACGCCCGGCTTTAAACTCCCGCCCCTTGGACCACGCCAAAACCTAAGCCCACCCGAGGTTGTTGCTTGGGCGTCTTCAGCCAACCCACGCCCCAACCCAAGCCCCATACCCCACAGTCTAATGACACAATTGGCTACAAATTGACGGAAACTTTGATTATATAATCTTGTATTATATATGATCGAAAGGAGAGGAAGGTATATTATATTAGTTGACGGCAGCATAGACATTGATTCGAGAGTAGGGATTATTATTATTATTTTTTTTGGACGAACAAGAGGCTGGTGATTTGATCGAGAGGGGAGGTATTATTTAGTTCGCAACCCGGTTAGATTTAAACATTAAACTTTGTTTTTTTCATTATTAAACATGATGTACGAGATTATATTGAACATTGTTTATGCGTTTTTATTGACTATGAGTAGCTAAACTTTTTATGGTTGCCTAAGGTTGATGACCTAGATGATTGTTTGAATGAACTTTTGGTTTTAAATGAATGTTATGATTTACATGTTATAATTTTTGAACCCGATTCTAATTATTTGTGTGTTGGTGTTGATTGGCTTAATAATATATTTGTTGGTTCCATTGCTTTAGATAGTTAGAAATATACTTTAGAGCCGGGAGTCAGTCTAGGGTGTAACCTACCAGTCTAGGCCTTGAAAGTAAGAAATCCAATTCAAGTTTAATAATTATTAAAACCAATTAATTAAAACGTGCAATCTTTTCTAGAGGTGAGAAATCTAATCTAGAATTGCTAGGTTATTAGCTGGGCGTTGTTTGACAGTTTGGGTGGTCGATAACTCGGGCTCATCTGTTTATTCACGTTTAGAGTTTCCTAGGGTCTCGGTGTTCTTAGTTATTTCTGCTTCATAATTTGAGGGTTTTAGTAAATAAATTACGTTATACCTGATAGTTGTGAGACTTGATGGTCGATAACTCGAGTCAGTCCATTTTAGCATTTCATCACTTGTCGTACTGTTGGGTTCGGTTTACCTTCCGGGGGTTTATCGGGTTAGACAAAGTTTTCATTCGAAACCAAGGTTAAGATTTTATTCATGAGTCTAGAGATTCTTACCTAGGTAACATATTTTTCTCATACTTGAGTTTCAGTCCAGTCTCTAGTTGTTTGCGCTTGCTGCTGTTTGGTCGTCTATTTATTTAAATTGTTTTTTAGTTTAAAAATATTTTTCTCAAAACAAAACCAATTTATTAGGCGGGGTCGATAGAGGTTTAGTATCAAGAGTCGCTAGATTGAGTCCACGGTTCGATACTCGGACTTACTTGTTTTACTACTTACGACCGGTACACTTGCCGGTAGTGTGTGGTTTACGGGTTTTTCCAATTTTTAAAACTTGTTGAATTTAATTAACACATATTTCACACTTCAGTGACCAAACCTCAGGGACCAAAATGACAGCTTACTCATATAGATTGGTACCCGATCTCATTTCTCTCTCTGGCCGATCGATTTTTTATTAAAAAAATTTGGAGGGAAAAAAACAGATTATATATTTAATATTGAAAAAAAAAATCATATAAAACAAGGAAATAATATTACATACACTTAGAACTTCTAAATGAACTTTTATATGACATTTCATCTTGGACCGGAGAGTTCTATGGCTTGTCCAAGTAACGAAGAATCATCAGTGAGATCGGAGTATCTTTCCGATGAGGACAGTTCCGGTGTTCTGAACTTTCCAGTGGACTCGATCCCTTGTGAAGTTTCCCATCTCTCAGCCAACCCATCTCCTTCCAACATCCGAACAACTTCCGACATTTTCGGCCGGTGGCCAGGAAGATATTGTGTGCACAACAATGCCACTTTTACAAGTTCCTCTAACTCCATCATGTCATAATTGTGTTTCAAATCTTTGTCGACTAATATGTCTAGTTTCTTTTCCTGGTGGATCTTCTTTACCTGAAACATAAGTTTTTAATGCGTAATGTAAAAATTGTTTTACTTAAAAAATAAATTTAACCGTGTTGGTAATTATCCGCGCTTTGCGACGGGTCAATTCTTAATAAGACTTATATATGGAAATGTAGATGCAATGGCGTGTTCACAATGGCGGATCTAAGAACTTTTTTACTGAGTTTTTTTGGTAGATTCTCACTATTTTTTTTCCAAATCATACAAGGTTCTCACTATTTTTTTCCATTTTTTTCAAACCGAATGGGTTCCTGTGAACCCACAAAACTGGCCTAGATCCGCCCCTACGTGTTCGGAATTTAAGAAAACTGTTCATTGTTGTGGAAATGAGAGTTAAGAAAGTTAATTTAAAAACAAAAGAATTCAAATGTATTAATTAAAATAAATTTATGTGATGTTTAGTTTTTGAGTTTACTGGAATGAGATAATATGTATTAAATTTTGAGTTATGAAATATATTTAAATATAATCTACAATGTTTTTTTTATATTACATAATGGAAAGTTATTAAAGTAATAATTTAGTTAGAAATATTAATTTTAGAGTTAAATGTCATTTTAGTTCTGGTGGTTTGGGTTATTTTGACAGTTTAGTCCAAAGGTTTGAAACATTGTCATTTTAGTCCAAATAGTTTCAAGCGTTGCCATTTTAGTCCACTGGGTTAACTTCGTTCATTTTTTATGTTAGCTAGAAGGGTAATTCGATCATTTTATATAGTCGAATTGCTCTTCTAGTTAACATAATTACATTTACAATGACCGAAATGCCCTTCTAGTTAACAAAATAAAGAGATGGAGTTCCCAGTGAATTAAAATGGCAACGTTTAAAACTATTTGGACTAAAATGGCAATGTTTCAAACCTTTGGACTAAACTGGCAAAATGGCCCAAACCACAGGGACTAAAATGGCATTTAACTCTTAATTTTAAAAGTGGAACTGGATTGAATGTGTTCTTAGCATTTATTTTTATTAATAAAGGATATTTAAAAACTGACGTAACATGACATGACATGACATGATAGTCGTAAAAATAAAACTAAAAGACACGAGCCTTACCCAATCAAGCATAGCGCCTTTCTGGTTTGCAGCCTTGCCGAACTCTAGAGCGCGTTGTCCGGTGATCAATTCGAGCAGAAGAATCCCAAAGCCAAACACGTCAGTTTTATCGGATGACTGGCCCGTGAAGAGGTACTCAGGTGCTATATGGCCCACGGTGCCTCGAACCGCTGTGGTTACATGAGAATCCTGGTGGTCTAAAAGCTTTGCCAGCCCAAAATCACCAACCACTGCCTCACAACAATCATCAAGTAATATATTTGCAGCCTTGACATCCCTATGAATAATTTTAGGGTCACATTGTTCATGAAGGTACAACAATCCCCTTGCAGCCCCTAAGGCAATTTTCTTCCTTATGCCCCAATCCAAAACCGGTTTTGCTGCAAGAAATACAATACCACATTTGCTTGAGTCTTCGTTACGCTTATAGTTTTTAAGATTTTCTGAAACTAGACAACGAGTTTAGGAATGCGACTAGTACTATTAGGTGTTTTTTTACTTTTTATACTTCTAGACAGTTCGCTACCCTTGTAAGCGAACTCTACAAGTCCGTTTGCCACAAAAGCAAACTCTATGAAACATTGTCAGACTTGTCATTACTTCACTAACAGGGGTAGCGAACCGCCTAAACAATGTTCTTTCACAATAAAAAAAAAAAGAAAAAAAAACTTTAAAACTAGAATACAAGTAATGGTGAAAAAAAATAAGAATTGGAAACTATTTCATGCATACCCTTGAGACGAGAAGCCACGCTGCCGTTGGACATATACGGGTAGACAAGGAGTTTTTCAGTTGGAGTCATGCAAAATCCATATAACTTGAGGAGATTTCGGTGCACTGCTAGGCTGATCATTTCAACTTCTGTTTGGAATTGCCGTTCTCCACCAGCAGCACCGCCATCCTTCAGCCGTTTGACCGCCACCAATGTCCCATCGTCAAGTGTTCCTTTGTACACATGCCCATAACCTCCTTTTCCCAATATGTTCTTGTGGCTGAAGTTGTGTGTTGCAATTTGAAGTTCCCTGAACTGAAACTTCCTTAGATTTCCAAGTGTAACTTCCTGATCATGATGGTTATCTGCATAACAGAATCCACATCAGTTTCGATTTTGAAAGTCGCCAATTGGACCTCGAAAGTCAAAACGAAGCACAAACCTTTTACATCAAAGAATGGTTCTTGGTTACGCCTATGCCTCCACCAAAATAACACAAGTACAAAAATGATCAAAACGATGCATCCAAGGCTTGAACCGATGACAAGGGCCAGTTTATGAGTTCTTTTTCTTGATCTGGTGTTAGCAGCTATAGATTATTATAAGATCAAACACGGTAAAAGATTAGCAAACACCCTTTATGTAACGATATCCTAAAAAACATTCAGGACGATATATAACCATACATTGTGTGGTGTTTAATGGCATAGAGATGGGCATGAGCGTCATTCCATTGCATTGTTGCTCAGGTCCTGTTGGGCAAATGAGAGGGTTCCCAATAATGCTGCAATTAACAAAAGTATTAGATATCTATTTGCTTTCATATATAGATGATTAGTTTGTTTTACATCTAAAATAAGGGTGACAATCATGCTGACAAGTTTTGGATTGGTAGGTTGAATTGATGAACCCGAACATGACCCATATATATATATATATATATATGTTTGTGTCAAAGACATCAACCGGTCACACTTAATATCAAGTAACCCGAACACGACCCGTATAGCACATTTATCTAGATAAGTCAAACGGGTTGACAGGTCATAATAATTGGGTAAACAGGTTCGTAAACGGGTTGGCAGGTTGACCTTATTAAAGTATATGCTCTTATTTATTTTATTACAACTTTAAACAGGTTGATAGATCGACTTATTTAATTAAATAGGGTTAACAAATCAACTGGAACACAACCCGTTTAAAAGTATAGGTCAACCTGAACACGATCCATTTAATTAAAAGGATTAAACAAGTCGACGCGAATACCACTTGTTTAATAAACGAGTTAGAGTTGTGTCAATAATTGTCACCCTAGTTCGAAGCATAAATAGAACTTACTTGAATGTCTTTGAAGGAAAAATAGGAACAGGGCCACTCAAGTTATTGAAAGATAAGTCTCTACAATGAACACAAAAAAAATTATAGCATTGCTAATTCAGGTATATATACATACACATATATGTATACATTTACATTTAAATCAGAAATTGATTTGAAAAAGGTTAAGCAATCTTACACAAATGCAAGTTGGGTCATGCTAGCTACTGATTCTGGGATTGGCCCAGAAAGACTGTTGTTGTTAAGCCTTCTGAAATCAAAGTGGGACCAAATTTAAATTTCATTCAAGAACACTAAAAAGGGTATTTTTATTATTATTAAATTCATAATTTAAATAAACATACATGTATTGTAGGGATGTCAAGTGACCCAAAGAAGATGGGATTTCATTGATGAATTTATTATCAGAAAGATCAAGTGTTTGAAGCATCTTCAGTTTACCAATTTCTTTTGGGATTGGCCCTGTAATGTTATTATTCTGCAACAATCTGCATCAAGAATCACCCATTATATAACCCCTAAAAATCCAAACTTTTTAATATAATATAATTTACACTTACATAATCTGAAGATTAGTAAGGTTGCCAATGCTAGGAGAAAGTGTGCCAGATAAATTTTGACTAGGTGTCCCTCTGAAATCAACATTACAAATAATATTATTTACAAACACACAAATACACATTAGTGTGTGAAGATTAATTATAAATAAAGACTTACAACCCAATGACAGAACTCTCAGCAGAACAAGTGACCATGGTCCAGCTACAAGGATCAACAGCATCAGCATCCCAATTTTCAAGAACACCATGAGGGTCCAACAATGAAGCCTTGACACCCATTAAAGCTTGAACTAAAAATCACAATACCCACATGAAAAAAATGTTAAAAATTCTATCTTTAAGGCTCTATGAACCAGAGTTTATAAAAAAAGATGAAGATTACCTTCAAAGTTAACACCCTTTGGTGAAAGCAAGCCATTTGAGCACACACATAACCACAAAAACAGAAAATAGAATGCATAAATCTTTGCTTGTACTCTCATTTCAATTACAAATTATGATTGTTTCAAGAGAAAATAGTTGAAGATTTGACTGGATTTTGAATCTTGATGATGGCTATTTTCCACAAGAATCTGAATAAAATCCAAGAAAAAGCACTATGAGCTCAGTTTTGTTGGTTTTTTTGTAGTAGACAGTGAATTTGCAGTTTAGCACACATGTTACTTCATGGGTAGTGGGGGCAGAGAGATTAAGAAAAATAAAAATAAATTCAGAATATTTACAACAACAAGAATTGATAAACTAGAAATAAATAAAACAAGCAGAAAATGATAAAATTTATTCAATGATATCTCCAAAGATTTGAACTTTTTATTTGGGAAACTAAATTAAACCACAGGACAAACAAGAAAATGTTAAAATTTATGGGTTTTATGATCACTAATCATGTTATAATCTTGATATCTGTTATTGAGTTTTATAGTTTTTTAATGGATTCTTTATAAATATTTATTTATGGTTTATATGGCAGAGACAATGAGGAATCAAACATTCCAGTTTTGGCCATTCAATATGCTCACAAATGTTATATGTATATTTAAGGAAAAAATTAATAGATTTTGTGAGTCTCAAGATGGTTTTAACACCTTGAAATTGGTGAATTGTGGTGGGTAGGGGTTGGGGATAGGGTGGGTAGGTGTGGGGTGAGTGTAGGGGTGTGGGGAATGTATGTTACTTCACTTATTGATGTTGCAAAAAAAAAAAAAAAAAAAACTACAACCGTTAAAGAATGGAGACTATGATATTTAGATCATGAATTGTTTGAGGAGAATGATGTTTATATTTGTTTGTTTGATAGATGGATGGATGAATGTGACTTGTAACATGTTTCTTGTTAACACACATGAGTCTTTTAATTAAATATGTTAGCAGGTGTTTGTTTATGTTCGTTTATTAATAACCGTGTTTACATACTTGTGCACTGTAGTCAAACACTAAAAAAGGCTTTCACTTCGAGACATATCCATGGTTATCACTCGACGAAGGTTGTAATCATTGAAAATTAGTCAAAGAAGCTCCTTGGGGAAACTTGGTGTGGGTGAGAATGTCACCGACGGATCAAGGAGACAAGGACATGTGTTATTGAGTGATCACCGATAAGGCACGCACCGAGGGAACATCAATGCTTCCTTGATGGATGGGGCACCAACAAATTACCAACGGAGATCCATGAGTATTCGTCGTTAAAAAAAAGATAAATAGAAAGTATTTATACTCTCTTAATAATGAGCAACTTTTATAATCTACAACAATATATAAAATATATTCATAAAAGACAAAGCTTTAAAGTTAGGGGTAGGGGGGAGGGGTTAGTCTAAACTGGTAGTTGCACTACTCTCGGTGTCAGCATATATGTCTTGTTAAACGATCGGGCATACCCCTCTTACGATTTACCAAAACAAAGGAGGATTAGTCCAATTATAGAAATTTTAATAAGATAACAACTATAAATTGAACATTGCCATTACTGTTTAAAAAATTATGCTTTTAAGAAAACAATAATGATCACAATATCGAACAAATCATGTTTTGAGTCAACTTTAACCCTCGGCCATCATAAGAAATGTACACTCTAAAAGTACATTAACAGAATGACCAACACCGTAATATTCCACCTCTAAAACCTCATCAAGTAGTCCATAATAATCATACTCATACTCAAAGTGCACCTCACACATTTGCCACTATTATATGTTACCTACTCTACAATATGTGTTTGACCATGAAACTTGCATCCATTCAAAATAAAATCCTTGATATGTCCGAAGTCCAAGCATAACGACCTGGTCCTCGTGTTGGGGTCTTTCAATTGTCTGTTTGAGTCGCATATCTCTAGATTAACCTAGCTAGAAATAAAGAAAAATACACTTAAGAAACATATATATTAACAAATATTTCAATGCTAGAGCTCCTAGAATTTACTAATTTAATGATGGGTTGTTGTCAACCCCTAAAGGATTTTTTTTATTTGATTAGAATGGTAAAACTTTCTAAAATGTTAGATGGTGATCAAACTCCTCTTATATTTCGTTCACCGATAAACATCGAAGGTTGACCGTTTGACATGGTTGATTGAGAGGTAGTGTTTTCGGTTGTGGCTAAATGTATGTCCACTTGGAATATATCCATTAAGAACGAACATGCTAACTTGAAATTACAACCAAACAACATTATCGTGTATACTAACATACCATAAGGAGTTTTAATGGCTCATTTATGTTTATGTTTGACTAATTTTGACAACTTCTATAATAAATTTTAGCAAATTCATAAAGGTAAATTCAATTTGATGATTCAATCTATAACATGTTGGTTGATAATAATCCATGCTCATAATTTAATGTGCAACACACTTAACTTTCGTATCATTGCCAAAGACAATCCCACTTGTATAATTATCATAGATATATACTTGATTCCGCTAACAAATAATGTTTGTTTCACCATTATGCTCAATTGCTCATAATCATTCATGTGAGCGAAATCAAGTGTAATCTATGACAATCATGCAAGTGAGATTGCTCTTAACAAGATATTTAAAAGTTAGAATATCTAGCTTAGTTAAATTATAAGTTTAGATTATGATTGCTCAATTAAGTTTGGATTATTAAAATTCATTTTATTATTTACTAATTAAAAAATCTGAAAGAATGATTTTTTTTTTCTTACACCAAATAACTTCTAACCACTTTACACTAGTTCTTATTTCTTCACATACATATTCATGAAGACCAACTTACTTGATTGTATTACATTGAACTGAACTTTGTTTGAAAATCAAAGTAAACTTTTTATAATCGATTGACCAAATTAGAATCACATAAATATTAGTTATCCTTCATAATTTTTAGTTTTGGATGAAGAGTATACAAAGAAATGATTATGCAATCACCATGTGGGGGTGTAAAAAGGACCAAACAGAATAAGCCAAAACTAAAAAGGGTAAATATAAAAAATATACATATGCATAGAAATAAATTTGTCTCGATAAATATGCATACTTGTTTGTACCGTGGTGTTGTATTACACCACCCGTGGGGTTTTTTGGCGTTTTTCTCCAAAAAAACGTCCAACAACGCCCTTCCACCTCCTCCAGTGGTACGTTTATATTTTGTAGTGGTAGTCGGTTTCGTAATGATGACGTAATCCAATGTTTATATAGCCATCAATTATTGATCCAGTCGTCTTGTCGAGCTATCATCATAGATGATTTAAATTTACAAATTATATAAAAAAAAACTACGCTCAAATCCCACTTCCCTTCAAGTCATCCTTCCAAAATTAGGTCTAATAACGTCCGCCATCGCAGCTATAACCATAAGTGTTTACAGTGTTGCGGCCTTCAATTCAAGATTCTGTTAATTGAAAGTTGCGCTTTTGGATCCATGAACAACGGAGATTGAAGAACCGAACAACATAAACTAGTTATGTGGATCGAAGTCATCAAAAACCACTCACCAAAATATTGATTAGGCTATATATGTTGAGGGCTTGGTTTACCAAAAACAAAATTCACCAAAATTTAGCCTATGAACCTAGTTATTCAATCGGTCCGGCAAAAAACCAACCAATCTATAATATAGAGTGATTTACTGCTAACGAACCAGACCAGGGGCGGAACTAATATAAATCTAGTCGTAGCACGAGCTACGGCTCAAGTCCATATTTGTAGTGCATTTTTTTCGATTTTATACAAAGGATACCCCTAAATTAATACAAGGATACCCCTAAGACCACGCGGTGTGGGCGTTTAAAAAAGGCGTTGTTGCTGCTCAACGCCGTTCACACTGTCCCGTCCACGACGTTACCACGCCGTTATTGATTAGGCCGGGGAATCTCCACCGGCGTGGAAGAGTTTTTGGCATCGACGTGGCACGTGGTTAATGGACGTGGATGTTAGTCATTTAACCCCAACGAGTAACTTTTACAATTTAAAAAAAATAACTTACCTTTTTTTTAAAATTCTAATTTTACTATAAATACAACCCACTTCTTCATTTTTAAATTACAAACTCCACCACTTCACCTAAATTTATACAAACTCTCAATGCCGTTCCACTTCACCAAAAAAAACCGAGGATGAGAGCCGTTGTATGGACGGAAGAAGATTGCGAGTCGTGGGTCGAAGCTTTGAGCCAACACACGCTGGATAGACGCTCGAGCGGTCCTTTTTGGAGGACAACCCGACAACACTTTCAAGCCTATACGAGTGAGAATAACTGAACCGTCGACTCCCACTCGTATCGATTTAGGACAATCCATCTCGTATTTTTTATTTTATGTAATGTTTTTAAAATTTATGTAATGTTTTTTAGTGTTATGTATTTGTTTACTTACTAGCAATATTTTTATAAGTTTTTAATACATTTTATATAATTTTAAGAGAAAAGTGCCATTTTGGTCCTTGAGGTTTGGTCATTTCTGCCACTTTAGTCCAAAAATGTCATTTTGGTCCCCGTGGTTTCAGTTTTGTGCCATTTTGGTCCAAAAGTGAAATCAGCTCAGATTTGTCTAATAAAATCCTTGTATTTTGTCTTTTTCCTTAGGGGCAAAATGGTCATTTCTTTTTTATTTTATTTAAACCTTTGACCCTATAAAAGCCTAGAACCTTCTCCATCTTCCCCCAATTGCTCCTTAAAACCTCTGGTTAATCTGGGTAACGTGAATTTGGTCCTCCATGGGGATGTCCGCTCAACTCATACTTCGATTCAGGCGCCAATTGCTCCCTCGTGTCCTCCTAAAGCGACAACTCGGAGAACCAGGTCAACTAAGAGCTCTGGGGATGAAGACCTGGACAGAATTAGGGTTGAAAAGGTTGAACATGATCATGCTTTGATGCAGGATGCTGGTCTCTTGCAACGAACCCCACAACCACGACCTTCGATACCTACCTACTTTCGATTGTTCAAACCTATGTCGTACAAATCCCACAACCACGACCTGCAACGAACACCCCACCACCACCACCACCTCCACCACCTCCACCACCACACCTCCACCGACGCTGCACAACCCCCACGAACGCACCTCCAGCCCCGCTGCAAAATCCCCACCACCGCACATCCTCCCCCGCTGCACAACCCCCACCACGCACCTCCACCACAGCTCCTAATGCCGCCGTCAAGTGAAACCCTAACGCCCCACCACTGCACCTAACACCGCCGTTAACTGAAACCCTAATGCCCCACCATTGTACCTAACGTCACCGTCAATTGAAACCCTTCAACAGCCACTCCACCGAAACCCTAATCGATCCTTCAGTAGTATTTGAATGTGGTGTTTGAATGTTGCTTAGAGAGAGAGATAGAGAACTAACAGAGAGAGAGAGAGAGAGAGAGAGAACTAACAGAGAGGAGAGAGGATGAGTGAGAGGAGAGACAAAAGACCAATTTACTCTTTTAATTAATAATGAGATATAATAAAATGCTTAAAATGAGCAATTTACTCCTAAGGAAAAGGACAAAAACCAGGGTTTTTTAAGAAATCTGACATGATTTCATTTTTGGACCAAAATGGCAATAAAACTGAAACCACAAGGACCCAGATGCAAAAAGTTTGAGATTTGGACTAAAGTGGCAAAAATGACCAAACCTAAGGTACCAAAATGGCAGTTTACTCTAATTTTAATTATAAAATAATACAAAAGGTGTGTGACACGTGTCGAAAAAAGCCACGTTTACACGCCCCATGCCTCACCGTCCGTTTTAACATCACGCCCCGTTCTGATGCATGGTCCACGTGTCGCATAATGTCACATCTTCAAGCCCTTCCACACTGTGTGGTCTAACCAACTCAAACTTATAAAATTAGGGAGTTCGATTGAAATACTAGACCAATTGATTAGATTAGCCCAAAAAAAATACAACTACGTATGGCAGCAACCTGGAAGAAAACCAAACGTCGCTCTGGCCTCTCGCTCAGACTCAGACGCTGCATTCTTCGACCTTCATTATTGTTGTTTTATTAATATTGTATGATTGCATGTTAAAAGAAATTATGATACCTCTGATTTAACAGACTAGTTCCGCCTATGTTTGCAATTCACAGTCTATCAGTTGAGTCCAACCTGTCCATGCATGTTCCTATGGTCTAGTGATATTGATGATTATCCATTCATAAACCGAAGGCCCAAAGAGACAGGTGAGAAAGAATCTAGCAAAACCAGAATGAAATCGACCAAACATAAAAAGAAGAAAACAAGATGCCTTAATATTAAGAAATGACAAAAATACCCCTATTGCTTGGTTTATTACAGCTGGGCAAATTTGTCCCTTATCTAAAAATCATATGATAAAAACTCATACATAAATAACATATATAACCGGTTTGAAGTAAGATAGGGTTGGGGACCATATAAACTTAAACTAGGATACTGAATCCTAGAAGACAAGGTGTTGTGATGTAACTACGTTATAGGTAGATACTATCTTATTATTTTAAGTTATACATTACGCTTTGAAACTTATACTTTGTTTACTATGAAAAGAAATTATGATAATAGACCATACATTGTAGGGTTCTTTGTTCGTGTTCGTTTATTAAGAAATGTATGTGTTCGCGAACACTTATCGAACGAGATTTTATGTTCGTGTTTGTTTGTTAAGTAAATGAACTTGTTCATGTTCGTTTGTGTTTGTTTGTTAATTTTAGACAACTAACAAAAACAAACGTTGACGAACACAAATGAGCACAAACTAATATTCATGAACACAAATGGAAACAAATGAACAAAAACAATCGTTCATGAGCAGAATATATAATACACTGACACTTATTAGATATTTAATTTATCGGAATTTTGAAGTATTTAAATACATATAAAAACTAAAAATACTAATGAACTATCAAACACGTTACCGAATGTTCACGAACATAAACAAACGAACACGGCCTCTGTTCATGTTTGTTCATTTAAATAAACGAACGGAATTTCTTGTTCGTGTTGGTTTGTTTAATAAACGAACGAACACAAACGAACTATTCGCCGAACATTTGGTTCGTTTGCAGCCCTAATTGTATGAGTACAAAAATTGTATTATAAGGATGTAATCATGCTTATTAAATATGGGTAATTACAACATGATGGGTTATTAAACCGATTGTTTTATCGGTTGAACTGGATGAAGCTGCCACATAGGCTTCCTCAATGTGTTCCCCTTCCCGCACCCTATGGCCTTGTGAAAATTTAAAGAAATTTAAAGTACAAAAATATGTAATTCATCAATGAATCAAACATTTCTGTGTACTAGATTTGTATATAAAAGCTCATTATAACGTGATTGAGTTGAAAGGTTGGTCATATGAACTAGTCAACAAATACAACTAATAGTGTAACACGGTGAAATACTAATTGATTATTATTGAATGAGTAGGTTACAATATATAGGGATTATGAGTAACTCTAGAAACCTAACTGAGACCGTGCATGTAAGATGGTGAAAACTGATTGATTATTATTGAATGAGCAGATTACAATATATAGGGGGGATTACAAGTAACCCTAGAAACCTAACTGAGCCCGTGGACCCATAATCCAATAAAAAGTAGCGAAGAAAGCAAAGATAATAATGAGATTAGAAAGAGTTTGAAAGGTGCATGAGTGGCATGACAACTAAATTCACTTGCTCTTTTTGTAAAATCACTTTACCAATCTTTAACAATTAGGATTAAAAATTTGATTGGCTCAGCCTTAGATAAGAATTTGATCGATTTTTAAGAGATAGTTATGGTATTACTTCAAATTACTCTCTTCTGGTTCGGGAATCAAGTGACACCACACCCATACAGAAACTGCATATACTAATATTAGACTAAACTACAAGGACGACTATGTTGTAATGTCGTATATGTTATAGACTTTGTTATTTAATGCTAAGGGGGGACGGTTTGGTTTCGGTAAACTCATGCGGGGAGCCAGTTCACCGATCGGTGAATTGGTGCCGGCCTTCCATCGGCAGCAGGTTTGTTGTTTGGTGCTGTATATTTGCCCAACAATTTTATTTCCAATGTTAAACTTTAAACTAACATAACTTTCGATTTACATGTCCGTTTTAGCCGATTCTTTTTCCTATGTATCCGTTTTAAAATTTCGGATCTAACCATGTAAGTTTCACTTAACGAAACCAGGTTTATAAACGTATGGTTCACGAAAACCTTGTTTCGATTATTCAACCCAATATCTATATGTGCATATTGGTCATCATTCTATTTTTCAGCATTCTAGACATATTTACCCATTCCCGGGCTTATAATTCATGGCGTCTCCATTACATTACATGGCCTTATGCTCGCATTAGAATACCATGCTCTTTTTCTAACAATTTAAGCATGCTTCTTGTGCATCTCTTGCATCTAGTTACTACCGTTTGACCCGATATCACGGGTTCATAAACTTAGCTTGGCAAAACCATTCTTTGGTATATTGCTACCTAGCATTATGACAATATGAGACTTTCAAGTCTCTACACACAAGATCGATTCAAGTACATAGTTTTGACCCGTTTGGTTGTCGAGTGAGGATCATCACTTTAATGACAAACCAAACTATTTCTAACCAATATTTTGACCCGTTTGGGTGTCGAGTGAGCTTTGCCACTTCAATGACACACCAAACGCATATTCTATACTATGACACCATTAACAAGCTAAAATTCAATCGTTTATGCACAATGTAACCGAACAAGGTACGTACCTTCAAAGCACAACCTTCAAACGCGCGTCACCACCGGCTTGCCGCTTGACGTTCTGGTTTCCTTTCCTATAGAGTTCAACCGCAAACCGTTTAGAACTCTTTTATTATCGTATAACGCATAGTTCGCCAACTAGTACAAATATGCGTTTTTATTCAAATTTCAACATTTAGTCTTCTCTTAGGCATTTTTACAAACACTTTAAGGGCATAATTTTACACAATTCATTATCAAGTTCATAACTTGTTATATAGCCAAAAATAACATCAATCGGACAATTTCTTATAAATTTTAACATCAATAAATCATAAATTACTTCATAAAAATCAGATTACAGTAGAACAACAACCAAAATCCTAGTGTTTATCAAGTTTCCACAAAACCCACTAATCACCTTCATTGGTGTTCATGGAATTCATAAGAATTAAGCATGATTTCAACATCTAATTGTCTAGGGTTCACTCCTAGACACAATATTATTCCCATTCCATCCATATAACATTCATGCAACAACAAATTTCAAATTCTCTAGGTTCATCCAAAAATTTAAGTAGAGATTTTCCTATAAAATTCGCATACCTTATGACCCCCTTACAGTGGAGATCATCAATCTAAGCTCGGATTTCGTTTTAGAACTGATTTGTGCCTTCAATTTGTGAGATTTGTGTGATCTAGGGTTTGATGGAGGTTCTTGGTCACCCCCTGTGTTCTATTCGATCCAGACACACACTCAAATTGTGTGTTTGGTGTTTTTATTTTGTTTTTAATAAGTTAAGTTTCAAACTTAGCAACTTAAGTCCCTCCACTTTTGTTTAATTTATATTTTAGGTGTTTTAGTCCAATTATATGTTACCACAAGACTTGTAACTAACTGGGTTATTTACTCCTAGTTAGTTTGTTATTGTTTATTTAATACTTTATAATTCTAATATAAAGTTTTATATTTTCGGGGTTTTACAAGTCCACCCCCCTTAAAAGTGTTTCGTCCCCGAAACCAAAGTACGTACCAAATAGTGTAGGGTAGAGCCGTTGCATCTCCTCTTCGGACTCCCATGTGGTATCCGAACCCTTTCTGTGTTCCCATTTGACCTTTACTTGGTTAATCTCTTTGTTCCTTAAGCTTTTCACCTTACGGTCTAGAATTGCTATCGGCTTCACCGTGTAGTTAAGACTATTATCCACCTCGATGTCGTTGTAGTGGATATAAGCGGTTCCATCGGCTAAACATTTTCGGAGATGTGATACGTGGAACGTGCTATGTATCCCACTCAACTCCTCGGGCAGTTCGATAATTCTAAATGGCCCAATAAACCTCGGGCTTAACTTTCCCCTTTTTCTGAACCGAATAATCCCCTTCCACGGAGATACCTTTAACATAACTTTGTCACCGACTTGAAACTCAATTAGTCTTCTTCTTTTGTCTGCATACGACTTTTGTCGATCCTGAGCCGCTTTCAAATGGGCTCGGACTAAGTCAATCTTCTCATTCGTGATTCGGACTACATCCTTATGTGCAAGCTCACGTGGACCAACCTCGTCCCAACACACCGGGGTTCGGCATTTTCTACCATAAAGCATCTCATACGGAGCCATATCGATGCTTGTGTGGTAACTGTTATTGTATAAAAATTCAACCAACGGTAGATAGACATCCCAACTACCCCCGAAGTCAATAATACATGCCCGTAACATATCTTCCAACGTCTGTATTGTTCTTTCACTCTGTCCATCCGTTTGTGGATGGTACGCTGTGCTAATGAACAATTTAGTTCCCATTTGCTCTTGGAATTTTCGCCAAAAGTTCGAAGTGAACCGAGTATCTCTATCAGACACGATGGATATCGGTACCCCGTGGCGTGCCACTATTTCATTTGTATACACCTCTGACATCTTTTCGGATGTATAAGTCTCAAGAATCGGGATGAAGTGAGCACTTTTTGTCAATCTATCCACGACTACCCATATAGCATCGTATTCGCGGTTGGTTTTGGGTAGTTTAGTCAACAAATACATTGTGATTTGCTCCCATTTCCAAACTGGGATGTCCAATGGTTGTAGCTTACCGTATGGCTTTTGGTGTTCTGCTTTGACTTGTAAATAGGTCAAACACTTCTCCACATACTTTTCAACATCTCTTTTCATTCCGGGCCACCAATAGTTTTGCTTTAAATCGTTATACATCTTGGTTGCCCCCGGATGGATAGAATAACGAGATTTATGAGCTTCGTCAAGTAGGAGCGCCTTGACTCCACACGAATTTGGAACCCATATTCTCCCAAAACGAGTCTTTAACCCGTTGTTACCATCCGCCAATTCTTTCAAGTGACCCACTATTCTTTCTTTCTTCAAATTTTCCTCTTTCATTGCTTCAACTTGAGATTTTCGAATTTGTTCAAGTAGACCCGATGTCACAATTAGTTGCATCGATCGTACTCGAGTTGGTGTATTGTCTACCTTTTGGCTCAACGCATCCGCCACCACGTTAGCTTTCCCGGGATGGTAATGTATATCACAATCGAAATCTTTGACCGTTTCTAACCACCGCCTTTGCCTCATGTTTAATTCCTTCTGGTCGAAGAAATATTTCAAACTTTTATGGTCGGTAAAGATAGTGCATTTTACCCCATACAAGTAATGCCTCCATATCTTAAAGGCAAATACCACTGCCGCCAACTCGAGGTCGTGTGTAGGGTAATTCTTTTCATGAGTCATTAATTGTCTCGAGGCATAGGCTATAACCTTACCCCGTTGCATCAGAATGCACCCAAGACCCGAATGTTGCGCATCCGAGTAAACTACCATATCATCAACTCCATCTGGCAATGTCAAAACCGGAGCGTGGGTCATTTTTTCTTTAATCGTTTGGAACGCTTTTTCTTGATCTTCACCCCAAATAAACTTTTTGTCTTTACGGGTTAGTTTGGTCAACGGCGTAGCAATCTTGGAGAAATCTTGTATGAATCTCCAATAACATCCCGCAAGCCCCAAGAAGCTTCTGATTTCCGAAGGATTCTTCGGTGGATTCCATCTTGCCACTGCTTCTATTTTTGACGGGTCTACCAACACCCCGTTCGCACTAATAATGTGCCCGAAAAAATTGCACTTCTCGTAACCAGAAAGCACATTTCGAGAATTTTGCATATAACTTCTCACTCTTGAGTGTCTCCAACACTTCACGTAAATGGCTTGCATGTTCAGCTTCATTCTTTGAGTACACTAAGATGTCGTCGATGAACACTATCACCAACTTATCCAACATCGGTTTGCAAACCCGGTTCATGAGGTCCATGAAAACCGCGGGTGCATTGGTTAACCCGAAGGACATCATGAGGAATTCGTAATGTCCGTACCGTGTACGAAAGGCCGTCTTTGGTACATCCTCCTCCTTGACCTTCAACTGATGATAACCCGACCTAAGGTCAATCTTTGAGAACCAACTCGCGCCTTGTAACTGGTCAAATAAGTCATCGATTCTTGGAGTGGGTATCGATTTTTCACCATGAGTTTATTTAACTCACGGTAATCGATACACATGCGCATACTTCCGTCTTTCTTTTTCACGAATAGCACCGGTGCACCCCACAGAGTCACACTCGGTCTAATAAACCCCTTGTCGAGCATGTCTTGAATCTGAGACATTAATTCTTGTAGCTCCGATGGCTCGAGCCTATACGGTGCTTTGGCTACGGGCTTCGCACCCGAAATCAATTCAATTCCGAATTCTACCTCCCGTTCAGGCGGTACCCCCGGTAAGTCTTCCGGAAACACATCTACACACTCACGTACTACCGATACGTCTTCAATCTTCGGTAATCCTTTCTCGGGTTCATTTGCATAAATCATGAACGCTCTACATCCGCGTCTTGTAAGTTTGTGAGCCTTTAGCATTGAGCACATAACGGGATTACCCCCTTTCTCTCCATAGATGGTAATGTGTTTTCCACTTGGAGACGTTAATTTTATCTCCTTGCGGAAACACACAACCTTCGCGTGATGTCGGGATAACCAATCCATCCCGACCACTACTTGAAATTCTCCCATAGACATCGGAATCAGGTCTATTGAGTATTCTTCACTATCAATACTCATCTTACAATCTTGACATACGTCACATACGATAAAACTTTTGTTGTCACCTATTTCTACTTCTAAAGGCATAGGTAATTTCGTCAATACAAATGAAGGATGTCGAATGAATCCATGTGAAATAAAGGATTTATTCGCACCCGTATCAAATAACACATGTGCGGGAATTGAATTTATAGCGAATATACCTGAGACCACATCGGGTTCCACCTTTGCCTCGGTCGCGGTTAACTGGAAGGATCTGGCTTTTGCTTTCAGAGTTTCTGCTTGCGAATCCTTGCCATCCTTCTTCCCGACCAACTCCGGGCATTCTGATTTCTTATGGCTCGGCTGGTAGCACTTATAACAAACCGACACTTTTCCCGGGCATAACGCAGCTGTGTGTCCTGTCTTCCCGCATATAGGACATGGCTTATCTTTAAACCGGCACTCACCCTTGTGCCCTTTCCCGAAAACCTTACAACTCGGCGTTCCGCCTTTCCCTTCCTGTTTCTTTGACAACTCCGTGGTTCGTGCTTTCTTTGCAAGGCTTGGATTAACAGGCTGTGCCCTTCGTTCGCCTCTCTCAATTTGTTTTTTCAGCTCTATCTCCCTTTCTCGAGCAGTGTTAATGATTTCAGTGAGAGTCTCGTACTCCGAGGGATTCATCAACTCCCGATACACTGCGCTTAGCATATTATAGTAATAATACACTTTCTTTTCTTCGGACGTCACCAACTCGTCACAAAATCTCAGTTTGTCAAGGAAGATCCCTGTGATCTTATCAATAGATTCACCTTTTTAATATCAGCTGAATAAACTCCTCCTTGATTCGGTTGATAACTGCCTTGGGACTGTGGTGTTTAAGGAATGGTACCTTAAACTCGACCCATGTCATTGCCCTTGTCGCTTCGCTTCCAATCTCCTTTTTCTTATTATCCCACCAGTCTTTTGCTTGACCTCTCAGCTGACCCGTACATAAGCTACGAAGTCGTTTGTGTCGCAATGGGTTCTCTCAAAAACCCCTTCAATATCACTTAACCATCGTTGGCATATTATCGGATCCACTTCTCTGTTATAGAGTGGCGGTTTACATGCCATGAATTCCTTGTATGAGCAGCCCTTGCGCTCTCCAGATTTTTCCTTTGCTGTGTTGGTACTATCTTCCAACTTCTTGATTCTCTCTTCGACTACCGAAAGTACCGTGTTTTGGATCTTATCTATAAAACTGGATAGGCTATTTTCAATTGCCTTTCCTACTTCCTCGGCAATCACTTCTTTCATTTGCTCGGTGACTATCGGCACCGCATCATCATTACCTTTTTCCGTCATCTTTTGAAACTGAAATGATTACACCAATCATTAAACATTTCATTTATAACATATACTTTATTTGCTTTGGTTTAGCCAAGTTCGCGACTTGCTTTAACCGTTCTCGTTTAGTGCACTTTCCGGGTTTGAGTGTGTTAACACGCTCTTCCCGTGCATGTCAATTCATATTTTTCTTTTACATTAATAAACCTACTAAAATGATTAACTCTTACCGGATGTTGATCAAGCTTGAACCGAACACATTTTGTTAACAACCTTGAGCTCTTATTACCAACCTGTAACACTCGTCATATAAATCCACTATTTTATCATGAAAATACAGACTTTTCAAAATCAAAATACACAATTAACAAAAATTTAGTTAATAATTAAGATGTACCTCTTTATAGCGTTTAAACATAGTTAACTAGCTAGATTAAAAACATTCATCATTTAGTAATGTTTACAAAACAACATTGTTTAAACATAATTAGATTACTGCGGAAGCTTCAAAACTTGTGTTCGGTCCTTGTTTTCCTTGCTTGATCAGCATCCGAAATGAACGAGCATTACCTAAGGTCAAAATTACATCAATCGTTAATTTTGACAACATAATATCAAGTATAAATATAAGTTCTATTGCTAAACAACGAAAACAAACGAAAAATGCAGCGAATTAGGTCTGTCGCACCCCGCGACAGATCAAGTCCAGGCTTTCGCGACCCGCGACGATCGTCGTGTGACGCGAAGATGTAGGCAGCTTGGCGTCGCGTAGCGCGACGGCTTCATTTCGGCAGCAGGTTTGTTGTTTGGTGTTGTATATTTGCCCAGCAATTTTATTTCCAATGTTAAACTTTAAACTAACATAACTTTCGATTTACATGTCCGTTTTAGCCGATTCTTTTTCCTATGTATCCGTTTTAAAATTTCGGATCTAACCATGTAAGTTTCACTTAACGAAACCCGATTTATAAACGTATGGTTCACGAAAACCTTGTTTCGATTATTCGATCCATTAACTATATGTGCATATTGGTCATCATTCTATTTTTCAGCATTCTAGACATATTTACCCATTCCCGGGCTTATAATTCATGGCGTATCCATTACATTACATGGCCTTATGCTCGCATTAGAATACCATGCTCATTTTCTAACAATTTAAGCATGCTTCTTGTGCATCTCTTGCATCTAGTTACTTCCGTTTTACCCGATATCACGGGTTCATAAACTTAGCTTAGCAAAACCATTCTTTGGTATATTGCTACCTAGCATTATAACAATATGAGACTTTCAAGTCTCTACACACAAGATCGATTCAAGTACATAGTTTTGACCCGTTTGGTTGTCGAGTAAGGATCATCACTTTAATGACAAACCAAACTATTTCTAACCAATATTTTGACCCGTTTGGGTGTCGAGTGAGCTTCGCCACTTCAATGACACACCAAACGCATATTCTATACTATGACACCTTTAACAAGCTAAAATTCAATCGTTTATGCACAATGTAATGGAACAAGTTACGTACCTTCAAAGCACAGCCTTCAAACGCGCGTCACCACCGGCTTGTCCGCTTGACGTTCCGGTTTCCTTTCCTATAGAGTTCAACCGCAAACCGTTTAGAACTCTTTTATTATCGTATAACGCATAGTTCGCCAACTAGTACAAATATGCATTTTTATTCAAATTTCAACATTTAGTCTTCTCTTAGGCATTTTTACAAACACTTTAAGGGCATAATTTTACACAATTTATTTTCAAGTTCATAACTTGTTATATAGCCAAAATTGACATCAATCAGACAATTTCTTATAAATTTTAACATCAATAAATCAGAAATTACTTCATAAAAATCAGATTACACTAGAATAACAACCAAAATCCTAGTGTTTATCAAGTTCCCACAAAACCCACTAATCACCTTCATTGGTGTTCATGGAATTCATAAGAATTAAGCATGATTTCAACATCTAATTGTCTAGGGTTCACTCCTAGACACAATATTATTCTCATTCCATCCATATAACATTCCAGCAACTACAAATTTCGAATTCTCTAGGTTCATCCAGAAATTTAAATAGAGACTTTCCTATAAAATTCGCATACCTTATGACCCCCTTACAGTGGAGATCACCAATATAAGCTCGGATTTCATTTTGGAACTGATTTGTGCCTTCAATTTGTGAGATTTGTGTGATCTAGGGTATGATGGAGGTTCTTGGTCACCCCCTGTGTTCTATTCGATCCATACACACACAAAGTGTGTGTTTGGTGTTTTTATTTTGTTTTTAATAAGTTAAGTTTCAAACTTAACAACTTAAATCCCTCCACTTTCGTTTAATTTATATTTTAGGTGTTTTAGTCCAATTATATGTTACCACAAGACTTGTAACTAACTGGGTTATTTACTCCTAGTTAGTTTGTTCTTGTTTATTTAATACTTTATAATTCTAATATAAAGTTTTATATTTTCGGGGTGTTACACATTCCGCCCCCCATTTGGTGTCCCCTCAAGACCCGGGAACCCGAACACAACCCAACCGCAACAACCCTTTAACCTTCAAGACATGGACCCGAACATGTTATCGTACGCGGCTTTCTTGAGTGTCTCAACTCCTTTTATGCCACACACTTTCGGCTTTGGCCAAGCCGGCGGCTCGCAACCATTACAACAACAATCCGAACCCGATGTGGATATCGTGCCGGAGACGCAACCCGAATCGGAGCGAGCGAAACGCGGCAGAAGGTCGCATAAAAAGAAGGAACCGAACCGACCTCGTCGTAAGCATACTTACGCTATTTGGACGAAGGACGAGGAATTCACATTGGTTCGGGCGTGGGTCGATGTTTCGGAGGACCCCGATGTTGGTAAGTTTTATTTTTCTTTTATTTTTTTTTCCTACACGTCGATTTTATTTTATTTTTAACGTACAACTTTATTTTTCTATTTGTAGCAAACTTTCAAACGGGTCCTGAATTTTGGAATAGGATTAGTGCACTCTTTTATAGCACGTGGAGTAAGGGTGAACATCGTGACAAGGATTTCATTTCTAGCAAATGGACCGACATCAACAACAAGTGTCACGCCTTCCAAGAAGTTTATCAACGTAACTACGATAATCGGCCGAGCAAAGAAGGTGACGTCAGGGTTTTAACGAGGGCTATGGAAGAGTACGAGAAAACGAAAGGCGTTTTCCCGTACTATAAGTGTTAAACACCAACTTCCAAAGTGGGCGGGCGTAGTGACCATGACGTCGAGTAGTAGACGTAGAGCTAAACGGTCAAAAACGTCATCCTCCGTTGACCCTGAAACACCAACTTCCAATGCCCGCAATGTCGATCTAAATGTTGTTGTGGACGTTGACGAGAAAGTTGAAGAAGAGTTGGCACGACAACCCGGTAGAAGAAAAGATAAGCGATCTGGGAAAAAACCGGTGGAGTCGTCTTCCGATCTCGAGTTGAAGGAAGATTTCGAGGAGATGAACCGTCGTCTCCAAGACATTCGAGACCTCGGCCACCAACGTTTGGAGACTATGAAAGAACACGTCACCGAAAACAAAAAGTTTAACGAGATGCAAGCGGCGAGGCAAACGGAAAAGGACATTGAGTTTTTGCCGAAACCGATCGACCACCTCTAAGGCGACGCATTGATCGTTGCGCAAATGCATCGCCAAAAACTTCGGGAAAAATACGGACTTTAGATCATCATCTTTTTTTTTAACTTTAATTTTTTTTATTTTCGTTTTTTTATTTTTTTTATTTCTAGTAGTGTAATTTTTTTTAAATGAATGAAGTATTTTAAGTTTTAAATTTAAAAAAATAAATAATTGTGTAATCATTGGATGTGCGTTATTGGGCATTATTCCCACTACGGCACTTTTGCAATAACGCCCAATAATGCCCCCATGCTGACTGGACTGCCACATGGCAGAAAACGCCCCATGATGGGGGCATTATTGGGCTAACTGTCACACCCCAACCGATGGCGGAATCATCGGGGCGCGGCACTGAGCGAAACAGATTGTCCAGAAGTTTCCATAACAACTATCATTACCATTCAATTTAAGTTAACATGTCCCATACCATGTCTCAAATAGTAAACCAAGTTATTACAGACAAAAACTAAACAAGTATTCTGTTCCGACAACTCAGATTTAAACATGACGATTTATTTATTGGTTTCTAAGACTCCAGTTCCTAGCCTTGATTTCATCACAGCCCGAGAAGCATATAAACAACCTAGGCACCTGTCACATACGTTAAAATAATGTCAATACATAAAATGTAAAGGTGAGCATACAAGTTTGATAATAGCATATAGAGTTCAATTCGTTTACGCGTAACCAGCACGTACACATAGTGAAATGAAGCACGTTAGTTATCGACATAGATCCATCGATACCAATGACTGCGGGTTGACTGCCCGAGGCAGTTCGCAATACATGTTTACCACTGTAATCCATGCAAGTAAAAGATCCTTAACAACCCCCGTGGAAACGGGTGCTGAGTCCAAACTATAGTACTATCGTTGCTAAGGCAGGTAGACAGCATTCCATGTGTAAACATAACAAACAAGCATTCATAAGCCACGTATAACATGCGTTAATGGTTAAGCGTTATAATAGCTTGAGTAGTGTGATAGTTGTAGTTTGAATAATTGTAACGTATGTAACACCCAAAAGTGCTAAAGCAAAAAGGGTTCGAGTATACTCACAGCGATATGGATTGAAGGGAGCGCTTTACAGCGAGTACGATTAGCCTGAATAGATTCGATAACGTAATGATAAGTGACGCGTAAAACAGTATAAGTGAGTGCGGGTAGAAGGACTGATCGTGCGGATCAGTTGTCCGTGAATAGAGGTCATCCGTGCGCATGACCTATCCGTACGGATGATGATGCGTGCGGATGGTGATGCGTGCGGACGGTGTTCCATCCGGATAGGTCATCCGTGCGTGTGACTGTCCGTGCGGGTGGCAACCCGTGCGGACTAGTCATACGTGCGGACGACTTACCCGTACGGTTAGACTGTTCGTGTGGATAAATGTTCAAGTGGATTGTTTCTTCCTAAGATGTGTTTGTGTATGATGGCTTGTGCTTTGGAGTTTTCGTTGTAGCATTTAGAAAACACCAAAGTGTTTCTACCTTTCAAGCCGGCCGCGCGGACGGTAGTCCGTGCGTATGGTAGTCCGTGCGGACAGCCTGTGCGCGCGGGCAGAGTCAATCCGTCCGGATAGCCCGTCCGTGCGCACGGCTTGGCCGTGCGGGTGGGGTTTGCTCGATTTTTCATTTTAAGGCCTTAGTATCTCATGATCCGATGAGTAATCCTTTCAGAGGTCGTCTGTCCGAATTGCTCGTTCGTCGATACTCAAACCTCGCTTGGAAAGTGGGCCCCAAGGGTAGTCCGTGCGGGTGACAACCCGTGCGTATGACCTGTGCGTGCGGATGGTACCCGTGCGCACAGCTTGTCCGTGCGGGTGGCTAGCCCGTGCGGGTAGCCTATCCGTGCGGACAACTGCTCTGGTTGTTCCGTTCGTCTACACTTGGTTTCTGTTGTCGTTTATCGAGACGTTCTGATTTCGTGGCAACCACTTGGAGTTGTATTCTCACCCGCGTGACTAGACCGGTTAGGAACCACCCTAACTCGGCCTGCCGGCGACTCAGAACGGTCGTCCCGGTTAACCCCGAAATCAGTTGTCTAGGGTACAACTCCAGATCTGGAACTAGGGTATCACTATTGACGAGCAAAACACTAGGACTGATCGTGTTTGTACCGGTTTTAAGGGTAAGAGAGGGAGAGAACATTAGATTTATTTCTTTCAACTCTTTTATCCTTAGAAGAGTTTAGATCTAGGTGAAACTATTGTAAAGACTTGTAGAAATCGTTTAGATCTGAGATATTCTTGATGGAATGGAGCCAAGCATGAAGTTCTTATGAACTTCATGATGACGTCACCCGTGAATACCTCAAATCCGGATGATTTCATGGTTGATAGTGGAGTTTCGAAAGATAGAAATGTGTAGAATCGTGTAGTGATCAAAGATGTACAAGAATTAGTGCAAGATCTTACCTGGATTGAGAGAAATCTGAGAAAAAGGTGGAGAATGCGTGTGGTTCGTACGTCACTTGCCAAAAGTGGAAAAAGTGGATAGTGACCCGTGTATTTATAGGATGCCAAAAAGGGAATGGTGGTGAGCCGTGCGCACGGCACGCACCCGGGCAGGTTATCCGCGCGGGCTGGCCACCCGTGCGGACTGGCAATCCGTGCGGATTGGCCATCCGTGCGGATGGGCCATCCGTGCGGATGCCACCACCTTGGGCGAGCTCGATGCGACGTTGATTCGGCTCGGATTTATGAGCGGTTTGATAGGGTTTCCTAATTCAAATTACTTTCAGTCCCAACTACTTATACGGTTCGATTCGGGATTCGAGTTCGGGTTCGATCATATTCGAGTTAGACTTCGAGTTCGATTGAGTTCGCTTGATTATCACCACACAACATAAAATAAACACGCACAAGTAACACGTAAGGCACACACACACGTATAACTGACAAATAAAATACAAACTTTCGAGTTACGATTTGGTGTCGATTTGATTAGCTTGCTTGATTATCTTTATCGCATTGTTACTTCCTATCGTTCACAGTCGTAGATCGATCGAAATATGATTGGTGAGGCTTGATTATTGTGATGTACGACATTTACCCCACATAATCTAAATATAATAGAAACAATTCTACTAGTCGCGTTGCGCGAAATCGGTCGTTGACTTTGACCTTGACTTTGACTTTCACTCGTGAAAACACGGGGTGTTACAGCCTCCCCTTGTTTAGGAAATTTCGTCCCGAAATTAAGCCGGAAGCTGTAACAAATTTGTGAATCACGTGTGGAGGATCGCCAAATTAGCCAGGGTTTCACGGTTTGAGAGGAATCTTTTTCAAATTATTTTGATTGCGCTGATCAAACAACAAGATTCGTACCAGATTTCATTGTATACAGGTCTCAATTCGCATCAAATTCGATAAGGTTCTTCAAAATCTTTTTCTTTTTCTTTCAAGACCTTGATCATTGTGGGTTCTAATTTGAATTTGCTTCGGTTGCGATCCGTCTCGTGCGACGTGCGGGATCCGTGAACGTACGTGATCGAACACACAATAACGTACAGATGGCGTGATTCATTTATAAAAAAATTCAATCTTTATTAGTTTCAGCGGTTTCTGTTGACTTCCATACATAGTATCATATTTCAAATTCTCTGAAATCTCTCTCGGATACTCGCTGTTCTAGTTGGACGTTGCTTCTTCGTTGAACAGCTGTGGATACTTTGCCTTCATGTCGCTTTCGAGTTCCCAAGTGAACTCCGCGCCTTGTTTGCCTTCCCACCGGACTTTCACAATGGGAATGCGTGAGCGCCTGAGTTCTTTGGTTTGGCGATCCATGATTTCGACAGGCTTTTCCACGAAGTGCAATGTTTCGTTCACTCGTAGATCGACTAGAGGAACATGTTTGGCTGGTTCGTAGATGGTCTTTCGGAGGTTTGACACGTGGAAGATCGGATGGACATTGTTAAGTTCTTCCGGTAATTCGAGTCTGTAGGCGACTTTTCCGATCCTTTCCAGAATCTTAAAAGGTCCCACATACCGAGGCGCTAGCTTCCCCTTTTTGCCAAATCGGACTACACCCCTCCAAGGTGATACCTTTAGGAGTACGTAGTCACCAATGCCATACTCGCGGTGCTTGCGCTTTTTATCGGCGAGAAGCTTCTGTCTATCTCGAGCCTTCGCTAGGTTGTCCCGAATTTGGAAGATTTTGTCTGTCGTTTCTTGTAGTAGTTCCGGGCCGGTTAGTTGCGAGTGACCGATCTCGTGCCACACAATAGGCGATCGACATCTTCTTCCATATAAGGCCTCGAAAGGTGCCATCTGGATGCTAGCCTGGTAGCTGTTGTTGTACGAGAATTCGACTAACGGAAGGTGTTTATCCCAATTGCCACCGAAGTCTAGAACGCATGAACGAAGCATGTCTTCCAGTGTACGAATCGTTCTCTCGCTCTGACCGTCAGTTTGTGGGTGGAACGCAGTGCTTAGATTAAGCGTTGTTCCTAGTGCCGTTTGAAACGTTCCCCACAATCGCGAAGTGAATCGAGCATCACGGTCAGAGATGATGTCACGAGGCGTCCCATGTCGACAAATGATCTCGTTAGTGTAGATTCGGGCTAGTCGTTCCACCTTGTAGTCCTCTCGTATTGGCAGAAAGTGGGCTGATTTGGTCAAACGGTCAATGATAACCCAAATGCTGTCGTGGCCTGATGACGTGGTTGGAAGCTTGGTTACGAAGTCCATAGCTATGCTCTCCCATTTCCACATAGGGATTGGAGGTTGTTCGAGCAAGCCAGAGGGTCGTTGATGTTCGGCCTTGACCCTAGCGCAGGTTAGGCATCTTCCGACGTAGAGGGCGATATCCCGTTTCATACCCGGCCACCAGTACCTATATCGAAGGTCATGGTACATTTTGTCAGCACCGGGATGAATAGAGTATCGGGATTTGTGGGCCTCATCCATGATGATTTGTCGCAGGTTAGTTCTCCTGGGAATCCAGATTTTGTCTAGAAAGTGGAATATCCCGTTTGATTTGCTCACAAGCTGGGCTCCGTCGTGGTAGATTCTCTCTTTCTTCAAGGTGCACTCGTTGAAACATGCATGCTGGGCGTCGCGAATAAGAGCTTCTAGATTGTGCTGGGCTTGAACATTTCGAGTGCTAAGCAAATAACTCCGTCTGCTAAGTGCGTCGGCAACAACATTCGCTTTGCCTGGGTGATAACGAATCTCGCAGTCGTAGTCGTTGAGAAGCTCTACCCATCGGCGTTGACGCATATTTAGTTCCCTCTGATTAAAGATGTGTTATAGGCTCCTATGATCGGTGAAGATCGTACACTTAGTACCATACAGGTAGTGTCGCCAAATCTTTAATGCAAAAACAACTGCGCCTAGTTCGAGATCGTGGGTTGTATAGTTCTTCTCGTGGATTTTGAGCTGACGGGATGCGTAAGCAATAACCTTGTCTCGTTGCATTAAGACACAACCGAGACCAAGGTTAGAAGCATCACAGTAGACAATGAAATTATCGTTTCCGTCGGGTAGCGTGAGAACAGGAGCATTGCAAAGCATGTATTTGAGGGTTTGAAAGGCAGACTCTTGCTTGGTTCCCCAGAAAAAGGGCTGGTCTTTATGAGTAAGAGAAGTAAGTGGTACAGCAATCTTCGAGAATCCGTTGATAAATCGTCGATAATAGCCTGCCAGTCCGAGGAAGGAACGGACTTCAGTCGGGTTCTTAGGCGTAACCCAGCTTTTAACGGCTTCAATCTTCGCAGGATCGACGTGAATGCCCTGACTATTTACGATGTGACCCAGGAATTGAACCTCCCCTAACCAAAATTCGCACTTGGAGAATTTGGCGTAGAGTTGATTTCCCTGGAGTAACTCGAGAACCAAACGTAGATGTTGCGCGTGTTCGGATCTCGTTTTGGAATAGATCAGGACATCGTCGATGAACACGATGACGAAACGGTCAAGATACGGTTTACACACCCGATTCATCAGATCCATGAAAACTGCTGGTGCATTGGTTAGGCCAAAAGGCATGACAACGAATTCATAATGACCGTAACGAGTGCGAAACGCTGTTTTGGGAATATCCTCCTCCTGTATACGCAGCTGATGATATCCGGAACGCAGGTCGATCTTCGAGAAACACGTAGCGCCCTGTAGTTGATCAAACAAATCGTCGATTCGAGGTAGAGGATAGCGATTCTTGATAGTCAACTTATTCAATTCCCGGTAGTCGATGCACATCCGAAACGTCCCATCCTTCTTTTTGACGAAAAGGACTGGTGCGCCCCACGGAGAGGTGCTCGGGCGAATAAAGCCTTTTTCAAGCAATTCTTGGAGTTGGGTTGAGAGTTCACGCATTTCGGACGGCGCAAGTCGGTAGGGAGCTCTGGCAATAGGATTCGCTCCGGGAATAAGATCAATGCGAAAATCGATGTCACGCTTTGGAGGTAGTCCGGGAAGATCCTCGGGAAAGACTCGAGGAAATTCTCGAACCACTGGAACGTCCTTCACTTTCTTCTTCTCTTTCTTTTCCTTCTCCGCTGCTACGACATGAGCCAAGAAAGCCCTGTACTCCTTACGGAGATACTTGCTGGCTTGTAGGCATGATATAAGTTTGAGACCCTTCGAAGTAGTATTTCCATAGACGCACAGTGAATCCCCGTTGGCGAGCGAAAAACGAATCATTTTATCGAAGCATACAACTTCGGCATGGTTTTCGCGAAGAAAGTCCATGCCTATTATGACGTCAAAACTTCCTAGTTGCATTGGAATAAGATCGATCGAGAAGACGTGATTATTGAGCTCGAGTGTGCAATCACGGATAACAGAGTTTACAGCGACGGTTCTTCCGGTAGCGACCTCAACTTCGAATGCAGAGGAGAGTCGAGAGCGCTTACGACTAAGGAGTTTCTCAAATTCGAGTGACACAAAGCAATTATCGGCTCCAGTATCAAACAAACATGAAGCATAAATACCATTCACAAGGAACGTACCATTGACCACGTTGTTGTCGGCTTGGGCTTGACGAACGTTGAGATTGAAAGTTCTGGCACGTGCGGCCTGTTGCTGCTGCGGTTGCTGCTGCGGCTGCTGGGGTTCTTGTTTCACCACCCTGTTTGGGCACATGTTGGCGAAATGGTTCGGGTCGCCACATGTGAAGCATGCTCTGGCTTTGACTGCGGGTGCCGGAGGAGCTTGTTGACCCTGTGGGGCAGCGAGTAGAGCTTGATTGGCAGGAGCTTGACGAATACGACAGTTGGCAGTGAAGTGGCCGTAGACGTTGCAATGAGCACAGAAGCGGCATTGAATAGCAGTCGGGTGATGATAGGTGCAAGTAGGGCAGAGTGGATGTGGTCCAGTATATGCACGCTTTGCAGGCGGTGCATTGGCCACAGGCGCCGCCACTTGACGCTGTTGGGCAGGTACAGCCTGAACTGGTGCAGTAGTGATCGCACAGTTCTTGTTGGTGGAATTGCTTTTCCTCTTGTTCTTTCTCTTGTTGTTTGATGGTGTGGGTTCAGCAGTTGGTGTAGCAGTAGTGGCTTGATGCAGATGCTTGGAGGTTTTATCCCACATCCCAGCTTTGACCCTTTTGTCATTGATCTCAGCGGCCAGCAGATAGGTTTCTTCGATCGTGGTAGTCTTAGCCGCTTGCACGAAATCAGCGACGCAGTCGGGCAAGGCTCGGATGTACTTCTTGATGGTGATCTCAGGAGTCTTGACTTGATCGGGACAGATAATGCTGAGCTGTTTGAAACGAGCGGTAAGACCAGCATTGTCTCCGTCCTTCTGATGTATGTGCCAGAATTCATCTTCAAGCTTTTGTCGTTCGTGAGGAGGGCAGAATTCCTCCAGCATGACTTCCTTGAGCTCATCCCACGACAACCCGTAAGCTGCATCATTCCCTCTCTTGTTCCTCTCGGCCGTCCACCAGTCCAAAGCACGGGACTGAAAGACGCCGGTAGCGTTCAGAGTTCGAAGGTCATCAGGGCAACCACTTTGTCGCAGAGTAACCTCGATAGAGTCAAACCAGTGAAATAGAGCAGTAGGACCTCCTTCGCCGGTGAATTCTTTCGGCCCACATGACTTGAATTGTTTGAAGCTGAAAGGTCTCGCGGTAGCTTTGGGACCCTCAGTCCTTGATTCCTCGGATGATTTGCTGGCATTTTCGTAGACATCACTTACAGCCTTGGCTACACTTTTCGCGATGATAGAAGCAAGACGTTTGTCTCTCTTTTCCTGACGAGAGAGCTGATGACGGGATCCAGACGACATTGTCTGCATAGACACCGCCATGGAACTCAACATATGTATTCGAATCTCACCTCACACGTCTACTACTACTAAAGCTTAGTAACACGTACCATGTAACCGCATTTAATCACAAAATCACCGAATTGCACAAAATCATATAAACACATAGAGCACATAATCACAATATTCCTAAACGTGTAAGCACAACAGCAAGAAACACATATATTCCTAGTCACTAAGGCAGTCAGAAAACAGAAACCTAGTATTCAGAGTTTGCGAGTGTTTTAGCAGAAGCAATAGTGTTGGGTCGAAACCAATAGTACCTTAAAACGTTAACAAGTAGCAGAAAATGCATAAAATTTTCATAAAGATCGATAAATCGAAGGTAGATTGTCTGTGGCTAATAGACTTCGACTAACCAAATTGGCTCGACTATTCGCAAGGATCCTGCACAATTACCTCCAGGACTATGCCTTTGCCTCGATTCTTGGGCGTTGGCGCAATTCCCATCGGTTATATTGTGTCTTTAGATCGTTGGAGTCCATCGAACTTTGGTGGAGTTTTGTATAAAGGCAGGACGAGTCGTCAAGGTTAGGGATTCACCCCTATCTTGCAACCTCCGTCCTTGTTTTTGATAAAAATTGAGGAGATTATTCATCAAAATATGGATTTCACTCCTGATTTGGTACAATTCTCCTCGTTTGTAACTAAAACGCAAGTTGATCAGGCAACTTTAGTCGAGAGTTTGCGGTTTTCACACCTGTTCTTGGCCTTATTGCCCGTTCATAGCTTGAAAATTTCGAGCGTAGTGATAAGAAAAGTGAGTGATAGTGGTGAGTTTACGCATACGCGTGAGTTGGTCTGTTGGTTCTTAACTATAGACTAGGTCTCTAAGACTTCGACCCGGACTAGGTCGAGTCTTGCCTAATTTCCCTATAGTTATGGCTCTGATACCAATCTGTCACACCCCAACCGATGGCGGAATCATCGGGGCGCGGCACTGAGCGAAACAGATTGTCCAGAAGTTTCCATAACAACTATCATTACCATTCAATTTAAGTTAACATGTCCCATACCATGTCTCAAATAGTAAACCAAGTTATTACAGACAAAAACTAAACAAGTATTCTGTTCCGACAACTCAGATTTAAACATGACGATTTATTTATTGGTTTCTAAGACTCCAGTTCCTAGCCTTGATTTCATCACAGCCCGAGAAGCATATAAACAACCTAGGCACCTGTCACATACGTTAAAATAATGTCAATACATAAAATGTAAAGGTGAGCATACAAGTTTGATAATAGCATATAGAGTTCAATTCGTTTACGCGTAACCAGCACGTACACATAGTGAAATGAAGCACGTTAGTTATCGACATAGATCCATCGATACCAATGACTGCGGGTTGACTGCCCGAGGCAGTTCGCAATACATGTTTACCACTGTAATCCATGCAAGTAAAAGATCCTTAACAACCCCCGTGGAAACGGGTGCTGAGTCCAAACTATAGTACTATCGTTGCTAAGGCAGGTAGACAGCATTCCATGTGTAAACATAACAAACAAGCATTCATAAGCCACGTATAACATGCGTTAATGGTTAAGCGTTATAATAGCTTGAGTAGTGTGATAGTTGTAGTTTGAATAATTGTAACGTATGTAACACCCAAAAGTGCTAAAGCAAAAAGGGTTCGAGTATACTCACAGCGATATGGATTGAAGGGAGCGCTTTACAGCGAGTACGATTAGCCTGAATAGATTCGATAACGTAACGATAAGTGACGCGTAAAACAGTACAAGTGAGTGCGGGTAGAAGGACTGATCGTGCGGATCAGTTGTCCGTGAATAGAGGTCATCCGTGCGCATGACCTATCCGTACGGATGATGATGCGTGCGGATGGTGATGCGTGCGGACGGTGTTCCATCCGGATAGGTCATCCGTGCGTGTGACTGTCCGTGCGGGTGGCAACCCGTGCGGACTAGTCATACGTGCGGACGACTTACCCGTACGGTTAGACTGTTCGTGTGGATAAATGTTCAAGTGGATTGTTTCTTCCTAAGATGTGTTTGTGTATGATGGCTTGTGCTTTGGAGTTTTCGTTGTAGCATTTAGAAAACACCAAAGTGTTTCTACCTTTCAAGCCGGCCGCGCGGACGGTAGTCCGTGCGTATGGTAGTCCGTGCGGACAGCCTGTGCGCGCGGGCAGAGTCAATCCGTCCGGATAGCCCGTCCGTGCGCACGGCTTGGCCGTGCGGGTGGGGTTTGCTCGATTTTTCATTTTAAGGCCTTAGTATCTCATGATCCGATGAGTAATCCTTTCAGAGGTCGTCTGTCCGAATTGCTCGTTCGTCGATACTCAAACCTCGCTTGGAAAGTGGGCCCCAAGGGTAGTCCGTGCGGGTGGCAACCCGTGCGTATGACCTGTGCGTGCGGATGGTACCCGTGCGCACAGCTTGTCCGTGCGGGTGGCTAGCCCGTGCGGGTAGCCTATCCGTGCGGACAACTGCTCTGGTTGTTCCGTTCGTCTACACTTGGTTTCTGTTGTCGTTTATCGAGACGTTCTGATTTCGTGGCAACCACTTGGAGTTGTATTCTCACCCGCGTGACTAGACCGGTTAGGAACCACCCTAACTCGGCCTGCCGGCGACTCAGAACGGTCGTCCCGGTTAACCCCGAAATCAGTTGTCTAGGGTACAACTCCAGATCTGGAACTAGGGTATCACTATTGACGAGCAAAACACTAGGACTGATCGTGTTTGTACCGGTTTTAAGGGTAAGAGAGGGAGAGAACATTAGATTTATTTCTTTCAACTCTTTTATCCTTAGAAGAGTTTAGATCTAGGTGAAACTATTGTAAAGACTTGTAGAAATCGTTTAGATCTGAGATATTCTTGATGGAATGGAGCCAAGCATGAAGTTCTTATGAACTTCATGATGACGTCACCCGTGAATACCTCAAATCCGGATGATTTCATGGTTGATAGTGGAGTTTCGAAAGATAGAAATGTGTAGAATCGTGTAGTGATCAAAGATGTACAAGAATTAGTGCAAGATCTTACCTGGATTGAGAGAAATCTGAGAAAAAGGTGGAGAATGCGTGTGGTTCGTACGTCACTTGCCAAAAGTGGAAAAAGTGGATAGTGACCCGTGTATTTATAGGATGCCAAAAAGGGAAAGGTGGTGAGCCGTGCGCACGGCACGCACCCGGGCAGGTTATCCGCGCGGGCTGGCCACCCGTGCGGACTGGCAATCCGTGCGGATTGGCCATCCGTGCGGATGGGCCATCCGTGCGGATGCCACCACCTTGGGCGAGCTCGATGCGACGTTGATTCGGCTCGGATTTATGAGCGGTTTGATAGGGTTTCCTAATTCAAATTACTTTCAGTCCCAACTACTTATACGGTTCGATTCGGGATTCGAGTTCGGGTTCGATCATATTCGAGTTAGACTTCGAGTTCGATTGAGTTCGCTTGATTATCACCACACAACATAAAATAAACACGCACAAGTAACACGTAAGGCACACACACACGTATAACTGACAAATAAAATACAAACTTTCGAGTTACGATTTGGTGTCGATTTGATTAGCTTGCTTGATTATCTTTATCGCATTGTTACTTCCTATCGTTCACAGTCGTAGATCGATCGAAATATGATTGGTGAGGCTTGATTATTGTGATGTACGACATTTACCCCACATAATCTAAATATAATAGAAACAATTCTACTAGTCGCGTCGCGCGAAATCGGTCGTTGACTTTGACCTTGACTTTGACTTTCACTCGTGAAAACACGGGGTGTTACACTAACGACTACGCATGGTCTAAGACTATCCACATTCTCAACCTAGCCTTTAATAAAAACAAAATTCTCTCTCTTTCACATACACAACCTAACTCAAATTGTAACACACATTCACAACTCAATCTAGAGGTGCACAAACCGGTTAATTTTAATAACCGGATCGATTAACCGGTTATACCGGTTAATTTGACTTTTTGACTTTAACCGGTTAATGCTTTAACCGGTTATTACTTTAACCGGTTATTTTTTTAACTGGCCCGGTTAATTACTTTAACCGGTTCGGTTATTTAACCGGTTATTTTCGGTTAAAAACCGGTTTTTTTTGCCTTTTTTTTGAATTTTTCGGTTATTTTTTCGGTTAACCAGTCTATCGGTTAAAAAACCTGTTTAAAAAAACCGGTTAATAACCGGTTATTATACTAAAAACTTGTAACCGGTTACTAACCTACGGTTAAACAACCGGCTGGACCGGTTATTCCTAAATCGGTTATTAACCGGTTACGGTTTCGGTTAATAACCGGTTACGGTTAATTAACCGGTTATTTTGTGCACCTCTAACTCAATCCAACCTAATTTTTTATTAAATAAATGTAAATAATAATTGAAACAATTAATTTTTTTAAAACAAATAAAAGTTACTTATTTTTAATATAAAAATTCAAAAGTTAAACAATCAATATATATGATATACTGGAAAATATATTTTTTCAAACGAACTTCGTTTTCACAAATTTATTTTAGAAAATACGATGTATTTAGTTTTGTTATTAAGTTTAAATATTAAAAATTATTTGAGTAATTAAATTATTGGGGGAATTGGTATTTGGAAAATAAAATAAAAAAAGAAAATTAGAAGATGAAACCAATTCAATTTTGACACGTGGCAAAAGTGCATGGACAACCTCTTGCAACCTTGGGTTGCTTGGCCAACCATGTTGTGGAGAAAAATAGAATTTTCTTTTTTCTTTAATTTATTTGGGCAACCTAGGTTGGGAGAAAGTCACCAATGGTGATAGTCTAAGGCTATGGTGATAGTCAGGCCACGTCAGCCAGATGGATTTATTACGCCCTCTCTTAACTTGCAGGATATGGGATAAAACCCCCTATTAAACAAAATTAAAAAAAGATTTATTGGATTAAATCATGTGGGCCCCACTTGAACATCTCCTTCTTCCTCATTACCATGGTAGTGGACAACCCATGGCGCCCCCTCCTTAAACTCGGCAGTGAGGGTGGTGGCGTCCTCCAGGTGCTATCGTCGGTGAGGTGGAAACGGTGACGCCTCCACACCCTACGGCCTAAGAGTTAAACTTTAGTCGTATGCTGGATGACCAATGACAAATGACAGGTTAAAAAGGGGGAGATGGGATAGGGTTTGGTGAGACACGGTATGTGGTAGTGGTTCGGTTATACTATTAATCATAATTATAATTACTAGCTTTGGTTATGGAATTTCATAACCATAACTACAACCGAACTTCGGTTATGGTTATTCGGTTATGAAGTTGGTTATGGTTCGATTTTTGGTTAATTTCAGTTAATTAACCAAGCAAAGTTTGAAATAAATAAAGGTGTGCATTAGGGGCTTATATTGTTTGGACTTAGCTTGGGCCTTTTTTATAAGATAGCCAAAACTATACTTTTTGGTTAGACTACTGATGTACGATTCCTTTTAATAAGGTTATTCTCAACAAAAAAATTTGCGATGATAACACCTTAATTCTTCTTCAAAATAAAGGACGTCTATCTTAAGATCATTTTGTTACTAACATACTATTATCTTAGTAAAAAACCTCTATATGGTTTAACGTAAAACATAAATTTATTATATAGAATTAATATTACAAGTTCGGTTTAGTTTTGGTTATTTCGGTTAATTAAAACTTCATAACCGTAACGATAACCAATTAGTCGATTAATCAAAGTTTCATAACCATAACCATCAGTTATCGGTTATTAGTGGTTTAGTTATTGGTTATGGCGATTAACTTTCTCACTCCTATGAAAAAGTGTATTCTAGGAGCAAGAACTATACTATAAGATTGAATGGGTTTGTTGTGTGTGAAAGAAATCCTGGATTTATAATTTTCCTACTTTCTTGAATTAATTATACATCAAAAATCAAGAAAATAATGAAGAGATACATATCTTGTTGCAAGTTTTTTAGTCAAAATTAGTTTGGGTTAATTACATAATTAAATAATGATGACATTTGATTACCGGGGTAAGATCAAATAAAAAATTTATTTTGTCTAAGTAGAATGAAAATGAATCTTAACCATTCATTTTTCAAATCAATGGTTAAGATGAAAGTGTAGGTGAAAGGAGGGGTGCAAGGGTATCTTGGGAAAATCCTATTTATGGATTTTCTCTCTCCATATGCAAGGCACATGCATATTCCACCCTCATTTTTTAAACGTTCATAACTTTTTTATACGACATTATTTTTTCATAAAAATTTTCACCGTAAAATCGAGCGTCTTTTTATCTTTAATTTGAGTACCATATTGCTATACAAAATATGAAGACTAAAAAAACCCACTAAAATGTGTTGTATTTCTATGTTTTATAACATTTTTTGTGCTGAATTTTTGTACTATATTTTTGTGTTAAATTTTTTGTGCTGAATTTTTTTGTCTTAATTTTTTTTTCTCAATTTTTTGTGCTGGATTTTACTACATTTTTTACTAGATTCTTTTGTTCTATATTTGTTTGTACTACATTTTTTGTGCTATATTTTTTTGTACTAGATTTTTTGTGCTAGATTTTTTTGTACTATATTTTTTTTTGTATTTAAAAAAAACGAAAGGGTTGCCACATGTCATTTTCACTCCTATTTATAAGAACCAAAACGCCCTTCATTCCTACTTATTAGGAGTGCCACATGTCATCATCACAATCCTTCTTAGGCTACTCAGACAAAATCCACTTTTTATTTTTCCCCTTTGATTACCATTTGTTATATTCACTGTTTCAAGATCTGATGGAAATTAACCAAACTTATAAGTAGTTGTAACACATGCAATATGGGTTGTACATTACTCTTTATCGTGATTCAGGAATGAAAATTACAAATAGAAGAAACTTTGGTAAGAGACAAGACTGCTAGTCCTACCATATTGTTTGGTCAACCTCAATGCGGTTTGCTCAAGGACCACAAGTCAAAATCACGAGAATGGCTCGGTTGTGTTATCGGTTTCCTAATTATGATGATGAAGAATAGTGAATTAGATGGTGAGAATAGTTTATTCTATACCGTATTTTTATATTTACAAGTTTATTAGCTTTTTAAGATTTAAGATGTTGGGTGGATATACAATAGGAAGTTAATTTGGCTAGGAAGGCTAGGAAGTGATCTTGACCATCCATTAAGTTAATCAAGGGCTGAGATTAAATCAGGGAAATTGAAAGTAAGAAAAGAGGCGCGTGACTTATTTCAGGGGCATTCTAGTCAAGTAAGCCAATAGTTTCTCTCTCCTCCAATTCCCCCACAATTTTTAAACGTTAATAACTCTTTCATACGACATTATTTTTTTATAAAAATTGCACCAAAAAAACGAGCGTTTTTTTATCTTTAAAACGAGTATACTATTGCTATATTTTGAAGAAAAAAAATTAAAACCCAGTTGCGTAAAACGCAATAGAAAAAACCCCAGTATTGTAAAACGCAATGAAAAAAAAACCTAAAAAATGACATTTTTCTAAAACGCAATGCACCAAAAACACAAAGAAATGACTTATTTGTAAAACGCAATGGCCAGAAAACACAAAGAAATGTTTTATTTCTAAAACGCAATAGCCTAAAAACTCAAAAGAAAATGTACTTTATAAAACGCAATGGACTAAAAACCCATAAAAATGTGTTTTACCTAAAACGCAATGCACCAAAAACACATAAAAATGTGTTTTACCTAAAACGCAATGCACAAAAAACACAAAGAAATGTCTTATTTGAAAAACGCAATGGCCAGAAAACACTTAAAAAATACTCATTCTAAAACGCAATGGACTGAAAACACCTAAAAATATGTTCTACCTAAAACGCAATGACTAAAAACACTTCAAAAATGTGTTTTACCTAAAACGCAATAACTAAAAACACTTAAAATGTGTTTTTTCTAAAACGCAATAGCTAGAAAACACATAAAACTCTCTTATTTCTAAAACGCAATGGACACATAAAACTGTCTGAGAAACTGTCTGTGAACTGTACGAATTACTGTCTTCGAAATGAGCCAATTTCTGGAAAATTAATATTTCTGATGCGTTTTTAGCTCAACCCCAGCCAGGGGCTCTGCCCCTTGGACCCCGCCAGGGGCTGTCGCCCCTGGGACCCCGCTACCGGGGGCTGCCGCCCCCGGACCCCCGCCAAGATCGTAAAACGCAATGACTAAATCAAAACCCAGTTCGTAAAAATGAAATTAAAGAATTTGTTACCTGGATCGAAGTGATTTCTTCAACAATTGACGAATTTTGAATGATTGAAACACTTATCAGCTCTCGAATCGAACGAATCGAGTAATTATCTTCAAAATCACCGGAAAAAATGAGATTTTATATGAATTTAAACTGGGTTTTCTTCAAAAAAGCTGAAGAACACGTTGATCGGGTGTTTGAATCGTTGATTGGTGATGAAAATCGCACTATAATGTGAGTGATTATTGAGATAGAAATTGAAGAAATGGTTGAAGATGGTGGGTTTTGAAAATGGTGGGTTTTGAAGTTACTGGGTTTTGATAATGAAGAAGAAAGGGTTGGATTGACTAAAATACCCTTTTTCTTTATTTTAATAGTTGCCACATGTCATCCCCTTATTGCTTCCTATCCTTCCTAGGGAAATTAATCTTCCTATTTGATCTTTTCCCTTAAGATGTTTATTATAACTCGAATAAAATTAAATGGGCTTGATAAAGCTAAGTTTTTTTTTTGAAAGAGTTAAATGCCATTTTAGTCCCTGTGGTTTGGGCCATTTTGCCAGTTTAGTCCAAAGGTTTCATTTTTAACCTGTGGGTCCAAAAAGGTTTCACAATTGCTATTTTAGTCCACTGGGTTAACTTCATCCATTTTTTCTGTTAACGAGAAGGCCAATTCGGTCATTTTATATGGCTGAATTGCCCTTTTAGTTAACAGAATTACATACAAAATGACCAAATTGGCCTTCTCGTTAACAGAAAAAATGGATGAAGTTAACCAAGTGGACTAAAATGGCAACTGTGAAACCTTTTTGGACCCACAGGTTAAAAATGAAACCTTTGGACTAAACTGGCAAAATGGCCCAAACCACAGGGACTAAAATGACATTTAACTCTTTTTGAAAAGTGAACTTCATTAGAAAATGCGGGGAGACCCCAACTACGGACGAGGCCCAAATAAAAAGTTACAACATATACATAGGATATTTACACCATTCGACCCAATCTAAACCCTTATGCTTAGACCTGTTGTCCAACCATAAGAATCCTAAAGCCTTAATATCTCCGAAGATATCTTCGCTTCTTCCGATGGCATTCGAGAACTGCGGTGATAAAGAGTGGAAATTTAGTAAAAAATTAATTAATATCAATAACTAATTAACCTTTTAACTTGTATCCTGATATCATGTGAATCAAGTGTATTAATTTAATAATATTGAGCACTCTTAAGTACTTTAATTTAATAACTTAGGAACACGATTATCTAGTTTTAAATTTATAAAAATGATTTTTATTTCAACTAAACACACACAACGGGCAAAGAACTCATCGCGTATAGCATAACTTTAGACATGAACCAAGTATCGTCCAGAGATACATTTCCCCTACTTAACCGTTTATTATTATCATAACCATCCTTACAAGAAGGACTCGTGGATAAGTCTTTCTTAATTAATATAGTCTATTGTATAAAATGAGAAAAATGTTTAAGTCTTGGATTCTATCTTTTATATAAATCAGAAATGGCTTCTTTGGTCCGGCTGCCAACATCCATCAATCTTGCCACACCATATCGATAGACCGGTCTGGAACTATGTCCATAATGAACCTCTCATATTCCTTCGACTAGTAAACGATATGCACCACAAGATTGGTTTAAAGTCATCTTGGTTATAATATCTTTTTATAACTTAATTAATTAGCGCTTTATTTCAAGCTTAACAAATGAGATCACGTTTAGGGAGCTTTTGAAGAAAGAACAACTTGATGCAAAGTTTCTAAATACGAAATTTGGACTCGCAAGGTGCAACTTCTTAGACGAGTAGTGGACGAGAAAGGAATACATGTCGATCCATCTAATATCGAGGCGATCAAGAACTGAGAAGCGCCAAAGACCCCAGCGGAAGTGCGACAATTTTTGGGATTAGCGGGCTATTACCGAAGGTTTATAGAGAACTTTTCAAAACTTGCTCAACCTCTAACGCCCTGACACGGAAAGACAAGAAGTTCGACTGGGGTGAGAAACAGGAAACGGCGTTCCAACTACTAAAAGATAAACTCTGTGACACGCCGATCTTCTCTTTACCCGACGACACCGATGACTTCGAACTTTATTGTGATACGTTGCATCAAGATCTCGGTTGCGTGTTAATGCATCGAGACAAAGTCATCGTGTACGCGTCACGACAATTGAAGGTGCACGAGGAAAACCATATGAACCATGACCTTGAGTTAGGTGTGGTGGTAATTGCTTTAAAATTTTGGAGTCACTATGTATATGGTGCTCAATGGACAACTTTTACGGATCACAAAAGTCTTCAATATATATTTAATCAGAAAGAATTAAATATGCGACAATGACGTGGGTTGAGTTGTTAAAGGACTACGATTGCAAGATAAAGTATCACCCAGGCAAGGCGAACGTTGTGGCGAATGCCTAGAGCCATAAGGAACGTGAGAAAACCTTAAGGGTACGAGCACTAGAAATGACCATACAAACCCACCTTACTACTCGGATTCACGACGCACAGCAAGAAGCGCTCAAAACGGAAAATATACAAGCGGAATCATTACGTGGAATGGAAAAACAATTGGTGCCAAAGGAACATAGGACACTGTACCTTATGGGATGAATCTGAGTTCCACTTTTTGGCGACCTACGAACTATTGTTTTGGACAAAGCTCACAAGTCGAAGTACTCTATTCATCCGGGATCGGATAAGATGTACCAAGACTTAAAAGAATTTTACTGGTGGCCTAACCTTAGAGGCGACATCGCGACTTATGTCGGAAAAAGTCTAACTTGCGTCAAGGTTAAGGCTGCCAAAAGCCTTCAGGATTGTTACAACAACCTGAAATTCCTGTTTGCATAAATGCTGAATTTTGATGTTGCGGGCAATATTGTTGCGGACAAAGTCTAGTAGTGATAGGACATGTTAAAACATTACAATTCATATTGCTGATTCGTCGTGTCACGAAAACAAACAACTATGTCCTAATATGTTGACGAAAAATGCTGAATTTCTATTCATTTGAACACACTATTCATGCCAGGAAAATTCAGAAACAAATTAGAACGACAAGAATGGGATGTGAAAACACATCCAAGTCCATACATATATTAAAACCCTAATATAAGGATACAACTTGCAATAAAGTATACTTTCCGGTACAATGCCTAAACTATAAATTGTCCGAATCGCGCCAAAACTAGTAACAATATTGTCCGCAACATCAAAATTCAGCATTTTTGCAAACGGGAATCTCAAGCTTTTGTAACAATCCTGAAGGGTTTTGGTATTCAGTCTTAACCTTGGCGCAAGTTAGACTTTTTCCGACATAAGTCACGACGTCGCCTCTAAGGTTAGGCCACCAATAAAATTCTTTTAAGTCTTGGTACATCTTATCCGATCCCGGATGAATAGAGTACTTCGACTTGTGAGCTTTGTCCAAAATAATAGTTCGTAGGTCGCCAAAAAGTGGAACTCAGATTCGTCCCATAAAGTACAGTGTCCTATGTTCCTTTGGCACCAATTGTTTTTCCATTCCTCGTAACGATTACGCTTGTATATTTTCCATTTTGAGCGCTTCTTGCTATGCGTCATGAATCCGAGTATTAAGGTGGGTTTGTATGGTCATTTCTAGTGCTCGTACCCTTAAGGTTTTCACACGTTCCTTGCGGCTCTAGGCATTCTCCACAACGTTCGCCTTGCCTGGGTGATACTTTATCTTGCAATTGTAGTCCTTTAACAACTCGACCCACGTCGTTGTCGCATATTTAATTCTTTCTGATTAAATATATATTGATGACTTTTATAATCCGTAAAAATTGTGCATTAAGCACCATATACGTAGTGACTCCAAAATTTTAAAGCAATTACCACCGCACCTAACTCGAGGTCATGGTTTGTATAGTTTTCCTCGTGCACCTTCAATTGTCGTGACGCGTACACGATGACTTTGTCTCGTTGCATCAACACGTAACCGAGATCTTGATGCAACGCATCACAATAAAGTTCGAAGTCATCGGTGCCGTCGGGTAAAGAGAAGATCGGCTCATCACAGAGTTTATCTTTTAGTAGTCGGAACTTCGTTTCCTCTTTCTCGCCCCAGTCGAACTTCTTGTCTTTCTGTGTCAGGGGCGTTAGCGGTTGAGCAACTTTTGAAAAGTTCTCTATAAACCTTCGGTAATAGCCCGCTAATCTCAAAAATTGTCGCACTTCCGCAGGGTTCTTTGGCGTTTCCCAGTTCTTGATCGCCTCGAACTTAGATGGATCGACATGTATTCCTTTCTCGTCCACTACGCGTCTGAGAAGTTGCACCTTGCGAATCCAAATTTCGTATTCAAAAACTTTGCATAAAGTTGTTCTTTCTTCAAAAGCTCCAAAATAGCTCGTAAGTGTTGCTCACGATTTAGTCATTAAATTAATTAAGTTACCGAATAAGCAAAATAGGTCCCATTTCACCTGTTATCTTCTATTCCACCGGATTGCCTTATTCCCAGTTAATTTATTATCTTAATTTTACCCCCTAATCGGATCTTGGTGCATTACCAGAAGCCTTCCCAAAGGATCTCGATGCAATATCAGAAGCCTTTTATTACCCCAAGATCTGGTTTGATACTGGAAACTTGTCACCCGAATCTAGTTTAATATCAGAAGTCTATATAATAATAGTCTCGATAGGCCAAGTTCGGATTTCCCTTATTAGTATATGGGTTGTTACACATAATGAGTGTACTAATAAGCTTCACCTCCCAAGGTTATCAAGAACACCGAATCTGATTAAGGTTACCAGAAGCCGTACACACACCTTAGTCAAGTTAAGTTAGGTTAAACTAATATAATTAAATTAAGAGGTTAAGCTAATTTAGTCTCAAAGAGGTCATGCAATCCTGTCACAAAAGATAATAAACCAACAATTAGTAAAAGGTAAACACATTAAATAAGATAAAAATACTATATTTATAAGATTAACTAATCCAAGAGTATGAGAAGACATAGAGATTACAACCATATGAAACAATTTTAACAATGGCGATTACCACACTTCATGATCTTCAAGCTCTAACAAGTATGTGTGCAACAAAGTGTCTCTCAACTCTCATTTACTACATATGTTTAGTGAACTAATCTAACGATGCCTTATTCTTAACATGGATTGTCACACCCTGAAATAAAAGTGAGCTTAAGGACATCACAGGCCTTTAAGCAGAGGAGTCGCAAATTCCTAAGTTTTTCCTTTGACCAAGCCATTCCACCCTATATTCAGGGCTCGTTACCTGCGGTTTAATCTTTTGAAAATACGTCAGCTTTCACTGGTAAATAAAATTAACCGACTTGTTTAAAAATCATTTACATAAATCATTTGATACATATTATGATAACTCGTGGGTTAATCATTTAGTATTTTTTTTGAGATAGATTTCTTGTCACCAGTTTTACATGCTTGTCAATACAGTTCGGTACCCGAAATCTATGCCGGTATGTGATGATGGTACACACCACCTTTAATACAACGTCTTCGGGTAATATGCCTACTACCCTGCGCGTATTTTATATGGCCATTACTAGTTGATGAGTCAGGACTCCCGGACATGGTACAATTACCCAATGTTTAATGCTATTCAAGCAATATGGATTAAACCGGATTCTTATATTTATGAAAGCATTTGCCCATTTATATATTACCCGCTCCAAGTGGCTAATGCCGTATCCCAAGTTTTCAAATAAAATTAGGCTAAGAGTATTTACCTTTGCTTAGCAAATATTCTGTTTAAGTAAGTTCTTGAAGCAAAGTTGTATTTCAAGTTGTTTATCCTAGTCACGATTATCTGGAAGGCTCTATAGTCCAGAATAAAACAGATTTATATATCTGTTAGTATGTTCATGAGTTATTTTGTAAGTTATGTTACTTGACTCACTACTTAGAATATTGTTCGGTTTCGCTCTAAGCGTTGACCGGGTAGAATGTGGTTTATACCCTTCCGAGTGCGAAACGTCATTGGATATGGGTTATTTAACCAAACATTCTGATTTGGAAGGGTTTTGAAAGGTTTAAACCCAATTTGACTAGTTTATATCATATCTATACTATATTATAAAGCATATCCAAGGGACTACTTAAGGTAATTTGTCACTTCCCTTAAAATACCTTTAATGCATGATGTACAAGTGTTTAAAGCACATGATTATCAAAATTGAATTCACTTTCCAATAATACCCTTGGGTTACTCAAACAAAACACGCGGACACAAACTAGGGTTTCTAGATCATTCATTCTTCAGATCTCACATTTTCAAAAACCTCAGCCGCCCCCTTTTTCTCTCTGGCGATTCAAGAACATAAAGGTGATTTCACCACGGTTTCACCATTATTTCACCAGATCATTGAAGATTACAAGAGATTGATGGAGAATCCGACCTCACGGTTCCGATTTAGGGCTTTTTTTATTACACATCTGATTAGGGTTTGATAAGAGCTCAAGATCGAGATACTGTTTTAAAGTTAGAAGGTATACTCTTTCAACTTGTTCTTGCTTTCATATGTTTTAGTTGTTGCAATAAAGGTTTGTAAGAATTCTAGATAGATTTGTTGTTTTGTGGTATAGGGTTCCACCGGATCTAATAGCGGTAACGTCAACAAGATCTGGAAATGGCTTCACACTACATTGCTTACAAAAAAGGCACCATTAAAGTTCAGATCTGCTTCAGATCTGGAAATGGTTCGATTATTGAAATATTTCACTTATTTCTTACTATAATCAAAGGTTTATTATATTTTAAGTCATTTTTTATTTTGTTAACAAAAAAATGACAAGATCTGGAAATGGCTGCACACTACATTGCTTACAAAAATGGCACCATTAAAGTTCAGATCCGCTTCAGATCTGGAAATGGTTCGAAACTTAAATATTTCACTTATTATTACTCTAATCAAAGGTTTATTACGTTTTTAAGTCATTTTTTATTTTGTTAACAAATTATGTCATTTGATTTCGTTTGTTGGGGATTTGAAGATCAATATTGTCACACCCCCAAATTACCCCTAGCGAGAACCCCCGCGAGGCGTGTGACATACCAGGATCTAGCCACTAATCAAATTGAACCATAAGTAAAAATAGAAATTTCCATTAAACGAGAATAGCATACTTCAACACTAGTTTTAAAAATCAAACATGTTCAGCGGAAGCATTAAAGATTATTCAATAAGTTTAACAAGAACTGTTTAGAAACAATTCAACTTCAAATGTGCATCCTGTTGCCACGACCAATGACCACTCCAGCTTCCCAGACAGCATGTCCCTTAACAGTGTACTGATGTGTGTCGGTGTGTATATATTTTTAGTTATATTTTTCGCCCTTTTTAACACTTTAGTCAAGTTTTAAATTTATAAAACACGATATTTTACTAACACTAAACACACATATGGGCAAGTGCACCCATCGTGAGCGTAGTATAGCGTTGGTAAGATACCGAGGTCGTCCAAGGACACAAGAGCTTTTAGTACCGGTTTATCCTCAACGTCTAATCAAATCAAAATTTTGGAAAAAGGTTTTAAACAAGAAAATGAAAGCTAACTAAAAATGCTGAAAATAAAAATAAAAATAAAAATAGATAGACAAGATGAATCACTTGGAACCGACTCGCCTTTAGTGTAACCTTTAATGTTTTCCGCACTTTTGCACTTTTTAAGAGATTATCTTAGTTATAGTAGTAGGCCCCTCTTTTGAAGGCGACGTTACCCTCAACCCAGTAGTTTGAGTCAGAGAGGATACAATCCTAGAGGGTTGGATTATTGGAAGATAATTAATTAAGTTATTAATGCGTAATGTGGTAGGCCCCTCTTTTGAAGGTGACGTTACCCTCGGCTAAGTGGTTTGAGTCAGCAGGGATACAATCCCAAGTAGCCGGGTTAATGTATTAATAGTAGTTTACATATGAGGGGATCAAGAAATTCGCACCCCCACCATCCAATACCAATGGGTATTGAAGGAGGTCCTACTAAGCTTGACCCAGGTCCTTGCAGGATCTATACACTGAACAAGGCAAGAACCTTACCAAACCATTCCCTTAACCCCCGACCAGGTAGCCAACATATCTCCATTTAGACCGTGGAGATATGAATGGTGTAAATCTTTTATTTTATATAGACAGTAAAATAACGCCAAGACACCATGGACAAATGATACGGAAGTTTCACCTTCAACATAAGAAACTAGTTATTAAAGTCATTAATACAAAACCAAATAAAAAGTGCAAAAAGATTAAAAAACAAAAGTATTACACTAAATGCTTGTCTTCTCCAAGTGATGTAAGAGACTTAGGCAAACATGGCCTTTGATTGTCAAGAACTCTTACGATCAATCTTGGATCCCGAGACTACTACACACACTCTATGATGGATGATGGATGATGGTGGTGGATGTGGGTGTTGTGATGGTGGTGGAGTGTGGGTGAAGTGGGAGAGAGGTGGTTTGTCAAGGGATGCCTTTGAAGTGAACCAAGCACCCCTATGTATAGCCTGCACAGAAGCCTGGACACGCCCCCGTTCCCGCTGGGCACGGCCCCGTGTCCACCCATCTTCTCTTTCTTCATTAATTGCAGTTTGTCTGAATTAGTTGACCACGCCCCCGTGTCCGGTGGGCATGGCCCTGTGTGCAGAAGCGTATCTGTACTATCAAGATTTGCTCAGATTCTGCGAATCTTAGCGTTGACCACGGCCCCGTGTCCGCTGGGCACGCCCCATTGTTGGGAAATAGAAGCTTCTACCACTTTGTCTTTTCTACAGACACTTGGGCACGCCCCTGTGTCCGCTGGACACGGGGCGTGTTCAGTCTTCTGTTGTCTTGTTTTTTGCTTGGGAAGATGCTGTCGAGGGGTCGTGCATGCCACGTTTATTCCTTTTCTTGTATTTATGTTAGATTTAGCTGTATTTTTGCTTCTTTTGTTCGTTTAAGCTCTTTTAACCCTGAAAATACAAAAGGAAGACAAAAGCACACTTTTTCCAACATTAGTACTAAAAAAATGTTAGTTTTATGCCTCATTTGATGTAATTTATATGTTGCATTTTACACACATCAGTACCTAACGACCTGCAAGCATGCAGAGAAAATGTATCAGCATAACGCTGGCGAGCTCACAGTTTTGTTAAACGTTTGTTACTAAGTATTGTTTTAAGTCATGTTGATAATAACTCGATACCGCAAGACGGCTACAGTTTGCCCTTCCCCAATCCTCTATCAAACATTGGTCATAAGATTAAGGTCATTAGTTCATGCCCGTCCTATCCAGGTACGTCGTGAGGGTGCCAAACCTAATAGCGCTATCAAATAATAACCCCGTCGCCCTACAAGCAACTAGTTCGGTAGTAAGATGGGACTTAAGAGGTAGAACGTGAGTGTATTATCCAACATCAACCATAACTGAAAACTGCCTCATATCCCCTACAAGGATATGGGTTTATAAAGTTTGTTCGTTTGTTGGTTTGTCCCCACTGGACGAATGCTTGTAAAGAGAGTAGTGAACCACCTTAGATTTGCTCGGTAAGACTAGTTACTTGTTTACAGTTGGTCAACCAAATCCTAATATGGTTACCAATAGAAATCAGTTTCATACACAAGTAGTTCACACATTATCACACATATGCTAACAGTTTTGTACTCAAATAGTCATGTTTCATGCTTTATGTCCCACATACAGTTAATTCACACACAGTGATACATATTCAAGTCCACAATACACCAACATGTAATAGTTCAACTATTGTTCACTTAAATGTGCGACTTGGCATAAGTTGTTATTCTACCCAGCCCAACTTGCAACATACAGCCCAATACTAGTAGCCCGATGTAAGTGTGCGACCCAATCGGGTCTATGTAAGTCTAATAAATTATGCAGCCCAGTAAATAAGTGAAGCCCATTTGAGTGTGCGGAAGGATCGGAGAGTGTGCGAATCATGCAAGTATCAGTTACATTCTTCCATATTATTCGATCAATCAGTTACCTTTCTTAATCACATAACCACCCTAACTTCCTTGAATTCAGCGGTTTATCAATGGCAATTATTATGGTGATCATATTCAAAATTCAATTGTGTCACATAATCTTTCCAACTAATCTATGAACATCATGCAGAAACTTAAATCTTCACATAAATAATTCAGACTTAAATCATTGTAATTCACGGAAGTTTTGGTGTTTTCGATACCCTACATTACTGAATGAGAATCATGCAGGCAACATCAAACAAATAACAACCGAATCATTCATCCCATACAACCCTAGTGTATCGATAGACATTTGTTAGCATTCAAGAACATTGATAGATCGCATCGATTGATTTTATTATCACACCAGGTTTATCAAAACTTCATTATGTAAACGTGCATAATCATCTTGTCACACCATTCGCATAATTCAAATCATAACTACTCTAGATGAACAATAACAACCAAAACAAATATGAATATACTAACCAATGGATTATGTGCATAAAATGTCGAAACCGAAAGGGAGTGGACTTCGTGAAGATGATCTGCCGTCGATCCAAGAGAGAGAGAGAGAGAAGGGAGGGCTAGGGTTTGGGATTATATTTTGTGTTTGCAATGATATGAACACCACACACACTTGACCGTGTGTGTGTATGCAACCATATTAAGCGAGCCAACCCAGTTGGGCTAAAGGTTTTGGGCCGAGAGTCCAATTATCCGAACAAAGGAGAAAGATGTGCGGTTCGATAAGTGGTGTGCGACTCGAAAACTTATACGATTAACTAACATGTAACCAACCAAAATATAACAAACACTTCCATTAAATTTTCATAACAAATGCCTAGTTACAACGTATAATGAACAAGCAGGAAAACGATACCCACGAAAGGACCTTGGAAAAACCGATTTGTCACATCATCCCCAACTTGAAAGAAATTTCGTCCCGAAATTTGATAAGCAGTCTCAGAGGAGTGAAGTGATAAATCGAGATAGGTAGGTTAAATTGACTGTGGATTTTCCTCGGGTGCCACATCATCCTCAACTTGAAAGGGAATTTCGTCCCGAAATTCACAAGTTGTATCAGGATTCAATTCTGCCGTTTTGAACAGTTGAGGATACTTGAGTTTCATTTGATCCTCGCGTACCCACATGAACTCCATTCCACTTCTTGAGTTCCAACGAACTCTCATAATTGGGATTCAACTGTGTTTACGAACCTTGACCTCCCGATCCATGATTTCGATGGGTTCTTCAACAAACTGCAACTTATCATCGTTTTTCAGTTCTTGAAGCGGTACCACAAGTGTTTCGACATACAAACACTTCTTTAGGTTTGAGACATGAAAGACGTCGTGAACATTACCCAACTCATTAGGTAATTCAAGTTTGTAAGCCACTTTACCGATTCGCTCCAGAATCTTGAATGGCCCTACGTAACGTGGATTGAGTTTGCCGTGCTTCCCAAAGCGCACCACACCCTTCCAGGGTGAGACTTTTAACATGACACGATCTCCTACCATGAATTCCAAGATTTTCCTACGCTTGTCATCGTAGCTTTTCTGATGATTGCACGCTGCCACCATACGATTTCTGATCTGAACAATCTTCTCAGAGGTTTCTAGCACAAGTTCTGGACCTGTGATTTAGCTGTCACCCACTTCAGCCCAACAAAGAGGGGATCAACATTTTCATCCGTATAATGCCTCGAACGGAGCTGCCTGAACGCTAGCATGGTAACTATTATTGTAGGAAAACTCCACCAAGTGCAAGTGTCTCTCCCAACCTTTACCGAAATCGATAACATATGCCCGTAGCATGTCTTCTAACGTCTGGATGATTCGCTCACTCTAGCCATCCATTTGGGGGTGATAAGCAGTGCTCATATCGAGACGTGAGCCAAATGATTTATGCATCGCCTGCCACAAATCGGATATGAAACGCGGATCATGATCAGAGATGATGGAGGTTGGCACTCCGTGCCTAGAAACCACCTCCTTCAAATAAATGCCAGCAAGTTGTGAAAACTTGTCGGTTTCCTTGATCGCGAGGAAGTGTGCTGATTTGTTGAGACGGTCGATGATCACCCAAATGTTATCGTTCCCGTTTTGAGTTCTAGGTAGACTAGTGACAAAATCCATAGCAGTCTGTTCCCATTTCCACATGGGTATTTCTGGTTGCTGAAGCAGACCAGATGGTTTCTGATATTCCACCTTGACTTTAGCGCAAGTCAAACATTTGCTCACATATGTCCCTATGTGGGCTTTCATGCCAGGCCACCAGTACACGGTCTTTAGATCCAGATACATCTTATCAGAACCTGGGTGAACAGAGTAACGAGACTTGTGTGCTTCGTCCATCACAAGTTCTCTAAGTTTTCCGTACAAAGGGATCCATATTCGCTCCATGAAATAGCGAATACTGTCATATCTTTCCACAAGTTGTTTCTCCAAGCCCCGCATGGCTTCGGCTTTAAGGTTCTCATCCCTCAACACTTCAGCTTGGGCAGAACGAATCTGATCAGGTAGATTAGAATGGATGGTGAGTTGCAATGCTCGAACTCGTTTAGGCTTCGTTTCCTTGTGACTAAGGGCATCAACTACAACGTTAGCCTTGCCTGGATGGTATTAGATTGCACAATCATAATCGTTTAAGAGTTCCACCCAGCGACGTTGTCGCATGTTCAACTCTTTCTGGTCAAAGATATGCTGAAGGCTCTTGTGGTCGGTATAAATGGTGCATTTAGTACCGTACAAGTAATGCCTCCAGATTTTTAGCTCAAATACCACGGCTCCCAACTCTAACTCGTGAGACGTGTAACTCTTCTCGTGAACCTTTAACTGTCGGGAAGCGTAAGCAATCACCTTCTCACGTTGCATCAGCACGCATTCCAGGCCCTGAATAGAGGCGTCACGGTACACCACAAAATCTTCGTTGCCCTCAGGTAAGGATAAGATTGGTGCACTGCAAAGTTTTTGCTTTAGGAGCTGGAAGGCGTTTTCCTGTTTTGTTCCCCAGGAATACACGACACCTTTCTGTGTTAGAGCGGTGACAGGTTGAGCGATCTTCGAAAATCCCTCAATAAATCTTCGATAGTGTTCAGTGAGACCAAGAAATGGCTGCACCTCCGAAGGATTCTTTGGTGCTGCCCAATTCCTGATAGAGTCGATTTTAGCGGGATCCACATGAATTCCCAACTTGTTAACTATGTGACCCAGGAAGTGTACTTCTCGAATCCAGAAGTCGCACTTAGAGAATTTCGCATAAAGCTGTTCCTTCCTCAGAAGTTCCAAGATAAGACGTAAGTGCTGTTCATGGTCTTCCTTGCTCTTAGAGTAGATCAGAATGTCATCGATAAATACGATAACAAAATCGTCAAGATACGGCTTGCACACACGGTTCATGAGATCCATAAATACCGCTGGTGCGTTGGTTAACCCTAATGGCATGACCAGAAACTCGTAATCGGCATACCACGTTCGAAAGGCTGTTTTGGGAACATCCTCCTCTCGGACTCTCATCTGATGATAGCCCGATCTTAGATCAATTTTCGAGTAATAGCTTGACCCTTGCAACTGGTCAAACAGATCGTCGATGCGAGGTAAGGGATAACGATTCTTGACTGTCACCTTTTTGAGTTCACGGTAGTCGATACACATGCGAAAAGACCCGTCTTTCTTCTACGCAAACAAAACTAGGGCTCCCCAAGGCGAAGGGCTAGGTCGGATAAAGCCTCTATCCAACAGTTCTTGGAGTTGATTAGACAGTTCTTGCAACACCCCTGGTGCAAGACGGTAAGGAACACGAGCAATCGGGGCTGCTCCTGGTGTAAGATAAATTTGGAACTCCACCTGACGGTGTGGAGAACTCATAAACAACTGGTAAATCCTCAATTATCTTTTCCTCGGGCTGAGTATCAGTAACAAGCGCAAGAATAGTGGGGTAGCCCTTCCACAAACACTTCTGGGCTTTCGTGGCTGAAATGATGCTAACAGTCGCACCACTTCGATGGCCTTGAACATACAGCGGTTCTCCACTAGGGAGAGGTATACGTACAATCTTCTCTTTACAGAGTATATCGGCTCGATGTTTGGAGAACCAGTCCATGCCAACGACTACATCGAAGCTACCAAGAGTGACGGGAAGAAGGTCAATGTCGAACACTTGACCCGAAAGATCGAGTTTGCACTCTAAGTGTACATGTGAGGCTTCAATTGTCTTACCATCGGCCAATTCTACTATGTGATTGGTTTCGAGAGATGTTGGGGTTAACCCTAATTGACGACTGAACCCAAAGGACACATACCTCCAATTGGCACCAGAGTCGAATAATACAAAAGCGAAAATACCATTGACAGATAACGTACCAGTCACTATGTTGCCATAATTCATTGCATCACCTGCTCCAAATGTAAACATTCTCCCACGAGCGCCATTCCCACCGTTGTTCCCATTGTTGTTGTTTCCCGCGTTGTTGTTGTTCTGGCGATTATTGTTCCCATTGTTGTTGTTGTTGGCGTTCTGATTCAATTGTGGGCAATCCTTCTTGAAGTCCCCTTCATTGCCACATTGGTAACATCCCCTTTGATTACCCCGATTCTGCTGGAGTTGCTGCCTCTGTTGCTCTTGTTGGGGCTGTTGCTATTGCTGCTTTGGGTATGGAGCTCTACAATCTTTCTCCATGTGACCCACCTTGTCACACATTTGACATGTTCGGTTACACGGGCCATAGTGGTGGAAACTGCACTTGCTGCACTTCAGCTGTTTTCCCGCATAAGACCCCGAAGTTTGACTGTTGTTCTGATTCTGGTTAACCGAAGATGACTGGGTGAAACTGCGACTGTTTTTGTTGTGTTAGGATCGGAGGCTCTCATGATTGTGTTTGTTTGTAATAAATTAACAGTTAATAAACACGATTCAATGAGTTATGCAACGGAAATGAAACACAAACTTTGTAAACACAATCAAAGAGGAAAATAGTTTTGATAAACACATGCTTTTCATCAGTCTAAAGGTTACAAAGCAAATCAAAAGATTTCAAAGAAAGCTTACAAACTAAACTCCCCCTCAGCCTGATGCTCCAAGGTTGATTGCACACAAGATGAAAGGATTGGACTAGAGGAGAAGAACTCGCTCAGTCAATCAAATGTAACAGTATAGAGTACTGCTCCATTTATAGGCAAACCAAACCACTGAGGCATCTCAGCTGACGTCACCATGAAAGTGACATCTACCAAACTAACAAACTCTATCTACTGTTCTATAACAACTGACCATACAAACATTGATTACTTTCTAAACACTGATATATAAACACTGATTCTTCATTCCACTGATGTAGTCAACCACTGTTGTTTGAGCATCAGTGCTTTATTCAAAGGATGATCAGACCTTGAATGGGCAGTGCTTTAATTCTTCAGCAGTGCTTGGATTCCATCCGTAGATTGAGCTTCAGCCTTTAAACTTCATCAGTGCTTTGGCTTAACAGTAGTTTACAGGATCAACAGTTGTTGATAAGGGCAGTACTTGGAGCATATCAGATGTTGGAGTCACTGTCAAGGGGAAAGCTTAATGTAAACAGCTGCTTATTATGAATCCACTGTTGTGATCCAGTTTTGGCTTTCATTATCTGTTCCTCTGGTAGGGTTCAATCCCAACAATCTCCCCCTGGAACAGATAATGCCAAAACCCTTCATTATTCTGGATTTTTATTTCTCATCAAAAGTTCCTTAGCTTGTCTTTTAAAATCTTCTTCAAAGTCCTTGGAACTTGAGTCATCCTCATCCCTGCTCAGTGTAAGTTCAAGGAGATCCTGCAAATCTTCAACACCAAGACCTAGTGCTTCTTTCCTTGATATGTACTTCACTTCACCATTGGATCTGACCAGGGTCAATACATGGGTCTTTTGATCAGACATCCACTTTAATACCTTTAAACCCATTGGGTTTCTTGGGAGAGATTTATTCACCGATGAGTTGGGAGATTTTGGCCTTGTAAAGATTTGTAGAGCAGTATCCCGAGCTTCAGACATTTGTTTAAAAGCCTTTTCTATGACTTCATTTGCTGCAGCTATATCTTCTGCAACTTCTTTGTCAATCTGTTCTTGTCTCTTTTGTTGATCTAGCTCAATGTCTGAGATATCTGCTGCTGTGTTAGGTGATGCAGGTTTGGTTAATACCTTTTTGACAAGGTTTTGAAGTTTCACCGAGCTATCTTCTTTTAGATCCATTTTCTTGATTGCTTCTGTAAAGTACTCAGCTTCCTTTTCTTTTGCTTCTTCACTAGTTAACAGTTTTCCTTTTCTTGGTTTTTCACAAGGACAGGGTTATCTGCTGATGTGATCAGTGGTTTAAGAGCACTAATCTGATGTTCTAGCCTTTTGTAGTCAGACTTCTTTGGAGTGTCTGAGACTGTTATCCTCCTTTTCTTAAGCCTTTCATACGCCTCATCGGTATACTGCTTTGTCCATTTTGCTATGGCTTCAGCAGTATCCACCTTAGCATCCACCAGCTCCTGCTTCTTTCTTTTGTACTCAGATATAAGGTCAGCAATGAGCTTTTTGTATTTGTTCCAATTTGGAGCCATCTTCTACTTTCTTGGATCATTTTTGATTCTTTCAATTCTGTTTGCCTCATGCTTTAATGCAACTATTGGCCATTCTTTAAATTGTTTTTCTTCAGCTGGATAGAATTTTTCTTTCATAATGTATGCAAGATATTCTTTTCTCATTTCTTTTCGTGATTCTGCATTGGGTGGTAGGTTTGACATTTCTTTGCTCAGATCTCTTGCATAATCTTCCATCTGTTTGACTTTAGTGAGCAGGAATTCCATTTTTTCTGAAATGGCTTCGTCACCTTGGTCTTTGCATTCAATTTTGGCTCTTATCTTAGCCTGCCTTGCTTTAAGCTCGAGATATTCATCCATATTTTCTGGGATTATGAAGCCTATGAGAGAAGGAAATCTTCTTTTTGAAGGATCATCCTCAGTGTAGAATTGTCTCATCTCATTTTTTACAGCTTCAGGTTCCAGTGGATATTTTGCAGCAATAGGATCATATTGTCATCAGCTGCCTGAGTTGTTTGTCTTTTTCTGGTGTAAATTTTCACCAGTGAAGGAGTGCTTTTGGGTGATTTGTTTATTGGAGTGAAGATGGTTTGAAGTGAAGTGATGGTAGTGGTGGATGGTGGCTGACTAACAGTTTTTGAAACAACTGGTGTTTCAACCTCTGTTGTCATTACAACTACTGATGTGTCAGTAGATGTCTTCTGCTTTTGAGTAGGGGTTGAAGATGGTGAAGTTGTTTTTGGTGGTGATGATGGAGAATCATCATCAGGCATGAAAATCCTTCTCCTTTTTATTATAGGAGAGGCTGATGATGCTTTGGATGGATCAGTGGTGGTGTTTTTTATGGCAGTGGTTTGTGATTGACTAATAGCTGTTGAAACAACTGGTGTTTCAACCATTGTTGTCATTACAACAGATGTTGTAACATCTACTATCTTCTGCTTTTTGGCAGGAGGCAATGGTGGTGGTGTTATTATAGATGATGATGGTGGTAGGGCAGTGGTTGTGGTGGTGTGTAGTGAAGTAGTATGTGTTGATATGGCAGCTTTAGTCTGGCTATCTATTTCTAGTTCAATATAAACACCATCCTCAATTCCCTTCTTCTTTAACTGATTGATTTTCTCCCCCTTTTTGGCATTATCTGGAAGGGGGTTATCCATGAAGAGGATAGTGGAAGGAACTTTGCCAGTGGTGCTTTGGATATGAGCCTTGATAGCTTTGATGTCTGCTTGAGTATCTTTAAATCTTGATTCCACCATGTTTGTCAGCATTTGTACATGTATTGCATGCTGCTGATCAGCCATTTGTTTTTGTTTTTCAAGCAGGGGTTGAAATACATTCCATAGCTCATTTGCAGCAGGTGCAGATTGTGTAGGTGCTTGAGCTGGAACAGCAATGGATTGTGCTTTTTGAGCTTTTAACAGCTGTTGCACCATATACTTTATTTCAGCAACCGATGTCTCAAGATTTTCAACTCTGCCCGTCAATTCAATTGTGGGCAATCCTTCTTGAAGTGCCCTTCATTGCCACATTGGTAACATCCCCTTTGATTACCCCGATTCTGCTGGGGTTGCTGCCTCTGTTGCTCTTGTTGGGGCTGTTGCTATTGCTGCTTTGGGTACGGAGCTCTACAATCTTTCTCCATGTGACCCACCTTGTCACACATTTGACATGTTCGGTTACACGGGCCATAGTGGTGGAAACTGCACTTGCTGCACTTCAGCTGTTTTCCCGCATAAGACCCCGAAGTTTGACTGTTGTTCTGATTTTGGTTAACCGAAGATGACTGGGTGAAACTACGACTGTTATTGTTGTGTTAGGATCGGAGGCTCTCATGATTGTGTTTGTTTGTAATAAATTAACAGTTAATAAACATGATTCAATGAGTTATGCAGCGGAAATGAAACACAAACTTTGTAAACACAATCAAAGAGGAAAATAGTTTTGATAAACACATGCTTTTCATCAGTCTAAAGGTTACAAAGCAAATCAAAAGATTTCAAAGCAAGCTTACAAACTAAACTCCCCCTCAGCCTGATGCTACAAGGTTGATTGCACACAAGATGAAAGGATTGGACTAGAGGAGAAGAACTCTCTCAGTCAATCAAATGTAACAGTATAGAGTACTGCTCCATTTATAGGCAAACCAAACCACTGAGGCATCTCAGCTGACGTCACCATGAAAGTGACATCTAACAAACTAACAAACTCTATCTACTGTTCTATAACAACTGACCATACAAACATTGATTACTTTCTAAACACTGATATATAAACACTGATTCTTCATTCCACTGATGTAGTCAACCACTGTTGTTTGAGCATCAGTGCTTTATTCAAAGGATGATCAGACCTTGAATGGGCAGTGCTTTAATTCTTCAGCAGTGCTTGGATTCCATCCGTAGATTGAGCTTCAGCCTTTAAACTTCATCAGTGCTTTGGCTTAACAGTTGTTTACAGGATCAGCAGTTGTTGATAAGGGCAGTACTTGGAGCATATCGGATGTTGGAGTCACTGTCAAGGGGAAAGCTTAATGTAAACAACTGCTTATTATGAATCTACTGTTGTGATCTGGTTTTGGCTTTCATTATCTGTTCCTCTAGTAGGGTTCAATCCCAACATGTTGTCTGGCTTCTTTTGCGACTGGTTCGAATTGGTCGCCTTGTCTGCATCATTCCATTTAGTCCTGTTGCCAGTGGTGGGGTAGTAGTAGCAGTAGAAGTGGCAGCACGTGGTGGCAGCGAGCCATGCTCTACCTCCTGATCAGTGATCTTGTGAGCCAATCTGATGATCCGCAGTAAATTGCCAAGATTTGCTGCAGTAACCAAACCCTTGAATTGTGGTGCTAAACCTTTGATGCACAGTTTTATTCTCCGGTGCGGTGGTCGTGATAGGTTAGGACACATATTCGCTAGCTCGTGAGACCGTTTCGTGTAAGCCTCGATCTCAGATCCCACCATTTTCAAATTGTAGCACTCATTTTCCAGCTTTTGAATTTCATCACGAGGGCAGTACTCCTCGCATATCAACTCCTTGAAATCGTCCCAAGTAGTCGCGTTTACCATCTCAATGCCCAGCATCTGCACCTAAGCATTCCACTAAGTCAAGGCACCGTCCTCCAAAGTGCCCAAAGCATACTTTACCCTGTCCCCAGCTGGACAGTTACACATAGCAAACACGGATTCAGCTTTTTCGAACCAACGGAGTAGTCCCACAGGACTTTCGGCTCCGCTGAAAGTCTGCGGCTTGCAATCCATGATCGTTTTGAACGTACACGCAGGTGGATTGTTCTGGTTTTGGTTTGCAGGTTGACCTAAAAACAAAAGGAAATATGATGCACGGATGAGAATCGAGTAGAATAACTAAGGATCATGCTTTGTCTGGTATGTATCGTACCAGCTTGCTGAGCTGCCAAAGCTTCAGCCACACGCGTGTTAATCAGATCTGTCAACTCTGCCTGAGTCATCAAAATGTTGCCACGTCCACCACCGCGGCCACCTCCACGTCCACCGTTACGTCCGCCACGTCCACTCATGATTCTATATAAGAAGGGAGGAAAAGATAAGGATTCATGATTGAGGGGAAGTTGATAATCACTGTGACTTCTATAGATTAAGGAACTCTACCATTATATCAGAAAGTGGAACATAACCCCTTTCACACTTGTTAAGCATCACTAGGACTCACATGCACCCCACATTATTATTATGTGTGCACCCATAATGATAATGCAATTTGCATGTCTATCTCAGTTCCTCTTAACTCATGCTAAAAGGTTCCCCACATTCGAGTAACAAAACTAAGGATATCATAGAGCTAGGGATCACAAAAGTATAATGGTAGTGTCACACTATCAAACATCATAACATAAGCAAGCAGTACATGTAGTCTTATCCTAGTGTCATGTATGTAGTTTCAGGGATTATCATGACTGAGTGTATACTAGGTAAGTAATGCATAAGGTAAACAAAAGACGAACCTTGCAATCTGGAGCTGAGTGTCAAGGTCGTTATCAGTACTGTTTGGTTATAGTCTGGTTTAATGAAAACGTTTTAAAACCCAGTTCACTATAACCAGTGGCTCTGATACCAAACTGTCACACCCCCAAATTACCCCTAGCGAGAACCCCCGCGAGGCGTGTGACGTACCAGGATCTAGCCACTAATCACATTGAACCATAACTAAAAATAGAAATTTCCATTAAACGAGAATAGCATAGTTCAACATTAGTTTTGAAAATCAAACATGTTCAGCGGAAGCATTAAAGATTGTTCAATAAGTTTAACAAAAAGTGTTTAGAAACAATTCAACTTCAAATGTGCATCCTGTTGCCACGACCCATGACCACTCCGGCTTCCCAGACATCAAGTCCCTTAACAATGTACCTAACGACCTGCAAGCATGCAGAGAAAATGTACCAGCATAACGCTGGCGAGCTCACAGTTTTGTAAAAGGTTTGTTACCAAGTATTGTTTTAATTCATGTTGATAATAACTCGATACCGCAAGACGGCTACAGTTTGCCCTTCCCCAATGCTCTATCAAACATTGGTCATGAGATTAAGGTCATTAGTTCACGCCCGTCCTATCCAGGTATGCCATGAGGGTGCTAAACCTAATAGCGCTATCAACTAATAACTCTGTTGCCCTACAAGCAACTAGTTCGGTAGTAAGATGGGACTTAAGTGATAGAAAGTGAGTGTATTATCCAACATCAACCATAACTGAAAATTGCCTCATATCCCCTACAAGGATATGGGTTTATAAAGTTTGTTCGTTTGTTGCTTTATCCCCACTGGACGCATGCTTGTAAAGAGAGTAGTGAACTCACCTTTTATTTGCTCGGTAAGACTAGTTACTTGTTTACAGTTGGTCAACCAAATCCTAATATGGTTACCAATAGAAATCAGTTTCATACACAAGTAGTTCACACATTATCACACATATGCTAACAGTTTTGTACTCAAATAGTCATGTTTCATGCTCTATGTCCCACATACAATTCACACACAGTGATGCATATTCAAGTCCACAATACACCAACATGTAATAGTTCAACTATTGTTCACTTAAATGTGCGACTTGGTGTAAGTTGTTATTCTACCCAGCCCAACTTGCAACATACAGCCCAATACTAGTAGCCCGATGAAAGTGTGTGACCTAAACGGGTCTATGTAAGTCTAATAAATTGTGCAGCCCAGTAAATAAGTGAAGCCCATTTGAGTGTGCGACAGGATCGGAGAGTGAGCGAATCATGCAAGTATCAGTTACATTCTTTCTTATTATTCGATCAATCAGTTACCTTTCTTAATCACATAACCACCCTAACTTCCTTGAATTCAGCGGTTTATCAATGGCAATTCTTATGGTGATCATATTCAAAATTCAATTGTGTCACATAATATTTCCAACTAGTCTATGAACATCATGCAGAAACTTAAATCTTCACATAAACAATTCAGACTTAAATCATTGTAATTCACGGAAGTTTTGGTGTGTTCGATACCCTACATCACTGAATGAGAATCATGCAGGCAACATTAAACAAATAACAACCGAATCATTCATCCCATACAACACTAGTGTATCGATAGACATTTGTTAGCATTCAAGAACATTGATAGATCGCATCGATTGATTTTATTATCACATCAGGTTTATCAAAACTTCATTATTTAAACGTGCATAATCATCTTGTCACACCATTCGCATGATTCAAATCATAACTACTCAAGATGAACAATAACAACCAAAACAAATATGAATATACTAACCGATGGATTATGTGCACAAAATGTCGGAACCAAAAGGTAGTGGGCTTCGAGAAGATGATCTGCCGTCGATCCAAGAGAGAGAGAGAGAAGGGATGGCAGGGTTTAGGATTATATTTTGTGTTTGCAATTATATGAACACCACATACACTTGACCGTGTGTGTGTATGCATCCATAATAAGCGAGCCGACCCAGTTGGGCTTAAGGTTTTGGGCCGAGAGTCCAATTATCCGAACAAAGGAGAAAGATGTGTGGTTCGATAAGTGGTGTGCGACTCGAAAACTTATGCGATTAACTAACATGTAACCAACCAAAATATAACAAACACTTCCATTAAATTTTCATAACAAATGCCTAGTTACAACGTATAATGAACAAGTAGGAAAACGATACCCACGAAAGGACCTTGGAAAAACCGAGTTGTCACAAATATTTTTTGATATATGCTAACGATGATCATAAGTTGTATTTTTTGATATACAAACACGACTATCTACTTACCCCTTACTAATCATGCTCATCTACGAGTCTCAACTATTACACATAATTAAGTACATACATACATGTAAACTTACTTATTTTATTCTTGTACATATTCACATAAAGTTTCATTCCCGCCCATACCTCACAAAACTTCTCGGTAAGGTTGAGGCGCATTTCGGAACTTAATTCGGGTCTCGTACTCACCCGTACCTCACACAACTATTTGGTAAGGTTAGGTGCATTATGGAAGTTTAATGGGGCTTAGGAATGGGTTTACGAGGCCATAGCCTACGCCCTAGGCCGTAGGCTACACCCCAACCAGCTTGGCCTACGACCCAAATGGGGTCTACGGCCATGGTTTTCTGACTTACAACCAGGGCTTACGGCATCGTAAGCTTCCAAACTCTTGTTTCTTTGACCATTGCACCTCATTGCTCCTTCATGTAAGCCTCCAAAGCACATATTTAACCCGACTCCTACGTTAACCACCTTGAAGATCATGTTACATCGATGTTGACCTGATTATACCAACTACCATGTTAAACGTTCTACTACGTTATTTCCTTATTATGACCCGTTTCCCCCACCATATGGATTTAAGACTAGTTAAACTATGTTGACCCATTATAACATTTCTTACCTTGGCACCAATAATAATAAGCCCTTTATGGTTCTCAAATCTTCTTGCATATATAAATTCATTTACATAAACATGAATTACTCTTAGGAATCACTTACTGTTTTGGTCAAAATTACCTAAGCAATTTAGTGATCAAATTAGTTAAGTGAGGTAGTGTGCTAGAAATATTCGTGAAAAATATGTTGATCAAGTTGTTAATAAAAACAGATTTCAGGATATAGCTCAGGATATCGAGCTATATCTATATTCCAGACTAATTTCAGGTACTCTCTTTCCCTTTCCTTTCTATTTTTCTGCTTTTTCTTTGTTAAGATCCTTCATGGCCTCTCGAACAAGATCACATACAGCCGACTCAATCCCGTCCTTTGAAAGCCAAAATCTTCTCAAAGAACCCAAAAAAGAGGTTTTCTCCTTCGATAACGCTGACATTGCTGCTTTAAAAGATTCCGGTGCTTTCCCCGCCGGTGCGATCATCCGTCCGTTCAACCAAGAGGTCCGATCAGACGTAACTTCTGATGAATGGGTGTGTTTCCTAGCTTACCCTTTTTCCTTAGGACTCCGATATCCTTTTCCAGCCTTTATCTCCCATTTTTTCGAACTTACTGGCCTTAGTTATACCCAAACCATGCCTATGATCTGGCGTGTACTAGTTACCCTGGACCAAATCAAATCTCGTCATATTCCTGACCTCTACATCGAGGATCTTCCCGATGCATACCGCCTTCGTTCTCATGGCAACAACCATTTTCTCCTTTTTTTCAACTTCCAAGAATCCCCTTATTCTCAAGGCTACAAAGAACGAGAACCAGTGGCAACGAAAGTTCTCTTTTTGTAAAAAGGGATTCCATTGCTAAGGGTTTTGACCTGCCGGTGAAATGGTTGACTTCTGGTAGGATTTAGGGTTTTAGGAATATCCCCAATATATCCTGAAACTATATCTTGAACTGAAATCCTGATATTTTTATTTTCTTTTTGTAGCAAATTTCAAAGAATTGGCCCCTCCAAGTGCTGAATCAGAAGCAAGAATCAAGGAAATCTACGAGCTCCCGGAGAGCGAAAGGACCTTTACCCTGTTATTCACAAGCTCAAGCCATAAATCAAGTTCCGACATGTTTAGTAAGCATAATTTTATAAGTTACTTTCACTTATCTAACCGATTATATTTTGAAAATATATAAAGACTTAGTATTTCTTCCCTTTGTGCAACACCAGTCGTAAACCTAGAAGGCTTTGACCTTGAAGAGTTGGATAGCTACTCCGGTGCTGCTCAAGTTAAACAGGAGGTCAACCCCAAATCAGCAGTCACATCGAAGCCCACCAGTTCCAAAGCTGCCGCTGTCCCCAAGCCTTCTTCTGCTTCAAAGCCACACGGCTCTAGTTCTCGTAAAAGGAAGGAGCAAATTCATGACCGGCTTCCTCAATTAGGTTGGTATCCTCATTCTATATCCTACACACATATACTGGATATATATATATATATATATATATACTCAAATATTGATACTTGTTCCTTTGATTGCAGGGTCTGGAGCGGCTAATGTTCCTTTATGAGGACGCGTGTGGTTTGAACAAGATGCTAGAGAGCAAACTGAAGAAGGCAGAGGCCACTATAGCAGACCAAGCAGCAATTGCCACCACCAAGTCAGAACATTATGAAGCCAAGTACAAATCAATGACCCAAGAGCACCAAGCTACCATCAAAAAGATCACCCATGAGGCACAAGCCAAGTCCGATGCCGCCCAGGTCCAACACGAGCAGGATATGGCTTCATACCGGGAAGGCCTCAAGAATTCCGTTGTTATCTCCCTCCTCCAAGCTAGGTTGAAAATGGCCTACGAGGCCAAGGCTCTGGGCTTCGAATGCCCCTCATGGAATGTTGAGGCCTGGGAGGTGAAGTTGAGGGATCTTGGTGGCAATCCCGTGGAGCATCCTGCGAAGCCTGTTGCTGAGGAGCCTGCCAAGGTGGCTGAGAAGGTGGTGAATGCTAACGCGGATGCCGGGAATGATGCTAGTGGTGATGCTGGAGCGGATGCTGGTGAAGCGATGGTCGAAGAGGGTGCTGCCCCTTAAAGGCGGTGAAGTGGGCGATGATGGATGTTGATGCCGAGGCCGGAGCTCACTTTTTAAATTTGATGGTTTACGTTTGTTGTCAAACAATTTACTTTCCTTGTCTGTTAAACAATTTACTTTCCTGCATTTAAACAATATTATGGCCAAAGGTGGAGGGATCATGAGTTTTAGGACGAAGCCCTTGGTCATCAATTAGTAGGCTTTATTTTGAACAGTTTAACAATTGAGGGTGGAGGGATCTTGAGTTTCAAGATGAAGCCTTCAATTGTTAAGTAAATATGGTTAAAAACTAATTGTGCTTTTGGTGGATGGATCTTGGTTTGAGATGAAACCAAAAGCACAATCTTTTGCAATGTAAATAAACTAACCTTTTTTAGCCTTATTCATTGTTGTCCATTTTTTCAAATCTTGTTATGTGTTGTTTGAATTGAATGCAATTTCAATTTTTCAATCTTAGTGTAATATTTCAACTATTCTAACCAAATATCCTGAGAATATATCCTGGTCTGGATACTCATAAATATTTCATCAAGACTTCTCTCAAAAACTTAGATAATTTAGATAAGTCTTTTAAAGAGTAAAAGGAGAGATCATACCAGATCTATCCTTAAACTTCAATTCTTTTGTAACCTTACCATCGAAAATGTCCCCAGCCTGGGAAATTTAGCGAACCAAGTCCAAACTTGGTCCTTTAAGTTTTTCACTATGCCTTGAGAGGAATGTCCCTTGTATACATTATCGTTAAATACTTAGGAACTTGTGTGCATCAATCGCAATTCATTTTCCATTCATGTATAACTTTAGTATTACAGGGGATAGACCCTAAGTATCCTAGAGATAGATCCTCAATATTCTAGGGGTAAACCCTAAGTATACTGGGGAAAATCCCAAATTTTCGTGCGCTACAGGTGGGAGTGTATAAACTCCAAGACTTAGAAAGGTGAAAACCTTTAAACCTTAGAGAGTATGAAAATACCCTTTCATGAGAGAGGGTGATCAATCCTCATATACCTTTAGGATCCAGGATATAGCCAACAATAACGAAATTGTCAGCCACTTTTACATGGAATGGTCCCGCTATCTTGAACTATCCCTGGATAACTTGCGCTCCAGGCGGGGTGTTTAAACCCAATTTGAGAGAAAGGTGAATACCTTTAAACCTGTGAAGGGATCAGAATCCCTTAAACGTGAGAGAGGGGCCAATCCTCTAATCTTTCGATTCATCCTGAGTGTGTATCCTGGAGTTATATCCCGAAGCATATTCTGCAAAACAACCTTAAACTAAGGTAGGTGTTAGCTTGGCTAACACCCCTCCGATGCCTAAGTCAGTATTGGGTTCATTAGGAATAAAATAAAATTAAAATTATATTTAAAAAAGATAGAATTCATACCATCCTGAGTTAAAAACTAAATTGTAAACTCACTTGAATTAGGCTTTGAGGTGTATAGCATTCTAGGATCTTGGCAATATATCCCCCTCTATATTCCTAAGCCTGTATGCTCCTTTCCTAGATTCCGATTCAATCTCATATGGTCCTTCCCATTTTGGAGCTAATTTTCCATCAGCAGGATTAGTAGTATTCTGAAAAGCTTTCCTTAATACCCAATCTCCGACTTGAAACCTTCTCGTCCTTAGGTTTTTGTTGTATGCTGTGGATATCCGTTGTTGATATACTACTATTCTTAATTTTGCTGCATCCCTTGTCTCATCGACAGTATCTAGCTCTTGGCATAGAGCTTCAGGATTCTTCTCAGGATCCCGGAGGTTGGATCTCGCTGTAGGTATCACCATCTCTGTTGGGATTACTGCTTCTGTTCCAAATACTAAGGAGAATGGGGTTTGCCTAGTTGCACTCTTTACTGTTGTCCTATCAGCCCATAAAACAAAGGGTAATTCTTCTGCCCATCTTCCTTTTTTAGCTCCTAGCCTTTTCTTCAAATTGTTGACAATTATCTTGTTCGAGGATTCTGATTGTCCATTTTCTTAAGGATGTACCGGTGTGGATGTGATCATTTTGATTCCCCAACTCTTGCAAAAATCGGTTGTCCTCTTACAGATAAACTGAGAGCCATTGTCACAAATTATCTCAACTGGTATCCCAAACCTGGTCAGGATATCCCTCTTTATGAAAGACACTACTTCTTGATCTCTAACTTGAGTAAACGCCTCAGCTTCAACCCATTTAGAGAAATAATCCATCATTGCCAGCATAAAAACTTTTCCTCCTGGAGCTTTTGGCAATTTTCCCACTATGTCCATACCCCACTTCATGAATGGCCAAGGGGAAGAAATAGGATATAGCGGTTCAGCAGGTTGATGCAGTATATTGATGTGCCTTTGACACGCATCACATCTTCGAGCATATTCTGTAGCGTCTTTCCTCATCGTCGGCCAATAGTATCCTGTTCTTAACACCTTTGAGAATAACGATCTGCCCCAATATAGTTTCCACAATCCCCTTCGTGTATATCCTGAAGCACTTCCTTAGTTTCGAGATCCTCCAAGCGCCTCAGGTATGGTCCTGCAAGAGATTTCTTATATAGAACATTATTTATAATAGTAAATCGAGATACCTTCATCCTAAAAGCCTTAGGATTCTCATCCTTTGGGATGTGTCCTTCTCTGAGGTATTTCATGATTGGGGCTGTCCAGGACTTAGGATCCTCCTCAGGATACTCATCATCAGGTTCCTGGATACTTGCTACTTCCTTATCCTAAGATTTGAAAAGATCCACTACAGGATATAGGATATGTAGTATTGGTATCTGAGTTCCCTTTGGTATTCTGACTGATGATCCTAAGTTTGCCAAGGCATATGCTTCAGCATTATCCTCTCTTGGTACCTGTTCAAGTGTAAAAACATCAAAATATCCTGCTAATTTTTTGAGAATTTCAAGATACTCGATTAACCTTTCACCTTTGACTGCATATGATCCATTAAAATGATTAGTAATTAACAAGGAATCAACAAATACTTGCAAACTTTTAATACTCATACTCCTGGCCAACTCTAATCCTGCAATTAAAGCTTCATATTCTGCTTCATTATTAGTGGCAGGAAATTCACATCTAATAGCCTGGGGTAATATGTCCCCCTGTGGCGATTTTAGTACTATACCCAATCCTACACCTCTCACATTAGATGCACCATCAGTATATAATGTCCATGATTCTAAGTTTTCTCCTAGCTGTTGTACTTCTAGGTCGACTTCATTTTGAATATCACTATTGAAATCAGCCACAAAGTCTGCTAGAGCCTGAGACTTTATAGCATTTCTAGGTTCATATACTAGATCATAGGCACTTAATTTTACTAAGCACTTAGCCATTCTACCCGACATCTCAGGTTTCCTAAGCACATTTTTAACAGGATAATTAGTTTTAACATGAATCCTATATGTCTCAAAATAATGTCTAAGTTTAGTTGATGCCATAACTAGGGCCAATATCAACTTTTCTAAATGAGAATATCTAGTTTTAGCATCTAATAAACTTTTACTAACATAATAGACAGGATACTGCTAACCTTCGTGATCCTTTACTAGAACAGCACTTACTGCATTCCCTGATACTGCAAGATACAGGGATAATGGTTCACCATCCTCGGGCTTCATCAATAGAGGTGCAGTTGAAAGATACTGCTTCAATTCCTGCAAGGCTACTTCATGCTTTTCTCCCCATTCGAATTTCTTATTCTTCTTCAGGATATCGTAGAATTCCTTGCATTTTTCCGAGGATCTCGTTATAAACCTGTTTAATGCTGCTACTCACCCTGTTAATCTTTGTACATCTTTCATGTTGGAAGGTGACTTGATATCCAGGATAGCTTTAATCTGTTCCGGGCTTGCTTCTATTCCCCCTTTTAGTCACCATATATCCCAAAAACTTTCCTGCCCCCACTCCAAAATGGCATTTAGCATGATTTAGTTTCATGTTGTACTGGTCCAGGATATCAAATGCTCCTTCAATATCCCAGAGATGATCCTCAACCTTCTTGGATTTTACCACCATATCATCGATGTACACATCCATGGTGTCTCCCAGTTTGTCTTTAAACATCATGTTCACCAATCTTTGATATGTTGCACCTGCATTCTTCAGACCAAAAGGCATAGCAGTATAACAATAAATACATGTTGGTGTCATAAAAGCAGTATCCTCCTGGTCCGAAGGTTCCATTTGTATCTGCTGGAATCCTGAGGATGCATCCATGAAAGTTAACATTTCATGACCGGCAGTGGCATCCACTATTGAGTCTATATGAGGCAGTAGGAACGGGTCTTTAGGACATGCTTTGTTCAAGTCTGTGTAATCTACACAAACTCTCCATTTCCCATTTTTCTTTTGAACCACGACTACATTTGCTAGCCATTTGGGAAATTTGACTTCCCTAATCATCTTGGACTTCAATAATCTTTCCACCTCTTCCTGAATAATTGTGTTTCGTTCAGGAGCAAACTTCCTTCGTTTCTGTTGGATCGGCTTGAAAGACCTGTCAATTCCAAGCTTGTGAGTTATAATATCCTTGGAAATACCTGTCATATCCTCATGCTTCCATGCGAATGTTGACATCCTGCATTTCAAAAAGTCAGTTAATTGATTTTCAGTATCCTGAGGGATATTGGTTCCTAGAGCACCGAGATATCTGGATTATCCTGATCCAGGATAATTTTCTTAACATCCTGCTCTGAAGCCTCCGTGATATCCTGGGCTCGCATCTTTAATTGCTATCCTGCTTTGGGCTTTGTTGAGGATTTCATCGAAGAAGAATAACACTCCTTCGCTTCTTGTTGATCACTTTCCACCTTGACAACCCCCAAGGAGTAGGGATCTTGATACACTGATGATAGGTTGATGGCACAGCTTTCATATCATTGATCCATGGCCTACCCAATATAATATTGTAGCAGGATAAGGAGTCCATGACACAGAAGCGTTGCATTGAGTTGACTCCTTCAACATATACTGGCAACTTTATTTCTCCCGCAGTAGTCTTGGCCTCTCCACTGAACCCGACAAGTACAATGGATTTTGAAGTGATGTCCATCGGGAAAACATTCATCCTTTTTAGCGTTTCTAGCTGAATAATGTTGACGAAGCTGCCATTATCCACCAGCATCCTGCGTACAAAGTGATTAGAAACATATAAAGTTATTACCAAACCATCGTGAGGGGGATCCTGGAAAGTATCCCTGTCATCACTGTCAAACGTTATCACTTTATCGGTTGTTAGGTTTGTCATCCTGGTCGGCTTGTCTCCTCGTTCTGCCTTTGCCTCCTTTGCATGTCTTTTTGCTGCAGAATAAGAGGTTCCACGGATGTCGGATCCTCCTGAAATAAAGTTAATTATTTTTGGCATCCACAGGAGGTGATGCTGCTCGTTCAAGATCCTTCTCAGTATCCTGACCCTTATCCTTCTTTCTTCCAAGAAGATCCTTCAGATATCCTTTGCTTAGCAGATAGCTTATTTCCTTCCTCAGGGCTATGCAATCTTCTGTAACAGGTCCAAAATCTTCATGGAAGGCACACCACTTGTATTTATCCTTCCAATCTGCTTTTTGTGGGTTTTTCCTAGGCCACCTCGCTTTGTCTCCCAAACCCTGCATAGTATACATCAGTTCAGGTATATTAACAGAAAAACAATATTATGACAATTCAGGATACTCCTCAGGATCCTCGTCTTCAACAACATTCACTTTCTTGTTGTCATTCCTGCCATATGGCTTAGAGCGATATGGTTTGTATGAGGATTCTGATTTCCTATTAGTTGATTCATAAGTTGAGGATGAATTCATCCTCTCTTGCATCTTTTTATCATTCTCCAATCGAATGTATCTCAAGGCCCTGTGTAAGACCCAGCTTAAATAACAGGATTAATGATACGAACACTTGCATTTAATACGGAAATTAGAGTTTACAAAAACTTTCAGGATTTTAAGATCATATGTGATCTTAATATTCAAGTTGAAAACGATTTATCCATTAAACATACAAAACATAACTTCAAGTGTCTACTAGATAACGTTTGAAAACATAGTTCAAGTATCTACATATTTCTAAAACAAAATGGATCAAGTGCGGAAGCTTTGTTTAGTGCGTTCGGTTCTAGACGTTTGCTTGATCACCATCCGGACTTCATCTAACTTCACCTACGGTCAATTCACGTAAATAATTAGTTTTGACCCTTTGATAATCAAGAATAAACAAGTTCCATACTCAAAAGTATCAAAACAAACAAAATTTCACGCTGTAAGTCAGTCGCGCCGCGCGACGGGATTCAAGGCTGGCCGTCGCGTGACGCCACCATCCTCGCGTCGCGCGACGGATGTGTGGTCTAGCCGTGGCGTGGCGCCAGTGAGTATTTTCGACAGAATGTTGTTTTGTTGAGCTGCAATTTCTACCAAGCACCATTTTTCTAAGTTCCAAACTTTAAATCGGCATAACTTTTGGCTCGGGCGTCCGTTTTAGCCGATTCTTTTTCCTACGTGACCGTAATTTAATTACGGACACGTTTATCAACACGATTTGCATAAAAATATCATTTCGAAAACAGTTGTCCTATAATTCGTCTCTTGTTTATTCAACCCATTTGTCTATAAGTTCCACAATATGTATTATTATCATCATAAACTTTAGGCCAATGCACCCGTTTCTACGTATACCAAATACGAGCTTTTGCTCCCCTCCCGAGGGTTACTTATGCAATAATTATCATGCTTAATTCCAAGAATTCAATCATACTTTTCAGAATCGATTGACAAGCGAATGTTCCGATTTATAATCCCTCTATAAGGGCTCATGCTTTTGCAACGGAATTTTGTGTCCGTTACACGACCTACACTTAATTATATAACCAATCACAAGTGATGGTTATTAATTTCTATGTTTGTAACACAACTTTTGTTGACCCGTTTGGATGCCGAATGGGTGTCTCCATTGCTAGATACATCCAAACTCGAAATTCTAACTCATGTTTTGACCCATTTTACTTGTTTAGGGCACTTTGTCACTTCCGTGACTTAATGGTTCACTTGTTTACCAATTCTCAACATAACAAAGTAAGACTAACAATTGAACATAATGTAACGAAACTATAGGTCGCGTACCTTTAGAGCACACCCTTCAAGCGTGTATCTCCTCCTCCGGCTTGTACGCTCGACGATCCGGATTCTTTGCCTAAGGAGTTCAATTCAACTTCAATTTAGAACACTTTTTGTAATTATAAACACATAATTTGTCATATTAGTCAATTATGCGTTTTCATCCGATTTTTAACATATTAATCCCCACTTAGGCATTTCAACAAACACCTAGCGGGTCAGATTTTTCACATAATCATTACCAAGTTCATGACTTGTTATCTTATCAAAATCAACTTTAATTAAGCAATTATACACATATTTCAACATCAATATTTCAGAATTTATCTCATAAATTCAGATTACACTAGAACAAGAATCTTAATCCTAGTGTTTATCAAGTTCTACTAACTTATTAATCACCCAATATGGTGATTATGAACCTTACAAGTATCATGCAAGATTTTGACAAGAAATCATCTAGGGTTTGTCCGTAAACCCCATATCACTTCTAATTTCACCCATGCAAGACATAATCAAGCTCAATTTCAGTTCTTCACAATTAACCAAGAATTTGAGATGAATCAAAACATCAAGATTTTACATACCTTATGATCCCTTCAACTAGGTGATCATTAATTTATGCTTGAAAATCGATTTGGACTTGATTATGACCTTCAATTTATCAATTTTGTGGAAGCTAGGGTTTGGTGAGGAGCTTGTGTCGCCCCTCCTGCCTTTCCTGGTCGACCAGACACACTTCTTGTGTGTTTGGTGTGTTTTAACTTGTTTTAATTAAATTAAGTTTCAATTTATACAACATAAGTCCCTCCACTTTTATTTAGTTTATATATTTTGACACTTTATATTCATTCATGCTTTTAAACAAGTTAACTAACTAACTAGGTTGTTTATTTCCTAATTAGCTCATTCTCGCTTATTTGTACTTTATATGATTCTAATATAAAGTTTTATAGATTTCGGGGTGTTACACCCTGTTTTGGGCTTCATCCAGGTTCTTGCAAGGATTCATTACAAGATCCTGATAAAATTGGGAATCTTTTTGTAACCCCATCTTGAATGCCTGCACAGCTGTCGCAACATCAAGATGTGGGATATCCAGAGATTCCCTGCTAAACTTGTTCACATAATCCCTTATGGATTCCTAAGGCCCTTGAGTTATCCTGTAGAGATCACTGGTTAGTTTCTCAAAAATTTGACTACAAGAAAAATGACTGTTAAATAAATTAACTAAGTGAGCAAATGATGTAATTGAATGAGGTGGAATGTTTAGGAGCCATTTTAAGGTTGACCATGTTAGAGTAGAACCAAAACCCTTGCAGAGGCATGCTTCCTTAAGATCCAGGGGGATAGGGTTAATTTCCATCCTTTCCCTATACTGAGCGATATGCTCTTCAGGATCCGTGGTTCTGACATAGAGCTTCATATTAGGGGTTTGAAATCTTTTTGGGATTTCAGCATCACAAATAGGACATGCAAACCGGGATATCCTGTGGCTATCCTAGGACACTTCTGGAATTGGCTGGACCACCCCAGGTACACTGGATATCATATCCTTCAACTCCTGAAGCTCCCTAGAGAATGCTGATGTCATACCTGCATCCTGAAAAGATCCAATACCATTAGTAGCAAGAGTATTAGTATTATTAGACACATTACCAGCCTGAGGATTCTGGCCATATCCTGGAGCATATCCTGAACTTCTCGCAGTTGACACCCTAACCGAAGAGGGTATCTCAGGAGTATGACTCTGGGAATGACTAGGCACAATATTCCCCCTGTTGTCCTCAGTATATATTAGCGAACTGAAGTTCAAAGCTCTGGGCTGCAAGGGAGTGACAGTATCCTCAGCAGGCCTGTCTGAGCTGGATTTCAAGAGTTGTATCTCTCTTATCAGCATTTGGTTGGTCTCCTGCTGTTTCTTCATCTGATCCTGTATACTACCAAACAAAGTTAGAATTTCATCATTAGAAGCCATAATAGGAGTTCTCCCTGAGGTAGCAGATCCTTGAACATTCTGAGTGGGGATAATATCCCGAGCCACATGAGTTTCAGTCCTTCTTGGAGGAGCCTGAGGTTGGGAAGAGGGTTGCGTCCTTGGAGGTGGTGGAAGCACCGAACTGATTGTTGCAGAGGTTGTAGCGGACACGGTGGAAGAGCTCATGTTTGATTTTGAGGCCATTGAAAATAGTGTGGTAAAAAGTTTTGAAAACAGAAAACCAAGTAATGATTTTACGAAGGCTTTTAGTAGAAATAGCACCACTTGCCCCACGGTGGGCGCCAAATTGTTTTGGTAAAAAACCTAAGCAATTTAGTGATCAAATTAGTTAAGTGAGGTAGTGTGCTAGAAATATTCATGAAAAATATGCTGATCAAGTTGTTAATAAAAACAGATTTCAGGATATAGCTCAGGATATCGAGTTATATCTATAATCAAACAATGAGTAGAAAAGTAAAGGGTGACACGAGATGTACGAGGAAAGCCCTTGATCAATCTAGATTGCCGGCATAAAACCTCGGGAGCTGACAATCACAGCTGCCTTGTTCTTCTTATTACTTCAAATGTCAGGATACAGTGCAGGATATGATGCAGATCAACTAAGTGTTACAATGAAATTTCGAGTGCAAGTGGAAGTGTTTATGAGTGATTGTAACTGGTAGAGAGAAAGAGAGTGTGCCTAAAAAAGTTGTCTTTTCCTACTGATCCGATCATTCCTCTATATAGCAAAGGAAATAACAAACTAGCCTATAAAACCGGGATGCTGCGAATATTCCCTTTTTGAACGTTGTAGACCACTTCTTCCGGCTTCAACGTTCCCTTTTCAACTGATTAGTCTGAGTCTTTGGGAGAACTAGTCCACTCGAACGTTATAAGCTTGCCTTGTTAATCTGCACGTGAACAAATAGTAAGTACCAGGATACTGCATCAAGATGTTACCAATATCCTGACCCGGTATCCTGATCACAATTTAAAGTAATAGAGTCAGAATATAATCCAGGATATATGAGCAGAAAACCACCCATAACACTTACCTTGAGTGTCTGTGTTCGTGCTTGCTTCCTTGCCTCATCTTGATCCGTTAGCCTTCCGCGGTTGAGTCTATGCTAATGTGATTCCTATCATGTCATGCCATTATATCCACAACATTGTTAGTATGCATGTTCATTCACATCAACCTTTAGTTCAAACTCTCAGCTACATTGACTTTCATTGGTCAAATCATTAACATGTATAAGACATGAATTGATAATCACATTGCTCAAAATCCACTAAATCTAATTCATCATCATGCATAACACATACTTGATCTAACACATATCACATGGTCTCTCTAATCTAACATTTGTGTCAAAAAGCCTAATCACACTATTCATACATTGTTGACTTTCAAAAACTCATCTGTCTATCATATGAACTTTCAACTTATACTCATACATCCATATTATTATAGTAGCCTATACTAATGACACCATATATATTTCATACTCATGTTGTAAGTCCACATACAACCACATGATCACTTAGTTATATGCACACACATACATAACCCATTCCATCCATACTAACACCATATGTCACACCCTGATATTTCCACGTATTGCCGGTGGGGAGTATCGTGACGTAGTTGATATCATCATAGTCAATAATCACAGTTCATTAAACAGTGGAAGTCTTTGATGAAAGTAATATTACAAACCGAAATGCAAAGTATAATAAAATATTATACAAATGGTTGTATGTGGATCCACATGCGCTTCTAAAACATAAAGTAAAATATTGTTCGACAGACTTTAAACACTAAGAACATGCAAGATTCTTTAATTAGTGCCCAGGAGCTTCCAGCCAATTTCGTTTAGTACCTGTCACTTAGTCTTTTGAAAAATACGTCAGTTTACACTGGTAAATACAATTAACTGACTCTTTTGAAAACATTTTATGAAAATTTATTTAAATGCACAAGGCACAAATATTCTTTTATAACTTGGGACAATTATATAAAATAAACTTGTATACAGATTTACATGTTTGTCGTACGTTCAGGGCCCGGGATAGAAGCGGAGATAAGATTAATAGACACACCACTAGTATAGGCCCACAAGAAGTTATCCTCATGAGTGGGATACCATTTTACATACGCAACTGTCAGGTATATGCCTACACCCCGTGCTTAAGTCATGGCCATTTCAAATGAATGAGCCGAAGATATCCAGGACACGGTCATTAACCCCCAAATTCTTAGATCAAACAAAATAGATTAAAACGGGTTATCTCAATGATTTAACCACTAATCGATTAAATATTCAATACCCGACCAAGCGGTAATAATGTACCATATCCCAAGCCCGTATAAGGGAAAATAAGTTAAAAGTATTTACCTGAGCTTAGAAATGTAATTTAATCTCAGCCGTATATTCTATTCAACAAGTGTAGGAATCTTTTACTTGGCTCCTAATCTGGAACGAAGGTTTTAATTGCCTATTAGATTCCTAACGGTTCTTTTTTTTAAGTTTTAACTTAGACCGGTTAGTTTTAAAGAAAAGTTTATGGTACGAAACGCGAGATTAAGCGATGACCGGATTGGAATGCGATTTAGACCCAACAAGTATGAATACTTGTATAATATGGGTAAACTAAATACATTCTGGATTTTGAAATAAAAATGATAAGGTTTGACCTGTTTCGGCTAATTTATGCAAACTAGTTACATAAACCGTACTGAACGCGTATAAGCATTACGGGTAACCGGATGAGACAAGTACAAGTTCCATAAGTTATTATGCTTAAAATATGTTGTAATATCAGTAGGATATCTTCAATTATGCCCAAAACGAATTTAAACCCAATTTAAGCCCCGTAAGGGTATTTTGGTCATTTTAAAGTTTATAAAAGAGGTTAAATAGCAAACTGAGGTTCTGGTCTAAAATAATCAGTAAAAATAATTATCTTATCATGTTACATCAGTAAAATATGATACATATGTGAGGGTCACCATTTATGGCCAAACTATGTACCGGAGGGGCATTTTGGTCATTTCACGAATGTTTTAAGAACCAAATTGGAAATCTGAGTTCAAGACTTATACTTACTGTTAAGAAATTAAAATTTATTTATGAAATCAGTAAGTATCATGTCTTAGGTGCTAAATATGGTTTTAAACCATACTATGCGCCTAACTCGCATAAAAGTCGATATTTGACGATGTTTATAAAATTCTGAGATTTTTATCAGTCTTGAATGCTTAAAATATTCTATTTAATATATAACATCAGTAGGAAAAGGTTTGGCATGTAAATGATATGTAAATCTTATTTTATTAATGAAAAGGGCATTATCGTCAATTACCGGATTTATGCAAGTACTCTATGTTATGGTCAGTATAAAATTTGACCAAAAATTCCAAAATTCCCTAAAAATTATATTAAAACAGTAGGAAATGAGTTTGGTGCCAAAATTTGGGTTTACATATGATTAATGCTAAAAATGACATTTAATTAACAAAAAGTTTCATTTTACGCTATCTTGCATAACTTTAGTTTGAGACCAGAAACTGATGTCAAATTTTGTGGACATACTTAAATTTAATAATAAAGCTTTTTGTCCTCTCACATTTTAAAAAATCTCATTTTTATAACATAAGGGCATAATGGTCAACTTTTAAGCAAATAACGGAAACATGCAATGTACTATGATTTCTTAGGGACCATGAAGTATAACCTCAGAGGGTTATTCTAACAAATAACATGGTCACAAAGGAACCCTAAGGCATAACTAAACTAAGCTAATTCGGGTCAGAACTGAAAGTCAAACCAAAAGTCTACTTTTGCGACTTTCGGTTGCGAACCGAGCCTAATACTTAGAATTGTCGGGTTGAACATGTCTAAACATGTTCTTATATTAATTACCAAGTTATTTAAGTGATAAAACATATTTTATAGCTTCTACATTATCAGTTATGAATTATTTTATAAAAACTGACTCGTTTGACTTTTCTGTTCATTACTTTGACCCGACAATTGACTAAGTAAACGTGATAATTAGGAGGCGCCCTTTTGAGGGATTAACACCTACTTAATTACCAACACATAACCACTTTCAATTCGAATAATGGTTGGACCGTTAGTGATTCATCACAAAGTCAAAGTATCATTACGATATCTTTGGCTTTCGGTCATTAAACTAATAAAAGCTTAACTACAGAGGCTAAGAATGTTTACAAAGGTCCTTAGCATGAAGATTATACTTAAGAGAGCTTCCTTGATGATTAGGATGCTCCAGAGAATGCTCCAAAGCTTGAGCAATTGAGATTCTGAGAAAAATATGAAGTGCAAGTGAAGAAGCTGCTCATAAGCACTTATTTATACTAATGAGGACTTCACCAGATCATCCCAGCTGTTTTATGATGTTTTCTGATGATAACAAGTGTCCCTAGTGGTTTTAGAAACCATCAAATAGTCCCTTGTTTCGAGTTTATGAGAGTATAAGGCTGAAATGGGGAAGAAGCATGCGGAACCTGCACTTGTGCATGTTGTCTGCTAAAAACAGGCCGTCGCATCGTGCAACGGCACACCTGTTTTGGGGTCGCGCAGCGCGAGCCCTATGGGGGACCAGTTTTTTAGTTTCAAACTTGGCAAGAATGGCCCTTGAACCTTTTAAAACGTAATAACTTCTATTTTTAAGCACTTTTAACCCATAAAGTTTATATTTGGATGTTCTTTAGGATATAACCAAACATCGTTAGGTCCGGTTTCGTTAAACGATAACCGAAAACACTAGTTTCACCAAGTTGACGCTTTTAACCCTTATTTATGAAAGTTAAAATATTTAATACCAAAGGATATGGAAACCTCGTGAATTTCTCGACACTTATTCTTGAAAGTATAATCACTTGTTACAAAGTCCCGGGTACGTTAAAAGGTCAATCAGAGGTAGTAATTTAACATGTTGACATGTTTATCCCCCGCGTCTTGTAAACTTTCACTTTCTTTCACAAACGGCTTCATACGTTTCATAATTTATTCGTTTAAGGGTATAAACATCGTGTAGGGTTGTTGAAAGGCATAGTTTTCAAATATTGACACTTTGGATCCTTCCACATACATCTTTTCCTTGTTTGACAACTTTAGTCCCTCAAAATCCATTCATTACACGTTTAAAGTTTATGACACGTGTCATTACTACATTGGCCATGATTTTGCGAGGTGTTACATCCTCACCCCCTTAAAAGAAATCTCGACCTCGAGATTTACTGGAATAGATGAGGGTATTTCTGTTTCATCATGGATTCAACTTCCCACGTATATTATGGGCCTCTAAGGGCATCCCATTTCACTTTTACGATCGGCACATTCCTTCTTCAAAGCTTCTTAACCTGCGATCCTCTATCGACAAAGTTTTTTCGACAAACTTCAAGCTCTCATCAATCTGCACATCCTTATGCGACATTGCTAGCGATTCATCGGCTAGAAATTTCTTTAAATTGCAAATGTGGAATAAATTGTGTATCCCACTAAGCTCTTCAGGTAGATTCAGCTTGTAAGCTACAGTTCCGACGCATTCGATGATCTCGAATGGTCCTATGTACCTTGGGCTCAGCTTGCCCTTTTTGCCAAAGTGCATCACCCCTTTCCAGGGTGACACCTTGAGTAGCACTTTATCACCAACTTCGAATTTCAGAGGTTTGCGCCTCATATCTGCATAGCTTTTCTGTCTATCCCTGGCAGCTTTCAGACGATAACGGATCTGAACAATCTTGTCCGTCGTCTTCAGGACTATATCAGGTCCTGATAGTTGGGTTTCTCCAACTTCCGCCCAACAAACTGGCGTTCTGCACTTCCTTCCATATAAGGCCTCGAAAGGCGCGGCTTGGATACTCGAATGATAACTATTATTGTATGAAAATTCAATCAAAGGAAGATGGTCATCCCAACTTCCACCCAAATCAATAACACAAGCCCTGAGCATGTCCTTAAGCATTTGAATCGTACGCTCGCTTTGCCCATCCGTCTGATGATGATAAGCAGTACTGAAATTTAAACGAGTGCCTAGAGATTGCTGAAAGCTTTTCCAAAATTGAGATGTGTATCTAGTATCCCTATCAGAGATAATAGATACTGGTACTCCGTGGAGAGATACGATCCACATATAGATGGGCTAATTTTTCGGAGCTATGCATTTCTTTAATGGGCAAGAAGTGAGCTAACTTGGTCAGCCTGTCTACTATAACCCATATTGTATCATTCCCATGCTTCGTCCTTGGTAACTTAGTGATAAAATCCATAGTTACCATTTCCTACTTCCAGGTGGAAAGTTCAGGCTGTTGCAGCAAACCTTACGGCTTTTGATGCTCGGCTTTAACCTGTGCACACGTCAGACATTTAGCCACATGAGTGGCTATAGATTTCTTCAAACCTATCCACCAATAATTTGCCTTTAGATCCTGGTACATCTTATCACTACCTAGATGGACTGAATATTTTGATCTATGAGCTTCTTGGAGGATCACATCTCTAAGTCCTCCATGGATTGGAACCCATATTCGACCATTTAATCTAAGGATTCCATCCTTTCCATAAGATAATTGATCAGCAGTTACGCCTAACTTCTCATTCAGAAAGTTAGTTTCCAAAACAGCTTCCTTCTGAGCAGCTAACAACCTTTCATTCAAGTTGTTCCTTAATTCGATGCTTTTAGCGTTGATCCTTAATGGTTTAATCCTTTCCTTTCTGCTCAAGGCATCAGCGAAAACATTTGCTTTGCCCGGATGATAGCGAATTTCACAGTCATAATCGTTCAATGTTTCCATCCAGCGTCGCTGCCTCATATTAAGATCTTTCTAGTTAAACAGATGTTGAACGCTCTTGTGATCTGAATAGATTACACACTTGGTTCCATATAGGTAATGCCTCCATAATTTTAGTGCAAATACAACGGCACCCAATTCTAAATCATGGGTGGTGTAGTTCTTTTCGTGCACTTTCAATTGACGTGAAGCATAGGCAATTACCTTGCATCTCTGCATAAGCACACAACCCATACCTGTGTGCGATGCATCGCAGTAAACAACAAACTCTTCTATCCCTTCTGGCAATGTCAACACAGGGGCATTGCTTAATTTCTGCTTGAGGATCTCAAAAGATTCTTGTTTCTTGGGACCCCAGTCAAACTTTACATTCTTGCGAGTCAACGAAGTCAAAGGTGCAGCAATTCTTGAAAAGTTTTCAATGAAACGTCTGTAGTAACCTTCCAAACCTAAGAAGCTGCGTATTTCTGTGGGAGTTTTTGGTGCTTGCCAATTCATAATTGCTTCAATCTTAGCGGGATCCACCTGGATACCACGCTCACTTACCACATGTCCAAGAAATTGGACTTCTCGTAACCAGAATTCACATTTAGAGAACTTTGCATGGATTTTCTCCTGTTGCAGAAGTTTAAGGATGCATCATAGATGTCTTTCATGATCAGCTTGGCTATTTGAATAAATAAGTATGTCATCAATGAAAACAATGACAAACTTGTCTAGATACGACTTGCAAACCCGATTCATGAGATCCATGAATGCTATAGGTGCATTAGTGAGCCCGAAAGGCATCACTAAGAACTTGTAGTGGCCATATCTTGTTCTGAATGCAGTCTTGTGCAGATCTTCGGTTCTGACCTTCAACTGATGATAACCTGACCTCAAATCGATCTTTGAAAAGAAACTTGCTCCTTGAAGCTGATCGAACAAATCGTCGATCCTGGGGAATGGATATCTGTTCTTGATCGTAACTTTGTTCAACTCACGATAATCGATGCATAGACGCATCGAGCCATCTTTCTTCTTCACAAATAGAATAGGTGCTCCCCAAGGAGACGAGCTTGGTTGAATAAAACCTTTCTCCAATAAGTCATCCAACTGTGTTCTTAATTCCTTCATCTCAGTCATTGCCAAACGATAAGGAGCTCGTGCGACTGGTGCTGCTCCTGGAATAATATCAATTCTGAATTCCACTTGCCTATCGGGAGGTAAACCAAGTAGTTCTTCAGGGAATACGTCTGGGTAATAAAAAATAACAGGAATTTCTTCTATCTTGGGTTCTGGTTCATCTATAGTCACCTGTGCCATGTCAATGACACAACCTTTCTTCAAACACTTTGATGCCTTAAGCATAGATACTTGTTTAGGCAATCTATACTGAGTATCTCCCTGAATTGTAAGTGATTCACCATAAGGGGTCTTGATGACAACTTGCTTCTTATCACAGACAATTTGGGCTTGGTTAAAAGATAACCAATCCATGCCTATAACTATATCGAAACCTGCCAATTTCAACGGAAGCAAAGATAGCGGAAAAGAGTGATTCCTAATGGATATGAAACATCCATCTAAGATTGTTGAAGTAGTCTCTATGGTACCATCGGCCAATTCTACCTCATATTTTATGTTTAGAGTTTTAACAGGAAGATTTAAAAGTTTACAAATTTATTGTCTACAAAAAGACTTATTTGCACCAGAATCAAACAAAACTCTAGCATATACATCATTGATGAGGAAAGTACCTGTTATAACATTATCATTTTGCACTGCCTCCTGAGCATTCATTTGGAAAACTCGAGCATTTGTCTTCTGGCTTCTTTGGGTTTTTCGGGCAGTTGGTCCTTATGTGCCCCTTCTCGTTGCAACCATAACAGGTTGCGTTCTTCATATTCTTGAAGTCCAAAGTTTTATGCTCCTTAGACTTGCTGATCCCACAAACTTTAGGCTGCGATTGCAATTGCGATTCGAGACTGCACTTCCCAAAATGGTGTTTCTTGCAGACTTTACACTTGGGCTTCTCATCTGTCTGCTGGGAGTCCTTTCTAAACCCAGAACTCTTCCTATGCTCAGAGTTCTCTTTTCTTTTCTTATCGGAGCGATGAGAGCTCTCATCCTCCCATTTCCGCTTTCCCTCATCAGAAGCCTTGATAGACTTATTCCTGACCACATCGAGTGTGAGGGATAATTACAAATCCACTACTGATCTATATGTGGTAGGTCTGGAAGCTTTCACATTACCCTTGATTTCTGGGGCCAAGCCTCCAATGAAGAGCGCTATGCGCTTTGGTTCTGGTGTAACCAAATAGGGAACCAATCGAGATATGGTGTTGAAACTTGTAACATACGCCTGACAATACAAATTCTTCATGACCAGAGTCAAGAAGTCAGTTTCAATTTTCTCTACCTCATGTTGAGGACATAAGTTTTCCTTGATTAGTGCTACAAATTGCTCCCAAGACATGGTGTGCATCGGTGAGATGGTCCGGCCTCGTGATCATTCCTTCCCCTCATTGGGGCTTTTCCTCGTCCGCTCCTTCCCCTAACTCTTGGTGACATGATGATTGAAGTCCTGTCAAAACAAAAACAAATAAAGCAAAACGATTAAGATTAGGATTAGTCATAAGTTGTTTGCCTAGACTCGGAAGTCAAGGAATGGGCAACTGTGTCATTGATATTAAACAGAATTGGCTAATGTTTAATTCACTCAATGTTGGCTCTGATACCAACCTGTCACACCCTGATATTTCCACGTATTACCGGTGGGCCCGATGGGGAGTATCGTGACGTAGTTGATATCATCATAGTCAAAAATCACAGTTCAATGCACAGCGGAAGTCTTTGATGAAAGTAATATTACAAACCGAAATGCAAAGTATAATAAAATATTATACAAACGGTTGTATGTGGATCCACAGGCGGATCTAAAACATAAAGTAAAATATTGTTCGACAGACTTTAAACACTAAGAACTTGCAAGATTCTTTAATTAGTGCCCAGGAGCTTCCAGCCAATTTCGTTTAGTACCTGCCACTTAGTCTTTTGAAAAATACGTCAGTTTACACTGGTAAATACAATTAACTGACTCTTTTGAAAACATTTTATGAAAATTGATTTAAATGCCCAAGGCACAAATATTCTTTTATAACTTGGGACAATTATATAAAATAATCTTGTATACAGATTTACATGTTTGTCGTACGTTCAGGGCCTGGGATAGAAGCCGAGATAAGATTAATAGACACACCACTAGTATAGGCCCACAAGAAGTTATCCTCACGAGTGGGATACCATTTTACATACGCAACTGTCAGGTGTATGCCTACACCCCGTGGTTAAGTCGTGGCCATTTCAAATGAATGAGCCGAGGATATCCAGGATACGGTCATTAACCTCCAAATGCTTAGATCAAACAAAAAAGATTAAAACAGGTTATCTCATGATTTAACCACTAATCGATTAAATATTCAATACCCGACCAAGCGGTAATAATTTACCGTTTCCCAAGCCCGTATAAGGGAAAATAAGTTAAAAGTGTTTACCTAAGCTTAGAAATGTAATTAAATCTCAGCCTTATATTCTATTCAACAAGTGTAGGTAGCTTTTACTGGGCTCCTAATCTGGAATGAAGGTTTTAATAGCCTATTAGATTCCTAACGGGTCTTTTTTTTAAGTTATAACTTAGACCGGTTAGTTTTAAAGAAAAGTTTATGGTACGAAACGCGAGATTAAACGATGACCGGATTGGAATGCGATTTAGACCCAACAAGTATGAAGACTTGTATAAGATGGGTAAACTAAATACATTCTGGATTTTGAAATAAAAATAATAAGGTCTGACCCGTTTCGGCTAATTTATGCAAACTAGTTACATAAACCGTACCGAACGCGTATAAGTATAACGGGTAACCAGATGAGACAAGTACAAGTTCCATAAGTTATTATGCTTAATTTTATTGTAGAAGCTTGGACGATGTGACACTTTGGGTTTTCCTACACAATTTTATTGTAATGCGAATTCATTAAATGAAATCTAGTTGATAATTATGTGGGTTATATGATTAAAGTGTGAAATTTTTTTTATTATTATTATTTTATAAGGCCACTCGCACACTTCTTGGTTATCTCGTACACCATCCGAAGGTCGCACACTCCCTTGCACCGCTTTGGGCTACTGCACAACACGTCCCTTTGGTTTTGGCCCAAGGATAAAGCCCAAAAAGGAACCCTAATTCAAACTGCACACTAGAAGGGGAGCAAACTTAATGTGTGTTGCTCTATTGTGTATAAAAGGCCTTATCAGCCGACAAAATGAAGGATTTAGCAACAAATCACTAGGGCAATGTTTCCCCAAAAACATTCCCTCATTTTCTCTCTCTCCTCATCCACTTTCTCTCTAAGAAAACCCTAAAAACACATCAAAATATCTCCTTCTTCCTTGATTCCAACGAAGATAGCATCATCTTTCAACGGCAGCTCTACCTCTCGAAGATAGCTAGCAACAGCTGCATTAAGAGCCTTGCTTTATCATCGATTCCACACACTCTAAGTGTTGCATAATATCCGGTTAGTACACTACTGTTTTGGGAATAATAATGTGTGATAAAGATGCATGTTTGATTGATAATTTGGTAGGGAACGATGTACATAGATTGTTCAAATAATAAAAGAATGTTAACAAATCTTTGTGAGTCCGAAACTGTTGTGAACCATGAATTGATGAAATGAATGAAACAGTGTTGTACGCCCCGCTTGCGGTATGCTCATATAATGTATATATGCGTGGGCGCTCGGGGGGCAAAAGTGAAAGTGCACTAATTTTAACGTTATTTTACTAATTTCGTGAAAATAACGTTAAAAGAGGGGGACGGTTAATAATGCATCATGTGGTGGCGTTGATAGCCAAAAGACAAGGGGGTGCATGCACTAATCGGCGTTTGTCTCAATTGCTGAGTGTTATGTGCCTTATGTCCAAGGCTTGATGCAAAACCACAATTGAGCCGGGGGTCTCATTGGAAGCAGCCTCTCTATTCCTACAAGGTAGAGGTAAGGCTGTCTACATCTCACCCTCCTCAGACCCTACCTTAGCTTTGCTATTGGTGGGATATACTGAGTATGATGATGATGATGATGAATGAAACAGTGCTAGATGATCTTGTGTTAAGATATGATTGTTATTGTAAAAAAGGATTGTTATGATGATATATTTGATATAAATGATGGTGAACTGTTTAAATCGAATTGTTGTTAGCAAATGCGGAAAATCTAAGCATGTTTGAGATTAGGATGGAAAGGTTTATAAAAATAAGTGTTTAATCATAGGGACATGAATGTTGAGGAATGGAATGATTTGTGTTTAAAACGGTACATTTTATCTGTTTTGAATTAGCAAACATGAATAAAATTTGTTAATACCGTACAAAAGGATTGTACGACATAGAATGCACACTGTACATCTAAGCTCAGCACACCGCATAGCTGGGTGTGCGGGGTATGTCGCACACTTGGCAAAGTACACCTCACAATGCATCTTGTACACCCAAGTGCTAGGTCGCACACTTTAAAACATCCTACAAACTCGAAGTACGAGCTACTGAGCCACACTGTACAACCCCTCATTGCATGACCGCACACTAAGAATAAGCCGCACACTGGAGTGTGGACCGCAACACTCTATGTGGGCCGTTCCAATGGTGGGCCGCACACTCCATTAATGGACTTATGAGTTAACCTAGGCCCACACTCACACAAACTCGCACACTCATGATTAAGCCGCACACTCTATTAATGGACCGCCGTATCATTGGGCCGCACATGGGTTTATGAATTAGATGTAATAGGACCAAACATTTGTAACTAGGCCCAACATTACTGGACCGCACACTCAGACTGGACCAAACACCTTGTATTGCATGTTGGACTGTCTATATTACTAACTAAGTGATTGGGTCGTTTGCTGTTTTACGGTTTGGGCCTATATTATACATGATGCCTTCTATGTTACAAGTACTTATGTGCTACATGTTAAATACGTGTATACGTGACATTATTTGAATGCGAACCTAATTAGATGTGGTAACTATAGTAGGACGTGATTGACCAAAATTGTTTTAACAAGTAAATTACCTGCTGAGCAAACCAAGGTGAGTTCACACACTTTTCTAAAAGCATGCGTTCCCGGTGGTTTGGGAAACGGAAAGAAAAACACTTTCCCTGGTTTGGGATTGCTTACTATTCCTAGTTTGGAATACATTGTACGGTACAAACAAGACTTTCCCTGGTTTGGGATTGCTTGCTATTCCTGGTATTGGAATACGGTCAATTACTATTTATATTAGATGCAACAAGTGTACTAAACGAAACTCTATCACGAAGTCCCAACTTTCTTTACCGGTTAGTCATCGGGGCCTGGCAAACGGGTTATTAGTTGATAGAGCTATTTAGGTCTCACCAACCTCACACCATGCCTGGAGAGGATTGATGCGTGTCGAATGCAATATCGTTTTATTAATATTTTGAGCCCGTTTTACACATTAGTCAAGTTTTAAATTTATAAAATACGATATTGTACAAACACTAAACACACACTTGGGCAAGTGCACCCATCGCGAGCGTAGTATAGTGTTGGTAAGATACCGAGGTCGCCCAAGGACACAAGAGCTTTTAATACCGGTTTATCCTCAACGTCTAATTGATCTAATTTTTTGAGAAAAGTTTTGAAACATGAAAATAAAACTAAAAATGAAAAGATAAATAAAATGAAAAAACAAATAGACAAGATAGAATCACTTGGATCCAACTCATCTTTAATGTATCCTTTGATGATTTTCGCACTTTCGGACTTTTTAAGAGATTATCTTAGTTATAGTAGTCGGCCCCTCTTTTGAAGGTGACGTTACCCTCAACGCAGTGGTTTGAGTCAGCAGGGATACAATCCCAAAGGGTCGGAAGATTGAAAGACAATTAAGTTAGTTATTAATGCGAAAAGTGGTAGGCCCCTATTTTGAAGGTGACGTTACCCTCGACTAAGTGGTTTGAGTCAGCAAGGATACAATCCCAAAAAGCTGGTTTAAAGTATTAATAGTAGTTTACATATAAGGGGTTCAAGCTATTCGCACCCCCGCCATCCAATACCTTTGGGCATTGAAGGAGGTCCTAGTAAGCTTGAACCAAGTCCTCACAGGATCTATACACTGAACAAGACAAGAACTTTACCAAACCACCCACCTAAACCCCTTCCAGGTAGTTAACGCACTTTACATAGACCGTAAAGACACGAATGGGCAAATCAATGACATCATGAAGAAATGGTAAAGAAAATTCACTTTCAACATAAGAAACTAGTTATTGAAGTAATTGACGTGTGCGCGTATATACATATTTTTCCCATGAATAAACACACGATTCGGTTTTAAATTTATAAAAGTGATTATTACTTTAACATCAAAACACACACGAAAGAGGCAAGTGTACCCCGTCATATATGTAATAAAGTATCGGTAAGAACCAAGTATCGATCCAAGGAAATGGGCGGAGAAATAATACTAGACCTTTGTCACTAAACTACCGGTAAAAACATAAGTTTTGTTTGATTTTAATTAAACTAAAGTAAGCGTAAAGAAATACATAATAAAAACATAATAGATAATAGATAAAAATCCTTGCTTAATACACAACCAAAGCATGTCAACTAAGTCGGTTTTGGCACTAGAAGCATTCGGTCAATATTCCAATTTAAGACAATTAGTATCCCTTTCGGGAATCCTAACATGACAATCATTCGGAAAGTTAAAACGATAAACACACTTTAACCACCTAAAATTGTTCTTTAACGTGCAATTGATAAATGTCTATGAAAATCTCTTAAAAATAAGTTAGTCATCCGTTAGGAGTTTTCTAACCGCACTTAAACAAGGAAAGCGACACCGATAAACACAATGCAACCACCATTGTCAAGCATAAACTAGATTAAATCACAACCGAGTTTATTTTACAAATCTTGCACAATAATTCACCAAGATAGCAATTTTGGCCTAAACTACTAACTAAGCTAACAAATCATGGCAAGAATTTATAACGACACCATCTAACCCGTTAAGGTCCTTACGTGACGACAAGCTCTCTTGATTAACAATAATTACATTTTATTAAATCACTAATCATTTCTAATATCATGATGCATACATTTAAACCAAGCTAAACTAGTTAACCAAGTTCAAAGTTTACTAATACAAGATTAATTAAGCTTCATTTTTCAACTATCTTAACTAACCAAGCACCAATCATCCAACACAATTACTTATAATCAAGAAATCAATATCAATAACAAGGTTGCAAACTAATCATCAAAGATTAACATAGAAAATACTTCCAAATGTCATTACAAACAAAGATTAACACACTAATGGTTATAATAAAGCAAGGGATTGTTGTGTTTTTGCCAAAAGGCTACAATAATACATAAACATTAATCTAAGTACTTGAAAGATTAACAAAATCATGGAAAGATTAGAAAACCTAACCATAAACAATCACTAGACTAAGGATCCGGATAGTAATGGAGCTAAACGGCACGATGTGGCTTGAATCCGGGTCAAAAGCATAGCCTCCGGAGCCTGTAAAATCGCCAGTGAAGCTCCCAAAATTCCAGAATGTCGAACATAATGTTTCTGTTCTGTTTTTATATTTTTTTGATGTCGCACGGTCGTTCTTCCTGTGGCACGACCGTGCACTTTAAGCAATTATTGGGTATGGGGCACCATACTGCATACGTCATCAGATCTTTGACCAGATTCAAAATCGCACGACCGTTCTCCGGATGGAACGGTCGTTCTTCGCCGGGTTCTTGTTGCACGAGCTGCTGTTTGGTCGTTCATTACCGAGGTTCTGCTGGTTCATCGGATCCGCACGGTCGTTCTTTATATGGAACGCCCGTTCGTCACCGGGCTGGCCCTTGTATGCATTGCACTCCTAGTCGCACCCTCGTTCTTTTCCGGGCTGATCAACATTTGTCGGAGATGCACGGTCGTGCATTGAGTCGCACGACCGTTCCACACGCCCAGGCCAGTTTCCTTAACAGAATGTTCGCAGCTTTGTCGTTTTGTCTGGAAAGTCCTCGTTTTTGCTATCATCTTGTCTGGTATGCTGTTTTAGGCCTGTAAACAAAAGTGTAGATAATTAAGTATCCGAATGACGGTTTTACGGCCAAAAACGCATAAAATAGGGGTGAAACGGGGGACTAAAATATGTGTAAATTAGCGAATATCAAATCTCCCCACACTTGAACCTTGCTTGTCCTCAAGCAAGCTAAACTAAAAAGCAATAAAAGATAGAAACAAACAAGAACGATAATTTACACACTATTTTATTGAAAACTACTATAAACGGTTAGCCGGTTTTTCGAAAGACAACATCAAAAGACGCAAACCCAACAAGCATATGCAATTATAAAGCGACAATCAAAAAGCCGTGACTTCACATTTAACTGACTCACAAGTTAATCTTCACACAACTCACAATGTTCACACACACTCGGTTTTATTTATGAAACATACATAAAATGTGTACGTGCAACACTCGATGCCTCGTCAATGAAATGTGCAATATCATAAGCTTGTCATAAGATCTCGTCTCCACCAACTAACATGCGAACAAGTGTAAATCAAGAGGTCTTTACGGGTTGTAACGTTAGGCTTGGGCGAAGGGTATGGAAGTGGACATTTAAAGTGGCGAAAATGGTTAAAACTAGGTAGTAGCGTTTAACTAGCAACAAACAATACAACTATACATACAAACGCCTTAAAAAGGCGACTATTGCGCAATCGAGCTTATCAACGAAATTTTAACGTTTAAGCATTCAAAATGGCTCGATTTTTATCAACTTCACCCTATTTTAGGGTGTTTTATTTTCAGTTTTTTTTTTACATACAAATTTTTTTATACAATGAAACAAAAACAAGCGCTAGTTAAACGATTATTTTGACCGAGTTTCAACACTAAAAAGGTTTAAAAACATAAAAAGGCTAAATTTGGCTAAGTGGGTGATAATGTGGGTAAACAAAGGTAAACGGGAAGGCTCGACATGATTAATCCTACAGGGTAATATAAGGTGAACGGGAAGCACAACACAAAGAACAAGTACACAACAAAGGGGTAATCTAAGTGCCTCTATCACTTTTACACAAATCCGCACGTTCATGGTCTTAACAAGCATACTAGTGACAAGTTCTAAATTACACATAACATCAGGGCTCACTCCTATATCCGAAATGAACAAATATATAACAATCAAGGCTCAAATATGCTCACGTAACGGAAGGAATGGGTGCTCACGTAACGGAAGGAATGGGTAAAAGTGTGAAAACTATCATGTAAGTCTTTCTTTGTTTGTCACGCTTTCTGGTTTCCTTTTTCAAAAATATTTTGCTTGTCGAGTTTTTATCAAGTCCGAAGCTTTCTAAAACACAACCAACCGGTTTATTTACAAAAAAATATATACAAAATACAAGTATTTTTGAATGATTTTTCTGATTTTCTGAAATTTTATATATATATATATATATATAAGAGGACAAACAAAGTTAACAAAGTTAACCCCCTCCCCACACTTGAACTTCGCATTGTCCCCAATGCGAGACCCGAAATATAGAGAAAGGGATAAAAATACTCCCCTCAAGATGATGTTGATGCCACGAGACTTCCGAAGCTGTATCTGGTACGTGCTCCGGTCCAAGGTCCGATAGCTAAAACCTGCTAGTATGTCACATGTGCACCCAAAACATAACAGAAACAGAAAAATCACAAATCAACCATAATATACATAAATATAAATACTACAATCCAAACAAAACATAAAGTAAATTGTCTGAAATACATAACCGGGGTGTTTGAAATAACAGTCAAAATAAACACCCAATAATAATAAAAATACTGAAATAGAAAACACCACCAACTGCTATCACCACTGCCAACTACTCGTCTCCATCATCACCGTCTCTCGTATAGGACGAACCGACATCGCCATAACCAGGGTGGTTCCACGGTGGGAACTGCGGAGGGTGCTGAAAGTAGTCGGGGTATGCGTGACGCATCTCCCCGAAAAGATATGAAAATCCCTCACTCACCCCCTGGTATAGAGTATCCTGGCGATGCTGAAGCTGGTCCTGTGTGGCCCGAATCTGAGCCTGACTGGCCCGAATCTCGTCCTGGCTAGATCTAATCTGGTCGAAGTATGTACCATGCTGCTCCTGAGTCACTCGCATATCCTGGAAGTGCTGGTAGAACTCAGGCCAGTCCTGATGCTGGAATACATGGTGCTGCGGCGAGTGTGGTGGTGTCGGTGGGTGGTGATGGTGCTGCTCGTGCTGCTCTCCCATCTCAACATCCTCATCTTCCTCCACAGCTGGAGGCAACGGGTCCCAGACCTCGTTGTTCAACCCCCTCAACCTATCTCCCCTATCAAGCTCAACAATCACCCCCATGGCCTTCAGCGACCTAATGTCGACATGAACCCCCTCGGTAATCAAAGTGAGACTCTGAAGAACCTCCTCAGTCATATAGCGCTCATTGTACGCTATTTCGGTCACATACTGACCGCCATGCATCTCACTGTTCGAAGTCCGCCCCGAGCTCTTGACGAAAGTATCGGTGAGAACCAAGTATCGATCCAAGGAAATGGGCGGAGAAATAATACTAGACCTTTGTCACTAAACTACCGGTAAAAACATAAGTTTTGTTTGATTTTAATTAAACTAAAGTAAGCGTAAATAAATACATAATAAAAACATAATAGATAATAGATAAAAAGCCTTGCTTAATACACAACCAAAGCATGTCAACTAAGTCGGTTTTGGCACTAGAAGCATTCGGTCAATATTCCAATTTAAGACAATTAGTATCCCTTTCGGGAATCCTAACATGACAATCATTCGGAAAGTTAAAACGATAAACACACTTTAACCACCTAAAATTGTTCTTTAACGTGCAATTGATAAATGTCTATGAAAATCTCTTAAAAATAAGTTAGTCATCCGTTAGGAGTTTTCTAACCGCACTTAAACAAGGAAAGCGACACCGATAAACACAATGCAACCACCACTGTCAAGCATAAACTAGATTAAATCACAACCGAGTTCATTTTACAAATCTTTCACAATAATTCACCAAGATAGCAATTTTGGCCTAAACTACTAACTAAGCTAACAAATCATGGCAAGAATTTATAACGACACCATCTAACCCGTTAAGGTCCTTACATGACGGAAAGCTCTCTTGATTAACAATAATTACATTTTATTAAATCACTAATCATTTCTAATATCATGATGCATACATTTAAACCAAGCTAAACTAGTTAACCAAGTTCAAAGTTTACTAATACAAGATTAATTAAGCTTCATTTTTCAACTATCTTAACTAACCAAGCACCAATCATCCAACACAATTACTTATAATCAAGAAATCAATATCAATAACAAGGTTGCAAACTAATCATCAAAGATTAACATAGAAAATACTTCCAAATGTCATTACAAACAAAGATTAACACACTAATGGTTATAATAAAGCAAGGGATTGTTGTGTTTTTGCCCAAAGGCTACAATAATACATAAACATTAATCTAAGTACTTGAAAGATTAACAAAATCATAGAAAGATTAGAAAACCAAACCATAAACAAGCACTAGACTAAGGATCCAGATAGTAATGGAGCTAAACGGCACGATGTGGCTTGAATCCGGGTCAAAAGCATAGCCTCCGGAGCCTGTAAAATCGCCAGTGAAGCTCCCAAAATTCCAGAATATCGAACATAATGTTTCTGTTCTGTTTTTATATTTTTTCGATGTCGCACGGTCGTTCTTCCTGTGGCACGACCGTGCACTTTAAGCAATTATTGGGTATGGGGCACCATACTGCATACGTCATCAGATCTTTGACCAGATTTGAAATCGCACGACCGTTCTCCAGATGGAACGGTCGTTCTTCGCCGGGTTCTTGTTGCACGAGTTGCTGTTTGGTCGTTCATTACCGAGGTTCTGCTGGTTCATCGGATCCGCACGGTCGTTCTTTATATGGAACGCCCGTTCGTCACCGGGCTGGCCCTTGTATGCATTGCACTCCTAGTCGCACCCTCGTTCTTTTCCGGGCTGATCAACATTTGTCGGAGATGCATGGTCGTGCATTGAGTCGCACGACCGTTCCACACCCCCAGGCCAGTTTCCTTAACAGAATGTTCGCAGCTTTGTCGTTTTGTCTGGAAAGTCCTCGTTTTTGCTATCATCTTGTCTGGTATGCTGTTTTAGGCCTGTAAACAAAAGTGTAGATAATTAAGTATCCGAATGACGGTTTTACGGCCAAAAACGCATAAAATAGGGGTGAAACGGGGGACTAAAATATGTGTAACTTAGCGAATATCAAATCTCCCCACACTTGAACCTTGCTTGTCCTCAAGCAAGCTAAACTAAAAAGCAATAAAAGATAGAAACAAACAAAAACGATAATTTACACACTATTTTATTGAAAACTACTATAAACGGTTAGCCGGTTTTTCGAAAGACAACATCAAAAGACGCAAACCCAACAAGCATATGCAATTATAAAGCGACAATCAAAAAGCCGTGACTTCACATTTAACTGACTCACAAGTTAATCTTCACACAACTCACAATGTTCACACACACTCGGTTTTATTTATGAAACATACATAAAATGTGTACGTGCAACACTCGATGCCTCGTCAATGAAATGTGCAATATCATAAGCTTGTCATAAGATCTCGTCTCCACCAACTAACATGCGAACAAGTGTAAATCAAGAGGTCTTTACGGGTTGTAACGTTAGGCTTGGGCGAAGGGTATGGAAGTGGACATTTAAAGTGGCGAAAATGGTTAAAACTCGGTAGTAGCGTTTAACTAGCAACAAACAATACAACTATACATACAAACGCCTTAAAAAGGCGACTATTGCGCAGTCGATTTTTATCAACTTCACCCTATTTTAGGGTGTTTTATTTTCTGTTTTTTTTTACATACTAATTTTTTTATACAATGAAACAAAAACAAGCGCTAGTTAAACGATTATTTTGACCGAGTTTCAACACTAAAAAGGTTTAAAAACATAAAAAGGCTAAATTTGGCTAAGTGGGCGATAATGTGGGTAAACAAAGGTAAACGGGAAGGCTCGACATGGTTAATCCTAAAGGGTAATATAAGGTGAACGGGAAGCACAACACAAAGAACAAGTACACAACAAAGGGGTAATTTAAGTGCCTCTATCACTTTTACACAAATCCGCACGTTCATGGTCTTAACAAGCATACTAGTGACAAGTTCTAAATTACACATAACATCAGGGCTCACTCCTATATCCGAAATGAACAAATATATAACAATCAAGGCTCAAATATGCTCACGTAACGGAAGGAATGGGTGCTCACGTAACGGAAGGAATGGGTAAAAGTGTGAAAACTATCATGTAAGTCTTTCTTTGTTTGTCACGCTTTCCGGTTTCCTTTTTCAAAAATATTTTGCTTGTCGAGTTTTTATCAAGTCCGAAGCTTTCTAAAACACAACCAACCGGTTTATTTACAAAAAATATATACAAAATACAAGTATTTTTTAAATGATTTTTCTGATTTTCTGAAAAAAAAAATTATATATATATATATATATATAAGAGGACAAACAAAGTTAACAAAGTTAACCCCCTCCCCACACTTGAACTTCGCATTGTCCCCAATGCGAGACCCGAAATATAGAGAAAGGGATAAAAATACTCCCCTCAAGATGATGTTGATGCCACGAGACTTCCGAAGCTGTATCTGGTACGTGCTCCGGTCCAAGGTCCGATAGCTAAAACCTGCTAGTATGTCACATGTGCACCCAAAACATAACAGAAACAGAAAAATCACAAATCAACCATAATATACATAAATATAAATACTACAATCCAAACAAAACATAAAGTAAATTGTCTGAAATACATAACCGGGGTGTTTGAAATAACAGTCAAAATAAACACCCAATAATAATAAAAATACTGAAATAGAAAACACCACCAACTGCTATCACCACTGCCAACTACTCGTCTCTATCACCACCGTCTCTCGTATAGGACGGGCCGGCATCGCCATAACCAGGGGGGTTCCACGGTGGGAACTGCGGAGGGTGCTGAAAGTAGTCGGGGTATGCGTGACGCATCTTCCCGAAAAGATATGAAAACCCCTCACTCACCCCCTGGTATAGAGTATCCTGGCGATGCTGAAGCTGGTCCTGTGTGGCCCGAATCTGAGCCTGACTGGCCCGAATCTCGTCTTGGCTAGATCTAATCTGGTCGAAGTATGTACCATGCTGCTCCTGAGTCACTCGCATGTCCTGGAACTGCTGGTAGAACTCAGGCCAGTCCTGAAGCTGGAATGCATGGTGCTGCGGCGAGTGTGGTGGTGTCGGTGGCTAGTGCTGGTGCTGCTCGTTCTACTCTCCCATCTCAACATCCTCATCTTCCTCCACAACTGGAGGCAACGGGTCCCAGACCTCGTTGTTCAACCCCCTCAACCTATCTCCCCTATCAAGCTCAACAATCACCCCCATGGCCTTCAGCGACCTAATGTCGACATGAACCCCCTCGGTAATCAGAGTGAGACTCTGAAGGACCTCCTCAGTCATATAGCACTCATTGTACGCTATTTCGGTTACATACTGACCGCCATCTATCTCGCTGTTCGAAATCCGCCCCGAGCTCTTGACGAAGTATTCAGCCATTCGAGCGGCTAGGTTGATTGGTGCTTTCTCAACCTACGCATATAAAAAGATCAAATCAGGTGTTGGACAGTTACCAAGACTGTCCATGCGACCGCGTATCGTATGGCTAAAAACATGGTGCATCACTCGCACCAAAGGGTCTCTGAGTCGCGAGGCCTTCGACATCCTCGGGTTGTAGGGGTCCCCAACGGCATTTTCAGCCCAAAATGCATCCCGTGCTGCATCAGAAGGGAAGGTGAACTGATCATTGAAGACGTCGGGATCATCCATGTCGTCCCTAGTATAAATCCCGAGTCTTCTTCCCAAACGACCAACCGACCATGTATGCCATCGCCCATATAACCTGAAGGCTACCCGCTCCTTGTGGCGGAATTTGGGTTTCCGATGAGCAATCGGCTTTTCATAGGCATAAGATGCGAAGAACTCAATTGTCAGCTCCCGGTAAACGGGTCGGTTGTAACCGACCAGATTTGCAAGCGGGCGACTCATCATGTCATCTAGTCTGTCATACTGATTGAGTTCACGCATGACTTCCCAATCCAACCATCGGGGGACTACAAACTGCCCCCGTCTTGCCCACAATGCGTCTCGTTTCGGGATGCACAAAGCTTCTCGCTCATCGTCGGGGTCGAATTGAAGGAAAGGATGGTCCATCTGTTATGAGGAACATTGTTAGAAAGACAGAAACAGGAGAAATTTGAATTGAAAACAGCCGAGCAGCAAATTATGAAGCTTCTGTGAATCTGATCTGGGCATATGGCACGGTCGTGCGACGAGACGCACGGTCGTGCGTCGCTGACAACAAACACCAAAATGCCCAAATCGTCGGAACTGCACGGCGTGCGATCAACGGCACCACCGTGCAATACCGAACAACAAGCTGACATCGTGAATCACCCGGAATGGCACGACCGTTCCATCCAAGGAATGTCCGGGTGACACGTGATCTGCAGATTTCGAACCCTTAAACTTTGAATAGCCTGATTTTCTCAAAATCAACAACTTTTTTTTGTACAAACAGGGTCGGAAACTTAACCGGGTGTTCACGATAAGCAAGATTCAAACAAGGGTTAGGGTTTCGATTTGTTTATGAAGAGAACCCTAATAAATCCCTTGAAGAATCGGAGGAAATCTAACCTAGAAAGCAAGGAAACAAGAAATCTACAACTAGGAACGTACCGTGCGAAGAGGGGTGCGAGATCGTGCGAAAAACCGTGCGATTTGATGAAGTATCGCTCTGGAACAGCTGCAGTTGGCTAGGGTTTCGCGAATTATGAATGGGGGCTGCAGATGAGGGTATTTATAGTGCCAAATAACAAAACTGCCCTCAGCCTAACGCACGGTCGTTCTCCGTATTGCACGGACGTGCGTCGCCGACATCGCCCAAACCCTAGCAACTGTTCTCGGAAATGCACCGGGGGTGCGATCCACCGTGCCGGCCCTCGGAGACGCACGGTCGTGCGACCCGAGGAACGGTCGTGCATCAGATGCAGATCAGAAATTTCCAGCAACTGTTTCGGCCGTTTTTCGCCATTTTTTCGACACACCAACTGTTCTAACAATATTGCAATACAGAACCTTCGCTCGGCACGTACGAAACTAAAACAAACAAATGGAAACTACCTAACTAACCTAAATTACGCTAAAACTACAAAAACATAAAAGCGGACTATTTTACCCTTATAGCGCCAAAGACGCTCCTGCTACATTTTTGTCGGCGAGTCAGTAGCGTAGACTCATGCTAAATTTTTGTCGACGAGTCGATAGCAAGACTCCAAGCTAAAACTAGAAAACTACTAAAAAGACGATACTACCCCTAAAGCGCAAAATACGCTCTTGCTACATTTTTGATCCGCGAGTCAGTAGCGTAGACTCTCTCCTCCCCACACTTATGATGTGTGCGGGGTTTGGAGCTCAATCACCTCCACCGCCGACTCTATTGGCCCGGCAACGTACAACTTCAATCGGTGACCATTTACCTTGAATGTAACGCCATCCGCGTTCTCTACTGCAACAGTACCATACGGAAATACTTCCTTAACCGTGTATGGTCCTGTCCAGCGTGAATGAAGCTTCCCAGGAAATAAGCGCAGCCTTGAATTGTACAGAAGAACAAGATCACCCGCTTGGAATTCTTTAGGGTCCTTCAAGCGTTTATCGTGAAGTTTCTTCGTGCGCTCTTTGTAGAGTACGGAGCTTTCGTAGGCTTGTTGTAGCAATTCTTCCAATTCATGAATTTGGAGAAACCGGGCTTCACCTCCGGTTTTTAGGTCCAAATTCGCGGTTTTCAAAGCCCACATAGCCTTGTGCTCCAACTCCACCGGTAAATGGCATGCCTTTCCGTATACCAACCTAAAGGGGGTGGTCCCTATAGGGGTCTTATAAGCTGTACGGAATGCCCACAATGCATCCTCAAGTTTGTCCGACCACTCCTTGCGGTTTGCACCAACAGACCGATCAAGGATGCGCTTAAGCCCACGGTTCGTGACTTCCACCTGCCCGCTTGTCTGCGGATGATAGGGCGTGGACAAACGGTGATGCACACCGTATCGGGACAAAGCCTTTTCAACCTGTGTATTACAAAAATGAGTCCCTCGGTCACTAATGAGCGCTTTCGGAGCGCCAAATCGGGCGAACAAACTCTTAAGAAACCTCACAACTACTCTGGCGTCGTTAGTGGGTAAGGCTTGCGCCTCCGCCCACTTTGATACATAGTCAACAGCCACGAGTATGTACTTGTTTCCACGTGAGGGGGGGAATGGTCCCATGAAGTCTATCCCCCAAACATCAAAGACTTCACTTACATGTATCCAGTTCTGGGGCATTTCGTCGCGTGCCGATATGTTCGTCGCCCTCTGACAAGCATCGCACGCTTTCACCCAACTCTGCGCGTCACGGAAAATGGTCGGCCAGTAAAACCCGGAATCCAACACCTTCTTCGCGGTGAAGTTGGCTCCGTGGTGGCCTCCAGTAGGTCCCTCATGACACTGGCGCAGAATATCGGTCGCCTCAGTCCCTGATACACATCTTCTGATCACCTGATTAGCACCCACCTTGAACAAGAAAGGGTCGTCCCATATGTAGTGCTTTAGATCTGAAAAGAATTTCCTCTTTTGCTGGTGAGTCAACCCTTTTATCAGAATTCTACAAGCAAGATAGTTCGCAAAGTCGGCGAACCATGGCGACTCATCACATATCTCAACATCCATCAAAGATTCGTGTGGGAACTTGTCATTGATTGAATCCCAACGCGAATCCTCGATGTCTCCGTGCTCTAACCGAGACAGATGGTCAGCCTCTACATTCAAAGCACCCTTTTTATCTTGTATCTCGATATCAAACTCTTGCAGCAACAGGATCCATCTGATTAGACGCGGTTTAGCGTCCTGTTTGCTGAAGAGGTATCTAATGGCTGCGTGATCAGTGTATACAACGGTTTTCGAAAGCACTAAATACGATCTAAATTTATCAAATGCGAAAACGACCGCCAAGAGCTCTTTTTCAGTCGTGGTGTAATGCTCTTGAGCGTCGTGAAGAGTTTTGCTCGCATAATAGATCGGATGGAAGTGCTTTTCCTTCTTTTGACCCAGAACGGCCCCTATAGCGTAATCACTCGCGTCGCACATGATTTCAAACGGCAAACTCCAGTCCGGTGTGACTAAAATAGGGGCCTCAATCAACTTTTGCTTGAGGAGGTCAAAAACCCTCAAGCAATCATCTCCAAACATGACCGGAGCATCTTTCTCCAACAAACGGGTCATGGGTCTGGCGATTTTTGAAAAATATTTGATGAATCGCCGATAGAACCCGGCATGAACGAGAAAGCTCCGTATAGCTCTAACAGAGGTGGGGGGCGGAAGTCGTGAAATAACGTCGATTTTAGCTGGATCGACTTCCATGCCCGCGTGAGAAATTTTGTGTCCCAAAACTATGCCCTCCTTCACCATGAAGTGGCATTTCTCCCAGTTCAGGACCAGATTAGTCTCCTCACACCTCTTCAACATTCTTTTTAAATTTTCCAGACATTGATCAAAGGAATCCCCAAATACCGAGAAGTCGTCCATGAACACCTCCATGGAATCCTCAATCATGTCGTGGAAAATGGCGACCATACATCGCTGGAAAGTGGCCGGTGCATTACACAGCCCAAATGGCATACGTTGGTAGGCGAATGTACCGAAGGGACAGGTAAATGTGGTCTTCTCTTGGTCCTCAGGAGCGATAGGAATTTGAAAGTAACCAGAGAACCCATCCAGAAAACAATAATACGACTTCCCTGACAGACGCTCCAACATTTGATCAATGAATGGAAGCGGGAAGTGGTCCTTGCGAGTGGCGTCGTTGAGTTTGCGATAATTAATGCAAACCCGCCATCCAATGATCGTCCTGGTTGGAATGAGCTCATTCCTATCGTTTGTGAGTCATGCCCCCCTTTTTGGGCACTACCTGCACAGGACTGACCCAAACAGAGTCGGAAATGGGATAGATCATACCAGCATCTAACAACTTAATCACTTCCTTTTTAACGACCTCATGCATGTTTGGGTTCAGCCGCCTTTGGTGCTGCGCACACGGCTTGAACTGATCCTCCATTAGAATTTTAAACATTTCGAGAAACTTACCGTATTGTTCATCATTCTTCTGCTTCTTCAGCCTTCCTGGATAAGGCACTGGAGGCGTGTAACCCTTGACCGGCTCCTGGACTTGTGTTGTACTTGCTGGGCGTAGCCTGGCATGCACCTCGTCAGGTGTGGCAGTCGGGACCGCTTCAGTGATCGGCGTTGAGTCCGATATGACGGGTCTGGTAGGTTTTCCACTCCTAGTCATCACAGCATTCACATCCCTGTGTCCACCCGGGTTTGGTTCTGTATTACCCGGAAGACCACCCTGGGGTCTTTTAGACATCATCTGTGCCAGCTGACCAACCTGATTTTCTATATTCTGAATTGAGGCCTTGTGACTCCTCATTTCTCCCTCATGAGAGAGAAAACGATCCTCGCTCTGTTGGTAGCGTTTTTCAGCTAACTGATTCGCGCTCGAGGAGCTAGTAAGAAGCTGGGCCATCATATCCTCCAGCTTAGAATTAGACTGAGGGGCCTGCTGCTGGGAACTGCTCCCAGTGCCCTGATTCTGATATGAAAATGGACGCTGCTGGTAAGGTTGGTTGTATTGCTGGAACTGCTGACCCTGACCTTGCTGTGGCGCTGGAGCGCGCTGATTAAATCCCAAAGGATTTTGATTGCCTGTATTCGCACGCCACCCAAAATTTGGGTGATTTCTCCAACCGGGATTATAGGTGTTGATGTAAGGGTTGTTCTGCGGCCTCACCTGATTACTCACGAAATCTACCTCTTCGTGGCCCTCGTATACGACTCTCTAAAAACATGCCCCAGGCTCGTGTGACACTCCACACTGGTCACATCCCGAGCCCGCATGCGCAATCATCTGGGACCTGTCGAATCTCGATGCGAGAGCCGAGATTTGTGCAGTAATGGCCGTATAGTCGTCTACAGCATGGACTCCTGCGCGAGATGATGATGATGATGCCCGGCCTCTATCTCCTTCCCGACGTGAGCTGGATTTCAACGCGGCTTTTTCTATAATATCATACGCTTCATTCGGCGTCTTAGTTCCTAGATCGCCTCCCGCGTTCACGTCTAATCGCTCCTGTGTGTTGTAACTGAGCCCCTGATAGAACGTTAAAACCAGCTGTCTCTTGGAGTAGCCATGATGTGGCACATCAATCAACAAATCCTTAAATCTCTCCCAAGCCGCATGCAATGACTCACCCTCGTCCTGGTGAAAAGATACAATTCGGTTCCGTAGCTTGTTCGTTTTCTCAGGTGGGAAATATTTCTGCATAAACTGCTCTACCAACTGATTCCAGGTCCTGATGGACCCGGCTGGAAGTGACATAAGCCAAGCTCTAGCTTTGTCACGTAACGAAAACGGAAATAACCTCAACCGAATTGCATCCTCCGAAACACCTGTAATCTTAAACGTGGAACAAACATGGAGAAAAGCAGCAATATGCCTCCCGGGATCCTCGTGCTCACGTCCGTCAAACTGTACTGAATTTTGTACCATATTAATAATACTAGATCTAATTTCAAAAGTAGGTACATCAATAGTAGGTTGAAGGATACTCGGCTCCAGGCCTGCCCTTCCGGGCTGATTTGTCTCATTCAGCGGTCGCTCATCGTCTGCCATGATTACGTCTCCTCCTGAGCCCTCGGCTTCAACAGGTACCACCGGCTCCGGCTCACCACTGGCGAGCAGTAGCCCAACCGCCCGACCTCTCGCGCGTAGACGTCGCCTAAGATCACGTTCGGGCTCGTCTGACGGTTCAACAACTTCTGGAGCAGGGGTCGAGAACATTAACCTGCAAACGAAAATTTGACACAGTGAATATTTTATTAATAAAATAAAATATATATTTTTTAGCTGAATAGAAGCAGAATATTATTAAAAATTGGCTGAAAATTTTATAAAAATTCGAAAATAGGCCCGAAATTTTATAAAAATCAACACAATAAAAATAATCGAATCGGCTAATACAAAAATGATTACCCGAAGCCGAAAAATCAAAGAATAAATAAATAATAAATCCGGATTAAATAAATAAATGGAACAAAAATTTACAAGTGTACCAAAAATGACTTGGAAAACGAATAAATGAAATAAAAACAAGAAATATTAACAAATAAATAAACAAATAAATAATCAAGAAATTATACACAAATATTAACAAGTATATACACCGATAACTTAATGACTCGGGTCGTTCCTAAAACTCGCCATTTCCCCGGCAACGGCGCCAAAAACTTGACGTGTGCGCGTATATACATATTTTTACCCTGAATAAACACACGATTCGGTTTTAAATTTATAAAAGTGATTATTACTTTAACATCAAAACACACACGAAAGAGGCAAGTGTACCCCGTCATATATGTAATAAAGTATCGGTAAGAACCAAGTATCGATCCAAGGAAATGGGCGGAGAAATAATACTAGACCTTTGTCACTAAACTACCGGTAAAAACATAAGTTTTGTTTGATTTTAATTAAACTAAAGTAAGCGTAAACAAATACATAATAAAAACATAATAGATAATAGATAAAAAGCCTTGCTTAATACACAACCAAATCATGTCAACTAAGTCGGTTTTGGCACTAGAAGCATTCGGTCAATATTCCAATTTAAGACAATTAGTACCCCTTTCGGGAATCCTAACATGACAATCATTCGGAAAGTTAAAACGATAAACACACTTTAACCACCTAAAATTGTTCTTTAACGTGCAATTGATAAATGTCTATGAAAATCTCTTAAAAATAAGTTAGTCATCCGTTAGGAGTTTTCTAACCGCACTTAAACAAGGAAAGCGACACCGATAAACACAATGCAACCACCACTGTCAAGCATAAACTAGATTAAATCACAACCGAGTTCATTTTACAAATCTTGCACAATAATTCACCAAGATAGCAATTTTGGCCTAAACTACTAACTAAGCTAACAAATCATGGCAAGAATTTATAACGACACCATCTAACCCGTTAAGGTCCTTACATGACGGCAAGCTCTCTTGATTAACAATAATTACATTTTATTAAATCACTAATCATTTCTAATATCATGATGCATACATTTAAACCAAGCTAAACTAGTTAACCAAGTTCAAAGTTTACTAATACAAGATTAATTAAGCTTCATTTTTCAACTATCTTAACTAACCAAGCACCAATCATCCAACACAATTACTTATAATCAAGAAATCAATATCAATAACAAGGTTGCAAACTAATCATCAAAGATTAACATAGAAAATACTTCCAAATGTCATTACAAACAAAGATTAACACACTAATGGTTATAATAAAGCAAGGGATTGTTGTGTTTTTGCCCAAAGGCTACAATAATACATAAACATTAATCTAAGTACTTGAAAGATTAACAAAATCATGGAAATATTAGAAAACCAAACCATAAACAAGCACTAGACTAAGGATCCGGATAGTAATGGAGCTAAACGGCACGATGTGGCTTGAATCCGGGTCAAAAGCATAGCCTCCGGAGCCTGTAAAATCGCCAGTGAAGCTCCCAAAATTCCAGAATGTCGAACAGAATGTTTCTGTTCTTTTTTTATATTTTTTCGATGTCGCACGGTCGTTCTTCCTGTGGCACGACCGTGCACTTTAAGCAATTATTGGGTATGGGGCACCATACTGCATACGTCATCAGATCTTTGACCAGATTTGAAATCGCACGACCGTTCTCCAGATGGAACGGTCGTTCTTCGCCGGGTTCTTGTTGCACGGGCTGCTGTTTGGTCGTTCATTACCGAGGTTCTGCTGGTTCATCGGATCCGCACGGTCGTTCTTTATATGGAACGCCCGTTCGTCACCGGGCTGGCCCTTGTATGCATTGCACTCCTAGTCGCACCTTCGTTCTTTTCCTGGCTGATCAACATTTGTCGGAGATGCACGGTCGTGCATTGAGTCGCACGACCGTTCCGCACGCCCAGGTCAGTTTCCTTAACAGAATGTTCGCAGCTTTGTCGTTTTGTCCGGAAAGTCCTCGTTTTTGCTATCATCTTGTCTGGTATGTTGTTTTAGGCCTGTAAACAAAAGTGTAGATAATTAAGTATCCGAATGACGGTTTTACGGCCAAAAACGCATAAAATAGGGGTGAAACGGGGGACTAAAATATGTGTAAATTAGCGAATATCAGTAATTAAAACAAACCCAATTAAAAAGTGCCGAAAGATTAAAAATCAAAGGTAATACATTAAAGACTTGTCTTCACCAAGTGATGTAAGAGTTTAGCCAAACATGGCCTTTGATTGACAAGAACTCTTACGATCAATCTTGGATCCCAAGACTACTGCACACTCTAAAGATGGATGATGGATGATGGTGGTGGGTGTTGGTGGTGGAGTGGTGGCAAAGTGGGAGAGAAGTGGTTTACCAAGGGATGCCTTTGAAGTGAACCAAGCACCCCTATTTATAGCCAGAATAGAGCCCTGGCCACGGCCCCGAGTCCAGCCAACACGGCCTGTGGCCATCCTTTTCTCTTCCTTCATTAATTGCAATTGTCAGCAGAGGGCCCCACACGACCCTGTGTCTTCTGGGCATGGCCACATGCTAAGAGTTGACCACGCCCCGTGGCGAGCTGGGCACGGCCCCGTGGTGGGCGTAGAAGCTTCTGTAGGTTTGTCTTGTTGTGCAGGGCCTGACCACGCCCCATGCCCAGCTGGGCACGGCCCCGTGGTCAGGGTCTGTTCTTCTTGTTTTTGCTTTTGCTTTGGGGATGCTACCGAGGGGTCGGGCATGTCACGTTTATTCCTTATTTTTTTATTTATGTTGGTTTTGGCTGCTTATTTGTTCCTTTTGTTCTTTTAAGCTCGTTTGGTCCTGTAAATTCAAAAGGAAGAAAGAAACGCGGTTTTTCCAACATTTGTACTAAAAAAGGGTTAGTTTTATGACTCATTTAATGTAATTTATATGTTGCATTTTGAACGCATCAAATACCCCCACACTTGAATCTTTGCTTGTCCTCAAGCAAAACTCTTTAATATGTGGCATACACACCCAAATGGAAGAGGTAGAGGAGAAGTTTGTGGCTTATCTTGAGTGCCGGGAATCCAAGATCTTTATTAAGTTTTATTTTTATTTTATTTACAATTCTATGCGTCATGATTTATTTAGAACATTTGTTAAGAAAAATTATTTATTTGGGCATAACATGCCTCTTTAAAATTCCATTTATATACAAGTTAACATACCTCACGGGAGATCACCCAACACTCGGCCGATTTGTGTATTTTTGTGAAACACTCGATACCGGCATGGAACTTACTTCTTCTATATGTTTTCCAAACGATCAAACCTCCTCCTTTTTAACTATAAACCTTCGTAAATATCATGAGGACTTTGAGAAGGGTTAGGCTTGGGCTAAGGGTATGTGGTTTTTGGTTAGTGGTTAGTAAAATGGCTAAAAGCGTAAAAAGCATCGGTAGTCGTAAAACTTTTTGTTTTAGTGACATTTATTCAATCTAATCATATTCAAACAAGATTTCTTTGAGGAACTTGTTTGGTTATTGCAAAATGCTTTTTTTCATGTCACAAGATAACCGAGCTTTTTACTAAAACAAATATGTTTGAAAAGAAAAAGGTTTTGGTGGGTAATGGGTGTTTGTTTTTCGGGTTTTGAAACGAAAAGGTTTAGGCTCAAAGGGGTTAACTAGGGGGATTTTGGTTAGTGGTGTAAAAAGGATGAAAATAATGGTTTTGAAAGAAAAATGGGTTAGTCATAATGCTTCCATCATTTACTTACTTGGGTTCAAGTTGGTAAGGACCAGGAATGCATCGTCTTGGCAAGTTCTGGAGTCGTAAGAACCAAGCGGCTATTCACACAAGAAACAAAAAATGGGCATTTAGTTTAAAGATGTATGCAAGTATGCTCAATAAAGGCTCAAAACTCACTTATTGTGGGAATGGGTTCATAATTTTCTTATTCGGTTCTTTTTATTACGACGCTATCGGTTGTAAATTTGTAAAAACATAACCTTTTTAGAACTTGTTATTCCCAAATTAAACCAAGACAAGTAAAAACTGAAAAAATTTGAAAAGATTTGGGGTGATTAGCGGTTCCAATATAGTTTTGTGTAAGGCTTGTTATTAGGACTTGCAAGATTCAAGGTTTTAGCATCCCACCCCATCCCCCCCTCCACACACTTAAATTACACATTGTCCTCAATGTGTCCCAAAAATAAGTTTTTAGGTTGATTCGAATGTGTAAAAGGTGTTTAAAAACAAGGTTTTATGTTACTGGGCATCTGGCCATGGCCCCGTATGGTCCGGGCATGACCCCGTGGTCAGATTGCCAGTATCAAAATTTAACAGAAGGCCTGCCATGGGGCGTGTTCAGTGGACACGACCCGTGGTCAGTTACCTGATCTGGAGATTTTTCTGCAGAGCCTGGGCAAAGGGCGTGTTTGGCTGAGCACGGCCTCGTGCTGCACATGCTGGACAGATAGAAAAGTTGACGGAAGGCTCTGTTTTCGTGCATGGGGTGCGGTTTTAACGTCCCTTTGGCAGTTTTCACCTTTTCTTGTTTGTTAAGCCATTATATAACATCCAAACACCATACAATAACTTAAACCATCATTCATTAAGAGTGCAAGATACATAGGGTCCTAAGCCAAACATTAAAAGTTACAAATGTCCTAAGATAAGATAGATAGGTCCTAATATGCAAGAAATTTAAAAACCATAAGGAAGCTCTACCCTAGATTTTACATGTCGAAACAACAAAAACCCGAAAATAATTTTTCGGAGAGTAGGGGCTTTTTAGAGCTTCACTCCGGAGGGTGCTCCTCAAACGTCGTTGAGCCACTCCTCAATCTCCCGAGGGAGAAGGAAGACATGCTCATTGTCCACAACCTCTTGTGGGGGAGGTGCGACATCCACCGGAACCTCGTGTAATGCATCTAAATGAGGTTCCAGAGGAAGGTCATCCCATCCGGTTTGGTTAACAACTTCTTGCGCAAGGTTCCAATCCTCTTGTGGGAAGATTGGTTCCATGGGTAGCATAGCAAGAATGTTCAACCTTTGGTGCAAAAGGTTGGTTTCTTGGAAGCTATTATGTAGTCCCACCGTCAAGTTGTTGATACGGTCAATGAGGACCTCCTCCACCGATGTCATTTCGTCGATGGCTTCCCTTAGTGCATACACATAGCAGACAAGGGTAGCTTCGATTGATGATCTTCTTCCCCTTCGATTGTTTCTTGAGTTGAGTGATGAAGTTCCACTGTTTTGGCTCGACATACCTTTAAGGTATGTGTTCAAATCCCCAGCAGATCTTTGTCTTTAGAATGGGTCTAAATGTGCAGAACCATTGCTGACTTTATAGAAAACGACAGCACGGTGACCACGGCCCCGTGTCGGCTGGACACGGCCCCGTGGTCAGATAAGATTCTGATATTTTTGTCCGTATTAGGGGCACGGGGCGTGTTGGCCAGGGCACGACCCCGTGGTGAAATTTGAGGTGAGCACGGGGCGTGTTAACCTAAGCACAGCCCCGTGGCTAGAGTTTAATGAAGTATCGTCTTATTCTAAGTTTTTTATTCGGATCAGGTGGTTCCTTACTGGAGGGAACAACACCGAAGTGCCTAAGGTACCTTAATTGCTTTTGATTTATGCAAGAACGCAAGAGGTTATCGGAAAGGGTGAAACCTAAACTACTGACCGGTGGGCGAACCAACCTTTATTCCCCTTATCCGGGCTCTTGTTAAAGAAGGTATGTGTCGAATCGCTCAGGTCTATGAGCGCATCGGTGGGGGCCGATGGAGAGTCCTTCACGACACAATTGACACAGGGACGACTATCGCTCATGCTTTCATAAGAGGTTGAGGTACTTTTGGTGTCGTCGATGTTGGTAGATTCCGAATGTGGCCTCAACATTTCTCCTTGATTTTTGTCTTGTGATGAATACCTCATTTTCATCATAAGCTCTATTTCTTTTATTTTTAGGAGAATCCTTTCTTCTATTTGACATCATTCTTCGGAGGTTATGTCGGTTGGAAGAGATTGTTGAGGGCATTTTGTTGGATAATATTGATCATTTTTACTTTTGCCCATCTTAAGGTGACTACAGGAAAACGATGGGTCTAAGTAGTGGGGTTCATAATTTAGAAAGCAACATTCTAAATCTTGATGAAATCCACCACATATTTGACACCACTCACCGTAAGAGTGGCGAAAGTAAAAATAATCAATATCATCCATATTTTTGTCAGAATTTACCAACCGTTGGGATCTTACGGTCCTGTTTTCAGTAACTGGAAATTGGACACAGGGGCATGTTGAGTGGACACGGCCCCGTGGTCAGCTACTGTCTGACTTAAAACAGAATTATCAGTAAGGGAGATGGACACGGCCCCGTGTCTGGCTGAGCACGGCCCGTGCTGAGCTCCTGCAGAATTTGAAAAATTAAGAGAAATTCTAAAAAAAAATTAGAAAAATGAAAAAAATAATTAGGCCCTCGATTTTAAACTTTCTTAAAATCCTTGTGTCCCCGGAAACGGCGCCAAAAACTTGGTGCGTGTCGAGTGCAATTTGATTTTATTAATATTTTGAGCCCATTTTACGTATTAGTCAAGTTTTAAATTTCTAAAACACGATATTATACTAACACTAAACACACACGTGGGCAAGTGCACCCATCGCGAGCGTAGTGTAGTGTTGGTAAGATACCGAGGTCGTCCAAGGACACAAGAGCTTTTAATACCGGTTTATCCTCAACGTCTAATCGATCTAATTTTTTTAGAAAAATTTTGAAACATGAAAATAAAACTAAAAATGAAAAGATAAATAAAATGAAAAAACAAATAAACAATATAGCATCACTTAGATCCAACTCATCTTTAATGTATCCTTTGATGATTTTCGCACTTTCGGACTTTTTAAGAGATTATCTTAGTTATAGTAGTAGGCTCCTCTTTTGAAGGTGACGTTACCCTCAACCCTGTGGTTTGAGTCAGTAGGGATACAATCCCAAAGGGTCGGAATATTGAAAGACAATTAAGTTAGTTATTAATGCGAAAAGTGGTAGGCCCCTCTTTTGAAGGTGACGTTACCCTCGGCTAAGTGGTTTGAGTCAGTAAGGATACAATCTCATGAAGCCAGTTTAAAGTATTAATAGTAGTTTACATATGAGAGGTTCAAGCTATTCACACCCCCGCCATCCAATACCGTTGGGCATTGAAGGAGGTCCTAGTAAGCTTGAACCAAGTCCTCGCAGTATCTATACACTGAACAAGACAAAAACTTTACCAAACCACCCTCTTAACCCCTTTCCAGGTAGTTAACGCGCTTTATATAGACCGTAAAGACACGAATGAGCAAATCAATGACATCATGAAGAAATGGTAAAGAAAATTCACTTTCAACATAAGAAACTAGTTATTAAAGTCATTAATACAAACCTAATTAAAAAGTGCCGAACGATTAAAAATCAAAAGTAATACATTAAAGACTTGTCTTCACCAAGTGATGTAAGAGTTTAGCCAAACATGGCCTTTGATTGACAAGAACTCTTACGATCAATCTTGGATCCCGAGACTACTACTCACTCTAAAGATGGATGATGGTGGTGGGTGTTGGTGTTGTAGTGGTGGTGGAGTGGTGGCAAAGTGGGAGAGAAGTGGTTTACCAAGGGATGCCTTTGAAGTGAACCAAGCACCCCTATTTATAGCCAGAACAGAGCCCTTAGCCATGACCCCGTGTCCAGCCAACACAGCCCGTGACCATCCTTTTCTCTTCCTTCATTAATTGCAATTGTCAGTAGAGGGCCCCACACGACCCCGTGTCTTCTGGGCACGTCCCCGTGGTTAAGTCTTCTGGGCACGGCCCCGTGGAGAGCTGGGCACGGCCTCGTGGTGGGCGTAGAAGCTTTTGCAAGTTTGTGTTGTTGTGCAGGGCCTGACCACGTCCCATGCCCAGCTGGGCACGGCCCCGCGGTCAGGTTCTGTTCTTCTTGTTTTTGCTTTGGGGATGCTGCCGAGGGGTCGGGCATGTCACGTTTATTTCTTCTTTTTGTATTTATGTTGGTTTTGGCTGCTTATTTGTTTATTTTGTTCTTTGAAGCTCGTTTGGTCTTGTAAATTCAAAATGAAGAAAGAAACGCGTTTTTTCTAACATTAGTACTAAAAATGGTTAGTTTTATGCCTCATTTGATGTAATTTATATATTGCATTTTGCACACATCAAGGATCAGTAGTGAACTAATAGACCTTGGCAAACCGTCAATGATGACAGACATTGACAAAACGGGGTAACACGAAACATGAGGTCGCAAAGTATTCGGTATTAGCAGTTTAGTAACTTACATATGGGGTAGCTCCCCATGGCATGATATAAATGAGTAACTTAACAACTTAAACAAGTTTTATGGAATTAAAACTGGACAACTCGTGAACTCGCCAATTTTATGTTGATACCCTACTGCATGCTTTGTAGGTACTCAGTGATGGCAGGAACTTGCAGCTTGGGAGGTGTAGTGGTTGCATCGACCCGTGTTAAATTTTTAATAATTTTAAAACTTTGGACTGTTGACTGAACTGTTGACTTATGCTTCCGCTATTATCTTTAAACATTGTTTAAAAACTTAAAATTTTAGATGTGAACTTTATTAGTCACTAATCGTATTTTGATAAAACTGTTTTATTACTATGATAGTTCAATATAATTAGTGGCCGGATCCTGGTCATTCATACGCCTCACGGTGGTACTCCGCATGTGAAAATTTGAGGGTGTGACAGACTATTAGTAGATTATGGGCCATGGTGGCTAGGATCGGAAGTTCAAATTCCTTTCCTTTCCACCAAACAAAAATGTCAAATTTTTCAAACCCTTGTTTGGAAGTCACGGTGGCTAAAAAGATATGTTGCAATATATTTCCCGAGTTCGCTACTTGAGGTGTTAGACCACGAGCCCGCTTAGCATTATCACTTCTTAGAGTATTACACAAACATATATTTTAATCTTTACTACAATTAACTACTACTTGAAGCTGCATTTTCCATTGCACGATGCATTTTTGATCGTGACGTTGAACTATATTTTGAATGATAAATCCCAAATAAGTTTGTTAGATGTTTCTTAAAGTTGGTGATCGACTTTGAACCAATATTAGGATCATCAAGTTGTAAATCCAAGGCATAGCTTATTTTTTCAATTAGCGTTTCAACACCACCCACATTTAGGTATGGGTTTAATGCGATAGAACAAGTAATAAGTAATAATGCGAGGCAATTCTATAAAGTATTTTTGAAAATTTTCTTTCATTGGCGACATCATTTGTACAAAAATTGGGCCTGGAAATTCTAAATTTTGAAGTTTCGTTGCCATTATAAAAAGTTAGTTAAGAACTATACAACTTGTAGATAACAAACCCCGGTAAAAACGTAGTTGCGGTTTTAAAAACCCTGAGCAAATTGGTTAATTGTTCGATAATTTACCAACTAGATGACGGAAAGGGTGTAACATATTGTTCGTTTACAATAAGTTATGAAATGCAATTAAACTATCTTTTTGTTTTTAAGCACTTTCAAACATATTGTAAGTCAAATTCCATCGAGTAGGTACATCCCAATTTGCACCTAAACAAGTGAAAATGGACTCTTTACAAAACCTTCTATATCTACAATATGTTGCCTTACTACTCATAAAAATATCATGTAACATTTGTTTAAAATTTTCTTCTATATTCGCAATTTTACTAAGTCCGTCTTGCACAACCAAGTTGAAAATATGTGCAACAAATCGACTATAAAAACACCAATGTAAATCGTTTAAATCTTAGGGACTGTTTGGCAACATCTGAATGGTTAAGTGTTGAACTAGTAAGAGGTCTGAACCATTAAGTGTTGAACCAGTAAAAGGTTTGAACCATTAAGAGCCTGTATAATGCTTAACCATTCAGAGGCAAATGTATGACCAATTCAGATTAGAGGTCTTAACCATTCAGACTTTGTATAATGCTTAACCATTCAGAGGCAAATGTCTTAACCATTTAGACAACTGCTCGTGAAACAAACAGTCTGAACCATTAAGTGCTGAACCAGTAAGAGGTCTGAACCATTAAGAGCCTCCTTAAGAGGTAAACAAACAGCCTCTTAGTTTTAGTTGTGCAACCATGACATTATTATCTGATGCGTTATCAAAAGAAATACCAAAAACTCTGTTTTCCAATTGAAAGTTTCCAATTGCTTGTGGTGTGTGGATGCGGAAACATTTCAAAAGCAATCGTACGCCTCATCATTTTCCACGAATTGGATTGTATCGAATGCGTGGTAACGCAAAGGCACGATTCAAGTAAACCGTGTGGTATCATCACAAGTTAAAATTACACCGGTTTCTATATTTTGAAAACCCAAAATTAATTTTATTTTAGCCTTTTCCCACACTATAAGGCAATCACGTCTAAAGGTTTTGCAATTTACGTGATTATAATGCGGTTGTGGTGTTTTTCGGATGAGACTCGTCAAACGAAGGTTGTCGAAGTGGTCGAATGGCAAGCTCTCTTGAGTCACAAACTTCCCCATGCTTTCTCAAACCGCATCAACATCGAAATGCCAAACATTTCATGTCGGTTGACATTGAAGTTTGACCTTGATCTAGTGCTTTTTCAACACCTTGCAAAACGACTCTAGATGTTTTTTCAAAGTAGAGTTGGACTCCGATTTAACACAACACCACAATGAACGCACCGAGCTCTGTTTGGACTGGACGACATTTTACATAACTCAAAGTGTGCCCAAATAACTGTGTTTCTCGTTGTAAGAAGAACTTCCACAATAGTTGGTTTGCTAGGCGTAGAACCTGCACATTGAAACGAGGTAGCACAATCGGAAGCTATTTACGAGAGTAGTTGAGACTTGGGTTTCCAAGAGACCCAAGTTCAATTCCTACTTCTCCCCATTAGTTATCAGTGACACCTGGTGATGATGGGAGACTAGGCGAGTAGGCGGCGATCGTTAGTCCGATCCTTGAACTGAATGGGTTTTCCTCACCGCACTGTCATGCCTTTGGGTGAGTGTTCTCGGGCTTCTGCCCCAGGTGAGAGTTTTCCCCAGTTCGAAGACGAGCGTATCCCGATGTGGTAAATTTCGTCAGTAGGCCATTTGGAGAATTAAACAAAATTAAAACAAAAAACAAAGAAAATGAAACAAAATTAAAACAAAAAACAAAGAAAATGAAACAAAATTAAAACAAAAACAAAGAAAATGATTGTATTTGTTCGATTCTTATTAGTTTAAAGCATATAATGATTCTTTACAACCAAGTAAAATGAGTTTAGACCCATAATTATAATGTATATCGGGTACTAAAAAAACCTATACCGGGATTCAAAAACCGGTTCCAGGTATAGATCATAACCGGTTACGGTTATTAAACGGGTATAAATCGGTTCCAGTTCCGGGTATTAGATAAAAAAACATACCCTATTTATATCCTACGGGTAGAGTCAGTTCCGATTTTGGGTATAGATAACCAGGTATTGAAAAACCCGTTCCATGTTTTTTTACCTGGTCTGATTTTTTTTTGTGCACCTAGTAAAGGGTTTGGGCCTCAAAAGATTAGGCCATTAGGGCCCAACTTTCTGTTAGAATAAGTTTTTATATGCGTTAGGCCATGACATGTAGGCTGGTTCTGATGACAAAATAAGTTGGCAAAAGGAATCAAGAAACACGACTTTAATTCTTTAAATGCTAGAGCAGTGATACAAATCTTGTGCTACTTCTAACGACATAAATCGTCTTCTGTTTGAAAGTAAACGTCCTACTTTATTACATTGTATCAGAAAGGATTTCTGGTTAGCTTTTTTGTTGGTTTCTTTATCAATTCAATAGGGCTTTATGATTATTTCACTTACAGTGTTGTTTTAGGTCTTTTGAAGTTATCTATTTCTTTCACAAATTATAATAAATTGCAACCCTTTTAGGATTAAGTTTTTCGGTCAATTTATAAGTTTTAGAAGATATGACCTAATTTAGGATAAAAGCAAAAAAAGAAAAAAAAAAGGCTTTAACTTTAGCACTTGGTTTAGGCTTTCAAAAAAAAAATGTTGAGTTGACCTAGCATTTTTTTTATATCTGAATGACAACGCTTACTCCTGCTCTATTCATCAATAATTCTAAATTATTCACCTCTACCAAGGATTGCACCTGTGACCTCTCCTTTAAATCAATAATTCTAAATTATTCACCTCTACCGAGGATTGCACCTGGGACCTCTCCTTTAAGAGGCCTCTTCAAGTGGGCTAGCCTCACATGGGCAGTTGGCCTTACATTTAACATTTGATCGAGTGGTGGATTTATCAATCATGGTCATAAAAAGATTAAGCAGTGCAAAATAAGATAAAGTAAAACTAATGAGAAGATGATGAAATAACTTTCTGTGTTATACTTATATAAAATAAATTATTTATTTAGTTATGAGATATTGAGACTTCTTATCATTGAAATCAACTAATCTTATGTACTTGGTACCCGACACCATCATGGAAAACAAAATGATTTTTTTAATATTCTTATCTTTAACATGGATTTCTGATAGTCTCTATCTTCACCCACGAATAAACGACTGATATATATGTTGGTGAAAGTCCTATGATTTGTAATGAGTTAGATCAACCTCTATCGGCACGCTTGTACACTTAATATATTTATTTACTTGGGAACAAAGCGTTAAGCGTCATCATATTTGCAATACACATTATATATAGTATGCACATGTACATGAAAACACAAACATACACTCTTGAATTACTTTGTCGTTTTATTAATAAACGTTAATAACTCGATACATCGAGATTCTTTAACCGTTTAACAATTATAAAGCATAAAAAAAACGGAAAAATAGCAACTAAAATAGTGCCAAACATTAAAAGAAAAAAAAAACGAGTTAATAGAAAATAAATGGGATCCTAATTCAAGAGAAGGCCATGATGCTTAATGAAGTGAACATCTTTCATTCATTTGTTCATTCCAGTTGCATCCTTCACTGCCTCAGTTGCTTGTTGTGCCTTTTCCTGCATTTGCTGACCAGCCTGCAATTTTTTTTTATCATTTATTTGTTTATTTATTAATTTATTTATTAGTTTATTTATTTTCTAATCATAAAAACAATAATTGAAGTTAAACCTGTTGAACTGATTCTTTGGCAGACTGGGCTGCATTGCTAGCTTGGTCCATTAGTTGGCTACCTTTCTCCTGATAAGATATTTTTACACAACAAACAAAACAAAAAAGTAACAATCAAAATAGATCAATATAAATAGCCTTACAAACCAAAATTCGTAACGTCCACTTAATCAATGAGTGGACGGTGGATGATTGGTTACCTCGGCTTGGCCTTTGGCCTGGCCGGCTTGGAAACCTGCGCTTTGTTGGTTGTTCATTTTTTTTGCGTAGACCGGTGTTTGTTTATATAAATGCAAATGAATACAAGGTGGAAAGAGATTGTGTTGATGAGAAGGTAGGATGGAGAAAGGAAAGTATATATAGGTGTTAGGATGAAAGAATAGAGGACATGTGTTATGTTAATACCCAAAGAAGTTGCATAAGTTTCTCCCTATCACTCTTTGCTATACCTAGTAATGTTTTTTCGGCCTTTGAACAGGGAGGGAACAAGATCACAATTACTAATTACTAATTACTAATTACTAATTTAAAACATTAAGAGGAATAGTGACATTTTTATCTTTTATTGTTTTTTATTGTTTTGTCTTTTGTGTTTTTTTTTTCACAGCAAATTTTAAGTTTTCCCATTTTTGTAATAAAAATCTGATTTTATTAATTTTGGCACAAAATTACTTTACTATATATTAATAAACCAAATGAAATGAATAGTGTTTTTAAAATATTTTAAAAATATATATATTTTTAATACCTTTACTATTTTAATATAATAATAATTATTATTTTCTTTACTTTCTAAGTTGGATAAGCTTGGTGTCAACCAATACTGGTATCGAAAATATCGGTACGGTCCGGTTCATTATCGGTACATGAAGTGGATAAGCTTGGTGTCAACCAATACTGGTATCGAAAATACCGGTACGGTCCGGTTCATTATCGGTACATGAAGGTAAAAATCGGCATCAGCCTGATACAGAAAACGCCAAAAGTCGGTACCGGATTGAGTTTGAAAATCTTTTAGTTCGTGAAGTATCGAAAATAACGGTACGGTCCGGTTCATTATCGGTACATGAAGGTAAAAATCGGCACCAGCCTGATACAGAAAACGCCAAAACTCGGTACCGGATTGAGTTTGAAAATCTTTTAGTTCGTGAAATTTGGTGCTGCTACACGGTACCATTTGCTCATCCCTGATCACGGGTGCCATACAAACAACAACGGTGGGTAGGGGTGAGCTCAGTGGCAACTGATACCGAAAATACTGGTTGCGGTACAGGTATATGAAGGTAAAAATCTGTAGCGAACCGGTACCAGGTGTGACAACTGGCACTTTTCCGTACATTCCGTACAATAATTAGACGGTAATTTGTGTTTTAATAAATGTGCATGGTATAGTTTACAAGACGAATGAATTTCTGATTACTGTTACATACATACAATAGCATTTAATGTTGCAAGACTTTTATCATTACTACATGCAACACGATATAGTTCTATTAATGCACAGAACAGAATTGGCACAATTATCAGACAAACTAGAAGCACTGACAGCAGTTCAGTACTTAGACAGACATGATGTTAAGACACAGAATGAGCCCCAGAACCAAGTGATACACTAGGATAGTGTGTAGGAAAGTAGGGATTACAAAACTGTCTTCCTAGTTATGACATAGGTACCGGAAAGTGCAAGAAACACACTGAAACTGCAGAATTCTGCAGAAAATAAACAAATTCAGCAATAAATCTGCTTTTAACATCTAAAAATAATGCAGAAAAGTGGTTTAATGGTCCAGAATACTTTCCTAAGTGTCAGGAACCGAAACTTTCATAAAATGCAACATAAAGCACACTAAACTGCGCAATTCAGCACTTTAACGAACAGTAATGAAACGAACAACCGGACACTACCCGAAACATTAAATTTTCACTAGAAGCATTATTTTGGTGTTACAAAGCTAGTAATGGTCACCGAACATCATATTACATCTCCTAAACACTAAACATCTAAAATACCTAACTAGTGCCATTACATCCTAACTAAACTTGTAACTAACAATTGAAATATTACACTTTACCCCCCCCCCCCCCCCCCCCATACAAGGCATGTTAGACAAGGGCCCCACATATGGATTTTCTTTGATTATTTTATAAGATATTGTTTGGAATATGCTTAACATAGATGCCATATGCTACTAGAATTTTATAAAAACCACAAAAATAATACACTTATCATCTTCATCACTTCAACACCACAAACACTTGTCCCCTTTCCTCCATAGCTCACGGCCAAGCACCCCCATCCACCATCCTCCATTTTCAATCATCTTCCATCCATTCTAAGGTGATAAAAAGGTGTAGGAAGCATATCTAGGAAGGTTGCAAGCAACGGAACTTGAAGGACCTCTCTCTACTGCTTTTATCCACCTTATTTCTTCTCTTGTTCATCCCTAGCCTTGTGCTAGTAGTAAGACTCTTGTGATCTCATTTTATTTCATATTATGTTGGTTAAAAGATGATGTAAGTTGTTAAATATAAAGATCATGAAGAAACATAAGCATAAACATGAACATAAAGCTCTAAAACATGAAGATCAAGTTGTTTTAAGTGTATATAGCATACTTGAATGTAGATTTCTTGTGTTTATGATGTTGATCATCATAAGAACCTTGCTAGATGATGATTAAACATATGATCTAGCAAGTGTAAGGATAGATCTTGAGAAATTTGTAATGATCATCCTTTATGTGAATCATTAACTTGAAAATAAACTTGTTTTAGTGTATGATGATTATTTCTACAAGATATAAGTCTTGAAGATAAAAGATTTCAAGAATAATATTTTCAAGAAACTAAAGTTTACTATAAGATTTAACATGATCATGGTGTTTAAAGGAAGTAAACATGTTTTAAGTGTTAAATCAAAGCTAGAAACATATTGTTAACAAGAAAAATACAAGAAGAAGTATTTTTAGAAAATCTTCATACAAGTTGTGAAGAACTAAAATCTTCAAGAATGAGTTTTATAAACTATAAACTATATTTTTAAGGGTAAGTTAACCTACTAAATATCATACCAAGTTACTACAAATTTTTACAAAGTTTCAAGTTCATGTCGTAGTGTAAATATATTATCTTTGGCACATGGTAAGTCTTGTCTATGTTGTTGATGATTGATGATGATTTTAAAAGAAAATGATATGCTTTAAAAAGCATGGAAACCTCTATTTTTAGGGGAAACTATGGCAATTTTTTTCTAAAAATTAAACACTTAGAAAAATATTTCCAAATGAATGTTTACAAGTGTATTTCAAACCATAAATCTTTACATAAAATTTGCCATAATTTTTGCTACAAAAATTATAAATATTGGAGGTTGGTTTTTATAAATAAAAGTGACTAAATATGTATGTAGGAAAAATATATTTAGAAGTCACCATGTGTGTGATTGTTTGTATACGTTGTGTGTTAGTTATATTATTTTAGGACATAAAATAATACAACACATCAAAATACCAAGAATTACAATCCAAAATATTACCAAAATTCCAAAGAATAAATATACTCATTTACACAAAAATATTGGTGAAGCCGAACAAGGAATATAACTCACAAAAATATTCCGGAATTTATTCTCAAAGCATGTTTTGGTAAACAATATTTTTGACACCAAGGAAATAAAAATATAATTTTTACAATTACTACAAGAATATGTCATATTTTTTACAAAGTAAAAATATATTATTTCTAGCAAAAATGCATTTATATTTTTCTTGAAATTTTAAGAAGATATATTATTTTTAAGAAATATATATTTTCTTACACAAACACTAAATACAATATATTTGAAGTAAATGGTATATTTTCTCGAATAATATGAAATATATCATTTTTGGAGAAAAATGAGTTTATATATATATATTTTTTCCAAGCTAGACGTGAAAATATATCATTTTTGAAACTTATGAGTGAATACAAGTATTTTTTTGCCAAAAGAAAAACTATAAATAATAGGATTATCAGCAGGACGAGGTCCTTGTGGCCTTTGGCGAAGCAAGATTGACGACACACTTGACCAGACAAGGAAAGATGAAGTACTCATCTTGAAGGTGCCCCTCCAACTACTAGGAATTCTCCTTATTCCTATTACGTTTAATCATCATGCTTATTCGCGCGTAACGATGACCAATGTTAGCGCGTGGACCACCGCAATGGTCCTTTCCATGTCAGAGGTATAAGGACAGTAGTGTCCCCTCTTTGGTTAATCATCTGCTTGGACGAGGGAAAATTGGGGTGGCTGTGCAAGACAATTTTATTATTACGGGGGCCCACGTAATAACGACTTGTAGTGCATGGAAATCCTGGTGGACTCTGCGGTTCAGGCTGATGATCACCATACCTCCAAAAATAATCTCTAGGCGTTCCTACCTTCATCTGGTAGAACAATACCTAGACAGTTGCCTTAGCACCCTACAAAGTAGGAGACCTGTCTTTGCCTACTTCGTGTCAGACGCTTCTACCCGTCTACGAGCCGTTTTGGGAATCGATATCTAAGCAAGCGAAGATGGCTAACACGCGGGAAAGACTCAGTGACGTTACACTCTCTATCACCCCTATATGTACGACCCCCATCTCATGAGAAGTATACCAGTCTTTGTGAAGCTAAGGGCCTAAGAAAACCAATGTAGAAGGAAAATAACTACTACTTTCATATTATGGAACTTGTATGACTGAGGAGATGTAACCTCGAGTTCATTTTGTTTTCCCGGATACAAACAATAAGTCAAGTTGTCAAACATATATGAAAGCTCAGTGGTTGTTTTCTTACTTATACATTGTTGATTATATATGCATGTGATATTGGGTGATTACATGTTTACTTGTGGTAATACGTACCTCATAGACAATTATGGAATGTTGTCTAACCTACCCTATACCTTTTGACAGAAGGAATGCCTCCCAAACGTGACACAGACACCAGTACGTTACCAAGAACTGAGGCCGAACTCAATGAGCGCATTTCCCAAGCTATAGCGCAGTATGAAGCCCACCGCTCTGGACGCAGCGATGGCACTTCTGGAAGTAACCCCCCAACTGGCTGCACTTATAAACAGTTCCTAGACTGCAAGCCATTGAACTTTGACGGCACAGGTGTCGCAACCCCCGATCCCTTATCTGTCCCGGGAACGGGCGGACGCGAACTAAGAGTTATTGTCGTATCAGCTTGTTAATTTGGCAGCGGAAATTACATCAGGACCGTAGTTAGGAAATGTTTATCAGAGTAAAACCACTTCATTTAATATTAATAATCATATGGGCAAAACCCAAGTTTCTTATTACAATACGTTTATAGGGATAAACCCTATTTATTGAATTTAAAACATCTTCTTTTAGGTAACTTTTATAGCCACATTTTTCCAAGCCTTCAGTGCTCTCCAGCTGGCTTTTTACTAATTGGCTGTCACATTGTGTTACCTGAAACGCGTTTTAAAAACATTTGTCGGTGGGAAATACTGGTGAGTGAATCCCAGTTTAATCAAGAAACATTTCATCAATTAAAACAGTATTGAGAGCGATCACATTGTTTATTTCTACACAATTAGTCATTCAGTACTGTCAATCCTGACTTGTCGGTCATATTACACATTGGCTAACTCGTTGTCCAATGGTAACGTACTGTCATCCCCGACTTACTACTCGTGGTAGTAAATTTTGTATACAAAACCCCAACCTACCGGCAGTAATTGAAGAACTACAAAGACTCAATCACCGCTTAATCACATTGTAAAACAATTAAGGTTTTGTTAAATATTACAATAAGGTTAACAAAAAGAGGATAAACTCACATTGCTATCTTAGACTTCGCGTAAGGGTTTCCAGGATATAATCTATAATTTATACAAATGTACATTGGTTAGTATCATAACCCTTTGAAAATATTAGTGATATCCTCCCCGAGACGGCATTCCAACAACTGCGTCAGGCAAAACCACGACAGTTATTACGGAACCCTAAATCAAGCGGGCAGCGTATCTACTACGAAACTAGGGTTATAATACTTACAACGGAGCGGAACCTTGCTAATTAGGGGGATATAATACCCGCGTATTACTTCTACTACTTCAGAATTCGTTTAGAAAGAAAAGAAATGAGCGAGTTCAACTGAGATCCAATGCGTTCTTTTTATAGGTGTTGATTTTGGTCTCCACGCGGCATGCGTAAGATGAACACAGGGCCTACGCGGCCCGCGTCAACCCTGGTCAACAGGGTAGCTTGTCCCGGTCGTGATTTAGCCCCGCCACGATGATGACACGTGTCATCACCGGGCTGCGCCACAACTTTGGGCTCATGCGACCCGCGTTAACTTAAACGAGGTCTTACGCGGCCCGTCTGGACTTAAGTAATCAAACGAAATCAGGTATCCATCTTGATACTGCTCGCGTAAAGGGTTGGGGTGGGTCTACGCGGCTCGCCTCAGCTTAAAATTCTGATTTTATATTATTTTTAATACTATTTAATATATTTGAGGCCCGTTTTCGCGTATGGGGTGTATTTTAAAGACATATTGGAACAATTTAAAATATACTAGGGTGTCGGAAATATTTGAGAGTGTCGGTTTTACTGAGGGTTGTTACATCCTCCCCACCTTGTTTTAGAGCTCGTCCTCGAGATCTACTAGAACAAGTGCGGATATTTTCTTTGCATTTCAGATTCGAGTTCCCATGTGTACTCAGGTCCTCTTTTGGAGTCCCACTTTACTTTGACCAGAACTAATCTCTTGTGCTTGAGATTTTTGACTTTCCTGTCTTCAATCTGTAGAGGTCTTTCTATAAACTTGAGTTGTTCATTTACCTCTATATCGTTAAGAGGTACTATCAGTGATTCATCAGCTAAGCACTTTTTGAGATTTGATACATGAAACACATCATGTATACCTGTCATTTCCTCTGGCAGTTGTAGCTGATAGGCTACAGGTCCTATTCTTCTAATAATCTCAAAAGGTCCAATATACATGGGACTTAGCTTTCCCCTTTTTATGAATCTTACTACTCCTTTCCAAGGAGAGACTTTCAATAATACTTTATCTCCTGTTTGAAATTCCAATGGCTTGCGTCGGTTATCAGCATAACTCTTCTGTCGATCACGTGCTGCTTTCAGTCGTTCCTTGAATTGAATAATCTTGTCAGTTGTTTCTTGTACTATCTCAGGTCCAGATAGTTGCTTTTCCCCAATTTCTGCCCAACAGACTGAGGTTCGGCACTTTCATCCATAAAGTGCTTCGAATGGTGCAGCATTGATACTTGTGTGATAACTGTTATTATAAGAAAATTCTATTAAAGGTAAGTGATCATCCCAATTACCTCCGAAATCAATTACACAAGCTCTAAGCATGTCCTCCATTGTCTGGATTGTCCTTTCACTTTGTCCGTCCGTTTGAGGATGATAAGTTGTGCTTAGTTTTAACTTGGTTCCCATAGCCTTTTGGAAACTTGACAAAAAATGAGAGGTAAATCGGCTATCTCTATCAGAAACAATTGATAAAGGTATTCCATGTAAAGAAACAATTTCATTTACATATAATTTAGCTAGCTGTTCCATACTGAAAGTTTCCTTCATTGGTAAGAAATGAGCTGACTTGGTTAGCATATCTACAATCACCCAGATTGTATCATTACCTTTCCTTGTTTTGGGTAGTTTGGTAACAAAATCCATTGTTATCAATTCCCATTTCCATACTGGCATTTCTAATTGATGTAACAAACCTGAGGGTTTCTGGTGTTCAGCTTTAACTTGAGAACAGGTTAAACATTTAGAAACATAGGCTGCTATGTCCTTTTTCATTACTATCCACCAGAAATTCTTTCTTAAATCTTGATACATCTTATCATTTCCTGGATGCATCGTATACTTAGACTTATGGGCTTCTTCTAATATACGATAACGTAGATTTCCAAATTTAGGTATCCACATTCTCTTTTCATGGAATCTCCAAATTCCATCTGTTCCTTGTTCTAATTCTTTTAGCATACCTTTTAATTTTTCAGTATCATCCTTGATTACTGATTCTTGTGCTATTCTAATTTGCTCATTTAAATCTACTTGTAGATTTAATTTGAAAGAACGTACCCTTTTTGGCTTTTCATGATACTTTCGGCTTAATGCATCTGCCACTACATTTGCTTTTCCTTCATGATACTGGATATCACAATCATAATCACTGAGCATCTCCATCCAGCGTCTTTGTCTCATATTCAACTCTTTTTGCTTGAAAATATACCTTAAACTCTTATGATCAGTGATATGGTAAACTTACTACCATAAAGGTAATGTCTCCAAATCTTAAGAGCAAAAATTATAGCTCCTAATTCTAAATCATGGGTTGAATAATTATCTTCATGATCCTTAAGTTGTCTAGATGCGTAAGCTATAACCTTTTGTCATTGCATTAATACACATCCATAACCTAATTTAGAAGCGTCATAATAGACTACAAAGTTTTCAGCTCCTTCTGGTAAAGCTAATATGGGTGTATGGGTTAATTTATGCTTAAGGATTCTAAATGCTTCTTCTTGTTTTAATCCCCATTCAAACTTAACAGATTTACAGGTTAGCTTAGTTAAGGGAATGGCTATTCTAGAAAAATCTTGAATAAATCTTCTATAATAACCAGCCAATCCTAAGAAACTTCTAACCTCGGTTGGTGACTCAGGGGTTTTCCATTTAGTAATCGCCTCGATTTTTGTCGGATCTACATGAATTCCTTCATGATTGACTAAGTGTCCAAGAAACTGTACTTGTTCTAACCAAAATTCGCACTTAGAAAATTTAGCATAAAGCTTTTCTTTTCTTAATAGACTTAAAAGTGCGTGCAAATGCTTTGCATGATCCTCCTTATTTTTAGAATATATGAGAATATCATCTATGAAAACAATTATGAATTTATCCAAATATGGCTTACATATTCGGTTCATCATGTCCATAAATGCAGCTGGGGCATTGGTTAAACCAAATGGCATGACAGTAAATTCATAATGGCCATACCTTGTTCTAAATGCGGTTTTAGGAATGCCATCTTCCTGTACCTTTAATTGATGATATCCTGATCTTAAATCAATTTTAGAGAAAAATCGAGCTCCTTGCAGTTGATCGAACAGATCATCGATTCTCGGTAATGGGTACCGATTCTTAATCGTGACTTTGTTCAATTCACGGTAGTCAATGCACATACGCATTGATCCGTCTTTCTTTTTAACAAACAATATCGACGCTCCCCATGGCGACGAACTTGGTTGTATAAATCATTTCTCTAATAATTCATCTAATTGTTTCTTCAATTCTTGCATTTCTGCAGGTGCCAAACGATAAGGTACTTTGGCAAATGGTGTTGTTCCTGGTATTAAATGGATTCTGAATTCAACTTCTCTATCTGGAGGTTGCCCTGGCAATTCTTCTGGAAATACATCTGAAAACTGAGATACTACTGGAATATCCTTTAAATCCTTTCCTTTAGTGTTAGTGATGATAGAAATCAAAGACACTATAGAACCTTTTCTTATATAACTTGCAGTTTTCATCACAAAGATAAATTTTGTAGATCTAGATGGTTTATCTCCTTTTATTGTGATCGTTTTACCTATTGGTGAATTTACTTGAATTGACTTTTGATCACATAAAATATTGGCTTTATTGATTATTAACAAATCCATTCCTAATACAACATCAAATCCTACCAGATTCATGGGATAAAGATTTGCAATAAATTTCTGATTTAAAATTTCTATGTTTGCTCCCTGCAAGATTTCAGAAATCCTAACGGTTTCTCCATTAGCTGTCTCTACTAAACATTCTTGTGGTAGTTTAGTTAATGACTGCTTTAGAAATTTGCAAAATGATGTATTAATAAAACTTTGGTTTGCACCAGAGTCAAATAATACTTTAGCAAAAACATCATTAACTAAAAACATACCAGCTATGACATCTGGAATCATCTTGGCTTCATCTGCAGTTAGAACAAATGCTCTAGCATTTTGAGTATTCTTGTTGTTTGTAGCTGGAGCTAATTTTGGATAATTAAGCTTGATATGACCTTGTTCTCTGCAGTTATAACATATCCTGTTATTAGCTTTCTTCCTGCAATTTTCCTCCTTGTGTCCCGATATTTTGCAAAAGTTACAGTATATGGAGCATATTCCTGAATGCTTTCTTTTGCAATTCTTACAGTAAGGTGCAGAGGTAGAACCTACATTTCTCCCACGATTAAAATTTCCAGAACGAAATTCTTGTGTGAGCTTCTGGGTTAGGTTCCTCCTTTGGTCCTCTTCTCGGGTACGGACTAATTCGTCGGTCAAGGTATTTGCTAGTTCTACAGCTTCTTCTATGGTTTGAGGTCTAGCTGCTTTGACTACATGTCTTATCTCACCGATTAATCCCCAAATATAACAGGAGATCAATACTGGTTCTGGTGAAGCAAGAGTTGGCACTATTCTAGCATATTCGAAGAATAATTTAGTGTATCCCTTACTATCCACACCAGTCATCCTAAGGTTTAGGAATTTGTTAGCTATCTATTCCTTCTCATTTGGTGGGCAGAATTTCCTTTCTACCTTGTTCTTAAATTCTTCCCATTCCATATTGTAAGTTCTATCACTTCCTCTTGATTGGAGGATAGTGTTCCACCATTCTAGTGCTGAATTCTTAAACAGATTAGAAGCAAACAGAATCTTATCTTCTTCAGCACACTTGCTTATTCTTAAGACTGGCTCAGTTTTCTCTATCCAGCGTAGGGTTGCAATGGCTCCTTCGTTGCCCGAGAATTCCATTGGTTTACAAGACCAAAATTCTTTATAAGAACAACCGTAAGACACGGTTCTTCTCTTTTTGGGAATGGGCATTTGAAGTGCAGGTCCATTGTTTACACTGTTTTCGGGTTCGATGGGTCGCTTACTGCTATGCTTACTTTTATTATTCGCTTCTTGAATAGTTTGAATAATAATGGCATTGCATCTATAATTTCTTGTGCCACTATGTGTTAAACAGCACTATTATCCATCTGGTTTCCATTGTTATTGATGCTCGGATTCTCATTAACCATGTTAATGTTACTCTGGTTATCATTATTTAGATTTCCTTGATTTCCTTCATCGGCCATCTGAATTTTAAACATTTACCTCATATTAATATTACAAGATAATATTTAATATAGTTAATCACATGATACGCAATCTAGCCAAAAACGTCGATCATTGCGACTTTTACTCCATTTCCCTATACTATTATGCATCTATTACATTCTAGTAAAAATTACAATACCAACAGAAATAGAATCACACTAATAGTAATAGGCATCCGTACACACATATTTTATTTTATTTTTATTTTATTATATTATATTATTACCATCTCTTCTATCATATCACGGATATGGATTTATCCAAAAATCCATATTGCGCTCATCGTATTTCCATACGAGACGCTCTCCCACCTGTCTCATTCTCTTACTGCTTTCTAAAAATTTCTCCCCAAAAGTCCTAAGTTCTTGCACGTTTTCTGCACTCATTGGGGGTGCAGGTTCTAGGACTGGGTTTGGAATCTGGGGTGCGGGTTCCTGATATAGGGGTGAAAGTGCCTGAAATCGGTAAAGATCTTCTAAGATTTCCCTAATATATTCATCGTGGTAATAGGGATCTAAAGGGTCCATACCTGCATAGGCTCCTATGTTCTGTATAGGTGTGTCTTCATGGATCGGGTAACGTTGCACATAGTCCCTAACGTCATCCCACCAAGGATCGTAATTTGGGTCTAGGGGATTTGGTGCTGGTACCCTAGGGATTTTCTCTGGGTTGAGGTCATGCATCTCTACTTGGTTTTCAGGGTTTTCTATCTCCATTGGTTGGTCAGGGATTTGCAATTGTGGTTGGGGTGCTATTGTTTGCTCCAGATTAGGGTCAGCAGCAGTTGTGGCTAGGATATGGAAATTGGCTAGGCTTCTATTAAGCATATCCTGTGTATGGGCATCTGTCTTTCGCTTAGCGGCTGCTAAAACTCTTTGTTGTTGCAACTTTCGCATTCTTTTCCTACGTGCAAAGGCTTCCTTACTGAACCATCCTCATTTCTTAAGAGGGAATGGCTCTTCTGACTGAGCTTTAAAGGCAAACATTCCTTCTTCCTGATAAGCAGAATACCCAGAAAGGGCAGGCTGTGAAGAGGTACCTTCACTCCTAGGTGAATCAGACAACTAACGACACATGTCTGAGTGTCCTTGATCACTCATACTGTAAACTAACAAATAGTCAAATAACACATAACAAATAAATACAGTTATGCATGTATTTCAGTAATTTATTTCCTAACACAAAGTTTAAATTTTAAGTGTCAGCAGAACACTTCTTTGGCTTAGACTAGTGGCTAGGCTCTGATACCACATTCTGTAGCAACCCCAGATCCCTTATCTGTCCCGGGAACGGGCGGACGCGAACTCAGAGTTTTGGTGGTATCAGCTTGTTAATTTGGCAGCGGAAATTATATTAGGACCGTAGTTAGGAAATGTTTATCAGAGTAAAACCACCTCATTTAATATTAATAATCATATGGGCAAAACCCAAGTTTCTTATTACAATACGTTTATAGGGATAAACCTTATTTTAATGAATTTAAAACATCATCTTTTAGGTAACTTTTATAGCCACATTTTTCCCAAGCCTTCAGTGCTCTCCAGCTGGCTTTTTACTAATTGGCTGTCACATTGTGTTACCTGAAATGCGTTTTAAAAACATTTGTCAGTGGGAAATACCGGTGAGTGAATCCCAGTTTAATCAAGAAATATTTCATCAATTAAAACAGTATTGAGAGCGATCACATTGTTTATTTCTACACAATTACTCATTCAGTACTGTCAATCCTGACTTGTGGGTCATATTACACATTGGCTAACTCGTTGTCCAAAGGTAACGTACTGTCATCCCCGACTTACTACTCACGGTAGTAAATTTTATATACAAAACCCCAACATACCGGCAGTAATTGAAGAACTACAAAGACTCAATCACCGCTTAATCACATTGTAAAACAATTAAGGTTTTGTTAAATATTACAAAAAGGTTAACAAAAAGAGGATAAACTCACATTGCTATCTTAGACTTCGCGTAAGGGTTTCCTGGATATAATCTATAATTTATACAAATGTACATTGGTTAGTATCATAACCCTTTGAAAATATTAGTAATACCCTCCCCGAGACGGCATTCCAACAACTACGTCGGGCAGAACCACGACAGTTATTACGAAATCCTAAATTAATCGGGCAGCGTATCTACTACGAAACTAGGGTTCTAATACTTACAACGGAGCAGAACCTTGCTAATTAGGGGGATATAATACCCGCGTATTACTTCTACTACTTCAGAATTCGTTTAGAAAGAAAAGAAATGAGCGAGTTCAACTGAGATCCAATGCGTTCTATTTATAGGTGTTGATTTTGGTCTCCACGTGGCCCACGTAAGATGAACACAGGGTAGCTTGTCCCGGTCATGATCTAGCCCCGCCACGATGATGACACATGTCATCACCGGGCTGCGCCATAACTTTGCGCTCACGCGGCCCGCGTTAACTTAAACGGGGTCTTACGCGGCCCGTCTGGACTTAAGTAATCAAACGAAATCAGGTATCCATCTTGATACTACCCACGTAAAGGGTTGGGGTGGGTCTACGCGGCCCGCCTTAGCTTAAAATTCCGAATTTATATTATTTTTAATACTATTTAATATATTTGAGGCCCGTTTTCACGTATGGGGTGTATTTTAAAGACATACTGGAACAATTTAAAATATACTAGGGTGTCAGAAATATTTGAGAGTGTCGTTTTTACTGAGGGTTGTTACAACAGGAGGCGTCGTTGCATTTGTTCGTTGGGCAGAAAAGACTGACTCCGTTCTGAGAATGAGTAACTGTTCACCCCAGCAGAGTGTTACCTTTATCTCAGGGTTGTTTTTGGATGGCACACTCTCCTGGTGGAACCTTCAGCTTCAGACCCTTGGTGAAGATGCTGCTTATGCACTGAGCTGGGACGAGCTCAACGAAATGATGGAGAAGAAGTACTAACCTTTTTTTAGTACTAATGTTGGAAAAAGTGTGCTTTTGTCTTCCTTTTGTATTTTCAGGATTAAATGAGCTCAAATTAACAAAAGAAGCAAAAAGACATCAAAATCTAACATAAATACAAGAAAAGGAACAAGATGTGACATGCCCGACCCCACGACAGCAACTTCCCAAGCACAACAAGACATCAGAAGACTGAACACGCCCCGTGCTCAGCCAGCACGGGGGCGTGCCCAAGTGTCAGCAGAAAAGACAAAGTGGTAGAAGCTTCTATTGCCCACCACGGGGCCGTGCTCAGCAGACACGGGGCCGTGGTCAACTATAAGATTCGCACAATCCAGCAAATCTGCATAGTACAAAGATTCTTCTGCACCACGGGGTCGTGCTCAGCGGACACGGGGGCGTGATAAACTAAACAGACAAAACTGCATTAAATGAAGAAAGAGAAGGATGTGGACACGGGGCCGTGCCCACTGGACACGGGGCCGTGCCCGAGCTTCTGTTCAGCCTATAAATAGGAGTGCTTGGCTTAAGCTCAAACCATCCCTTGGCACACCACCTCTCTCACACTTCACCCACCACCCACCACCACCATAACACCATCATCCACCACCATCATCCATTGTCCATCATAGAGTGTGTGAGTCGTCTCGGGATCCAAGATTGATCGTAAGAGTTCTTGACAATCAAGGCCATGTTTGCCTAAGTCTCTTACATCACTTGGTGAAGACAAAGTGTCTAGTGTAATACTTTTTATTTCTAATCTTTTGCACTTTTTATTTGGTTTTGTATTAATGACTTTAATAACTAGTTGCTTATGTTAAAAGTGATCTTTCCTTATCGTTTGTCCGTGGTGTCTTGGCATTATTTTACTGTCTATATAAAATAAAAGATTTTCACCATTCATATCTCCACGGTCTATATGGAGGTATATTGGCTACCTGGTCGGGGGTTAAGGGAACGGTTTGGTAAAGGTCTTGTCATTGTTCAGCGTTTAGAGGTCCTGCAATGGACCTGGGTCAAATTTAGTAGGACCCCCTTCAATACTTAACGGTATTGGATGGCGGGGGTCCAAACTCTTTGATCCCCTCATAAGTTAACTACTATTAATACTATAACCCGGCTATTTAGGACTGTATCCCTGCTGACTCAGACTACTTAGTCGAGGGTAACGTCACCTCCAAAAGAGGGGCCTACCATAATTTGCATTAATAACTTAATTAATTATCTTTCAATAATCCACCCTTTTAGGATTGTATCCTTGCTGACTCAAACTACTGGGGTGAGGGTAACGTCACCTTCAAAAGAGGGGCCTACTACAATAACTAAGATAATCTCTTAAAATAGTGCAAAAGTGCGGAAATAATCAAAGGTTACACTAGATACGAGTCGGAACCAAGTGATTCATCTTGTCTATCTGTTTTTCTTTTTATTTTATTTTCAGCATTTTAGTTAGTTTTTATTTTTCTTAGTTTAAAATATTTTTCTAACTTTTTATTTTGATTAGACGTTGAGGATAAACCGGTACTAAAAGCTCTTGTGTCCTTGGACGACCTCGGTATCTTACCAACGCTATACTACACTCACGATGGGTGCACTTGCCCATATGTGTGTTTAGTGTTAGTAAAATATCGTGTTTTATAAATTTAAAACTTGGCTAAAAATAAGTGTTAAAGGGGCTTAAAATATACGCCTAATATATATAACACTTCACACGCATCAAGTTTTTGGCGCCGTTGCCGGGGACACAAGGATTTTAAGAAAGTTAGGAATCAACGGCATAATCATTTTTCTTATTTTTCATTTTTTTAGGATTTTTTTTTTTAGTTTTTCAGCTTCTGCATAACCCAGCACGGGCCGTGCCCGCTGAACACGCCCCGTGCCCAATCATTGGAACTGGCAATCTTGTTTTAAGTCGGATAGTAAGCTGAACACGGGGCCGTGCCCACTCAACACGCCCCCGTGCCCAAGTTTCAGTTACTGAAAACAGAACCGTAAGATCCCGACGGTTGGTAATTTCTGACACAAACATGAGTGATACTGATACTTTTTACTTTCGGCACTCTTATGGTACTATGTGGTGTCAATTATGTGGTGGTAACCATGAAGAATTAAAATGCTTTTTTTCTAAATTATAAACCCCACTATATAGACCCATCATTTCCTAGTATCCTTAAGAGGGGTGAAAGTAAAAATAATCCTTATCTCTCCCTCGAATGCGCCCAACCAGATATTCTAGGAAAAATGCTTCTAGATGAATTATTTCAACTAGAAGATCTAATTATTAATTGGTTAAAAGAACTTAGGGAAGATTTCAATAATCTTTTCCAAGACGATAACCAAGAAAAGAGGTTGGAAACGCATTCAAACAACTTCATTGTTTCCAATGATACTTCTAACTCTAGTGAGGACTTGAGCGATAGCCATCCCTGTGTCGATTGTGCCGTGAAGGACTCCCCATCAACTTCGTTTGATGCATACATAGACCTAAGCGATTCGACATACACCTTCTTTATCGAGAGCCCGGGAAAGGGTTGGACTTGTCCACCTACATATAGCATAGGAATCACCCTCCCCGACAACCTCTTGCGTTCTCGTCTTAATCTAGAACAATTAAGGTATCTTAGGCACTTTGGGGTTGTTCCATCCAGTAAGGAACCGCCCGATCCGGAAAAGTTCCTTGAAAATAGACGCACTTCATAAAATAGCCTTCCGACACTGGGCCGTGCCCAGGTCAACATGCCCCCGTGTCCACCAAAAGATTCCCTTCTGACTTTTGTCAGAATACAGACAAAACGTGTCAGGATCTTGCCTGCACACGGGGCCGTGTCCAGCCGACACGGGGCCGTGTCCAGCACGCTGACGTTTTCTATAAATGCAGCCAAGAACCCTGCACATTTGGACCATCCAGGGACAGAGATTTGAAAGGATTTTCTGACTTACCATCCTAGGTATGTTCTAAAAGAAGGTTCTTACAAGCATCTTGTCCTTTCCTCTTTTATCTATTGCCTTCTTCTTCATCTTTCTTGCACCAAGAACTCCATTAAAGCTTGATTTCAAGCTTTGTTATGATGTTTATTGAATTTTTGTTCAAGGAATCTTGTTAAAAATTAGTTACACAACATTGTTTTAAGTTAAATCTGCTCAAAAAGCTTCATAAGTCAAGAAAATAATTTGAAACCCCAAGATTCCTTGTTCTAAATCTGCAGAAAGTTGAACACGGGGCCGTGCTCATTGAGCACGGGGCCGTGCCCGTGGTACTGTTTCATTAAAACGAACTATTTCTGGTTTGTTTTCGTAGAATGTCTAGCCAAAACAGCGGAACCTCTTCTGCACACTCAAGGAACAGTCGACGGGAAAGGAGGCCATCGATTGAAGCAACTCTCGTAAGATACGTAATGGCGCTACGTGAAGCACTTGATGAGATGACTTCAGTGGAGGAAGTCCTCATTGACCGTATAAACTATCTCTCGGTGGGGTTGGAAAACAGTTTCCAGAAAATAAACCTCTTGCACCAGAGGTTAAACATTCTGGTAACACCTCTTGTGGAACCAATCCTCCCTCAAGAGGATTGGAACCTCGCACTTGGAAGCCAAAATCCTACCGGTTGGGACGACATTCCGGCGGAGCCTCCTCTTGAAGAACTCCAAGAAATGTATGAGGAGCCCATAACCGGAGGAAGAAGTTGTCAAGCCACTTTTAACCGAGAGATCTATCTTTTCGGAAATTTTAGTAGTAGAATAAATAGTAGGCTAGAAACTTCTGGGATTGGATTTCTTGTGTTTCTTTGACCTAATTAGCTAATATTCTAATTTTTATGACTATTATGTAATTCTCTCTATGATTAATGAATGATGGTTTTAGTTAATTTGGTGTTTTGGATGGTGTTGAAATGAATAAAACACACTTGAGATGGCAAAGGATGTAAGGGAAACTTGAACCAGCACTTCATACAGGAAAACAGAACCGTCCGACAAATTTCTTCGTTTACAGTAAGTTCGGCACAGGCCGTGTCCGCCCAACACGGCCCCGTGCTGCACAGTCTGCAGAAAAAGACCCAGTTCAGGTAACTGGACACGGGCCGTGTTCACCCAACACACCCCCGTGTCCAGGCTTCTGTTTCTCTTGAATTAATTTTGTTACTGGCACTTGAACACGGAGCCGTGCCCGGATAACACGGGGCCGTGTTCAGCGCCCAGTAACACAATTTTTTTTGCTTTTTCACACCTTTTACACATTCAATCAACCTAAAAACTTATTTTTGGGACACATTGAGGACAATGTGTAATTTAAGTGTGGGGGGGATGCTAAAACCTTGAATCTTGCAAGTCCTAAATACAAGCCTTACACAAAACTTTATTGGAATCGCTAATCACCCCAATTTTTTTCAAAAATTTTCAATTTTTTTCTTCTTGTCTAGGTTTAACTCGGGAATTTCAAGTTCTAAAAAGGTTATATTTTTACAAATTTACAACCGATAGCGTCGTGATAAAAAGAACCAACATAAGAAAATTATGAAAAGGCATGACAAGCTTAGTTAAAATTTGATTATATATACTTGAGCACATAAAAACCCATTCCCACAAAAGTGAGTTTTGAGCCTTTATTGAGCAAACACTTACATATCATTTGACTAAATGCTCATTTTCGTTTCTTGTGTGGATAGCCGCTTGGTTCTTACGACTCTAGAACTTGCCATGACGATACATTCCCGGTCCTTACCAACTTAAACCCGAGTAAGTAAATGATGGAGGCATTAGGACTAACCTTTTTTATTTCTACACCATTATTTTTTCTTTTTTTTACCACCTACCCAAAATCCCCCTAGTTAGACCCTTTGAGCCTAAACCTTTTCATTTCATAACCCAAACCAAACACCCTTTTTACCCACCAAAACCTTTTTCATTTTTACCTCTTTGTTTTAGTAACAAGTTCGATTTTTCGTATGACTTTTCAAAAAAAAAATATTTTTGTTGATGATGAAGCAAAAGAAAATAAACAAACAAGTTCATCAAAAATAACTTTGTTTGAATAATAGCTTCATCAAAATAAAAGTTACAAAAATAGAAAGTCTTACGAAAACCGACACTTGTTACGCTTTTCGCCTTTTTTTTCTACTAACCACTAACCACCAACCCAACCACCTACCTTTAACCCAAGCCTAACCCTTCACCCACAAAGTCCTCTTGATATTTACAAAGGTATATAAGTTAAAAAGGAGGAGGATTGATTGCTTGGCAAGCTTATGGTAGGAGTAAGTTCCATGCCGCTCTCGAGTGATCCACAAGAGTGTTGAGTGATCCCCGTGAGGTATGTGAACTTGTATATAAATAGAATTTTAAAGAGGCATGTTATGCCCTAATAAGTAATTTATCTTATGAAAAGTTTTAAATAAATCATGACGAATAGGATTGTAAATAAATAAAAATTAAATTAAATAAAGAATCTTGGAAATCCCGACACTCTACGACAAGCCCAAAAACCTTCTTCTCTACCCATTCCATTTGGGAGTGTAATAGCCACATATTAAAGAGTTTTGCTTGAGGACAAGCAAAGATTCAAGTGTGGGGGTATTTGATGTGTTCAAAATGCAACATATAAATTTCATCAATTGTGGCATAAAACTAACCCTTTTTTAGTACTAATGTTGGAAAAAGTGTGCTTTTGTCTTCCTTTTGTATTTTCAGGATTAAATGAGCTCAAATTAACAAAAGAAGCAAAAAGACATCAAAATCTAACATAAATACAAGAAAAGGAACAAGACGTGACATGCCCGACCCCACGACAGCAACTTCCCTAGCAAAACAAGACATCAGAAGACTGAACACGCCCCGTGCTCAGCCAGCACGGGGGCATGCCCAAGTGTCAGCAGAAAAGACAAAGTGGTAGAAGCTTCTATTGCCCACCACGGGGCCGTGCTCAGCAGACACGGGGCCGTGGTCAACTATAAGATTCGTACAATCCAGCAAATCTGCATAGTACAAATATTCTTCTGCACCACGGGGTCGTGCTCAGCAGACACGGGGGCGTGATAAACTAAACAGACAAAACTGCATTAAATGAAGAAAGAGAAGGATGTGGACACGGGGCCGTGCCCACTGGACACGGGGCCGTGCCCGAGCTTCTGTTCAGCCTATAAATAGGAGTGCTTGGCTTAAGCTCAAACCATCCCTTGGCACACCACCTCTCTCACACTTCACCCACCACCCACCACCACCATAACACCATCATCCACCACCATCATCCATTGTCCATCATAGAGTGTGTGAGTCGTCTCGGGATCCAAGATTGATCGTAAGAGTTCTTGACAATCAAGGCCATGTTTGCCTAAGTCTCTTACATCACTTGGTGAAGACAAAGTGTCTAGTGTAATACTTTTTATTTCTAATCTTTTGCACTTTTTATTTGGTTTTGTATTAATGACTTTAATAACTAGTTGCTTATGTTGAAGGTGATATTTCCTTATCGTTTGTCCGTGGTGTCTTGGCATTATTTTACTGTCTATATAAAATAAAAGATTTTCACCATTCATATCTCCACGGTCTATATGGAGGTATATTGGCTACCTGGTCGGGGGTTAAGGGAACGGTTTGGTAAAGGTCTTGTCATTGTTCAGCGTTTAGAGGTCCTGCAATGGACCTGGGTCAAATTTAGTAGGACCCCCTTCAATACTTAACGGTATTGGATGGCGGGGGTCCAAACTCTTTGATCCCCTCATAAGTTAACTACTATTAATACTATAACCCGGCTATTTAGGACTGTATCCCTGCTGACTCAGACTACTTAGTCGAGGGTAACGTCACCTCCAAAAGAGGGGCCTACCATAATTTGCATTAATAACTTAATTAATTATCTTTCAATAATCCACCCTTTTAGGATTGTATCCTTGCTGACTCAAACTACTGGGGTGAGGGTAACGTCACCTTCAAAAGAGGAGCCTACTACAATAACTAAGATAATCTCTTAAAATAGTGCAAAAGTGCGGAAATAATCAAAGGTTACACTAGATACGAGTCGGAACCAAGTGATTCATCTTGTCTATCTGTTTTTCTTTTTATTTTATTTTCAGCATTTTAGTTAGTTTTTATTTTTCTTAGTTTAAAACATTTTTCTAACTTTTTATTTTGATTAGACGTTGAGGATAAACCGGTACTAAAAGCTCTTGTGTCCTTGGACGACCTCGGTATCTTACCAACGCTATACTACGCTCACGATGGGTGCACTTGCCCATATGTGTGTTTAGTGTTAGTAAAATATCGTGTTTTATAAATTTAAAACTTGGCTAAAAATAAGTGTTAAAGGGGCTTAAAATATACACCTAATATATATAACACTTCACACGCATCACTCTACGTACGAAAAAGTTTTCGAAATCTGAGACAAACAAGAAAGAGACTCATGTGGAGTCTTCGGGCAATAAGAAAAGGAAGTCTTTGAACCTAAAGATAGGCACCCAAGTCAGCTATGGAAGCTCTAAAGCAAACAAAAGAAGGGAAGTGAACTCGCCCCGTGGCAGGAAGGCTTATGGAGCCACTAATAAGGCCGGTGGTAAAGTATACTTGGGGAATAAGCCGAGATGCGGGGAATGCAATTTTTACCATGAAGGTCGATGTCTGAAGCCTAAGTGTGGAAAGTGTGGAAAAGAAGGGCACAGCAAGGATGCCTGTTGGGCGAAGGATCCAGACGGAAGAGATAAAGGTAAAGTTCCAGGTTGCTACAGATGTGGTGAAGTAGGGCACTGTAGGAAAGATTGCCCTAAGAAGAACCAAACGAGGAAGGGTCTTCATGATCGGAGCTCGGGAAGCACGCCAGGATCCAGATGTGGTTACGGGTACGTTCCCTATTAACCAATTCTATGCATCCATTTTTTATTAATACTGGCACCAACTTTAACCTTGTATCCTTAGAACTTAAGAAACTATTTGGCCTAGTTTCAAGTAGGATAGACGTCCCATGTTCTTTAGAACTGGCAAGTAGAAGGTTAGTGTAAGCAGACGAGGCGATTAAGGATTATATTTTGGGAACTCCGAAGGCCGGAACCTTTCTATTACCATTGACTTGGGAAGTCATGATATGGTAGTCAGCATGGATTGGATATCCAAGTATAGAGCTGAAGTTGTTCGTTATAAGGAAAATCAGTCGCATCCCTCTTGCGAATGATGAAACACTTATAGTACACAGCCTTCTTGCAGTAGGTACAAGGGTATTAGGCCCCATAAGGCAATGGATCTGCGACATCTCACATTGGTCGTAGAGACACAGGAGCCCCTCCGAATGGACTGCATAACCTTCCCTGCTCATGTTGACAGTGAAGAGACCAAGAAGCCAAAGCCTGGAGACATCCCCGTGGTGGAGGAATTTCAAGAAGCCTTTCCAGAAGACTTGCCATAAATCCTTCCACGTCGACAAGAGGAGTTTATGATAAACCTAGTGCCAGGAGCGACACCGGTGACAGATGACGCCTTACCGACTAGCTTCGTCCGAGATACATGAACCTCCGATGTAACTACAAGAGCTGCTAGACGAAGGAAATCTACCAGGCTGAGCCTCTCACCGTGGGAAGCCCCGGTGATATTCATTAGGAAATAGGACAACAGTTTTTACACGCGTACACTGTCAAATCTAAGAGGGGCTCAGAAGAACAAATGTAGAAAAAGTGTTACGTATAGATTACATGGAGATAGACAACTAACCATCAAGAATCGGTGCCCCTTACCGAGAATTGATGACTTGTCGACTAACTACAAGATCCCAGCTACTATTCCAATATGGAATTGAGGACATGACGTCCTTAGTTAAGGACACGAGAAGAAAGTTGGCAGTTTCCATTTTACACCAACTTTAGAGAATTGGATGTCAAGGACCGGTATCCATTGCCAAGGACTGATGACCTGTTCAACCAATTGAAAGGTTCTAGTTACTAACGGAAGATCGACTTGAGGTCAGGATGTCCTCAACTGCAAATAGAAAATATCCCTAAAACGACCTTTAGGACTCGTTTCGAGCATTACGAGTTCCTTGTCGTGCCGTTTGGCTTAACAAATGCACCGATAGTATTTGTGGACCTCATGAATCAGGTGTGTAAGCCATACCTGGTTAAGATCATGATTATATTTGTTGACTACATTCTCATAAGCTCAAGGACCAAGGAAGGTCATGAGCAACATCTGCAATTTATCTTGTGACTCTCAGAGAAAGAACAGTTGTGTCTTAGGATGTCTAAGTGCGAACCGGGGATTCGCGAGGTAAGATCCTTAGGATACGTGGGGGATAGGAATGAGATTCATGTCGACCCTACAGTTAGGAACTGAGGAGTCCCAAAGACGTAACTAAGAATTTTGGGGATTATAGGCTGTATTAGACGACCCCTAGAAAACCTTTCAAGGATTGCTCAACTGCTAACAACCCTAACCTAGTCGATACCAATCTTGTCCTCACCTAAAAGTACCAATAGATTTGCGGTACTTGTGACGCCCCTCGACAAAGTCTCGATTGCGTGTTGATACAACGAGACCAAGTCATCGCATACGCGTCACGTTGATTAAAGGATCATGAGAAGAGACCTTGAACTAGGTGCAGTAATTGTTCGTCGCAGATTTGACATCATCACTTGTATAGTCAAATGCTACACGATCTTTATTGATCACAAGGGTTGCAGCACATCGTCGATCAGAAGGACTTAAATAATGGATAACGGAGATGGACTGAGCTACCGAATGGGTATGATTGGGAGATTGAGTATCCCCTAAACAAGGCGAGCATTGTAGCAGATGCCTTGATCCGCAATGAACGTGCAAAGCCTCTAAGGGCGTGAGCCTTAGAAATGATCATACAGACAAAACTTATCGCGCGGATTCGTAAAGCTGAGCGTGAGATGCTCAAACCAGAGAACCTTCAAGCTGAAGCGTTATATGGAAAGTAGGTGCTTTGTTGCTTAAGGAAGACGAACCTTATGCTCCATAAGACGAATTTGGGGTTCTGACTCTCGATAATTTATGAACGCTTATTTTGGGGCAAGACTCGTAGGTTAAGGTACTCAATCCACCCTAGGATCCGACAAGAAGTACCGAGACTTGAAGGATTAGTATGAGTGGCCCAAGATGGAAGCTGATATAGCTACCTATGTGGGTAACTGTCTTACTTGCGTCAAAGTTAAGATGAAATGCCAGAAACCATCAGGACTGCTGCAATAGCCTGAGATTCCCATATGGAAGTGGGAACGAATCTGAATGGATTTCGCAACAAGCTACCAAAAACCCAAAGAGGTCACGGTATGGTTTGGGAGAGTATTGACCGACACACTAAGACTGCGCATTTCCTGCCAAACAGTGAGGAAGACAGCAAAAGGGAATTAGCAGAGATTTAGCCTAAAAAGATTGTGGCACGTCATGGAGTGCCTGATCCTATCTTGTCCGGCCAAGATGATCGTTTTGTGCCAAGGATATGGCAGACGTTTCAAAAGGCGGTTAGGTCACGATTAGACCTTAGTACTGCATTTCGCCCGCAGGTAGACGGCCAGAGAAAACGAGCGATACAGGCTTTGGTAGACTCGTTATGTGCTTGTGTGATAAAATTTGATGAAAAGATGGATTACTCACTAGCCTTTAGTGGAGTTTTCCCTACCATAGTATTTATCACACCGCTGTTTAGGCCGCTTCATGTGAAGCTTTATAGGAACGTAAGTATCGATCCCCCATCGTGTTGGGCGGAGACCGGAGATAAACAATTTACTGGCCTAACTTGGTTCAGGAAAACTATAGGCAAGGTCGTTCAGATATGTGATCATGTCAAGACAGCATGCTGTATTGATGTGTGCAAAATGCAACATATAAATTACATCAATTGTGGCATAAACCTAACCCTTTTTTAGTACTAATGTTGGAAAAAGTGTGCTTTTGTCTTCCTTTTGTATTTTCACGATTAAATGAGCTCAAATTAACAAAAGAAGCAAAAAGGCAGCTAAATCTAACATAAATACAAGAAAAGGAACAAACGTGGCATGCTCGACCTCCCCGAAAGCATCTTCCTAAGCAAAACAAGATAACAGAAGGCTGAACACGCCCCGTGCTCATTGAACACGGGGGCGTGCCCAAGTGTCAGCATAAAAGACAAAGCTGTAGAAGCTTCTATCGCCCACCACGGGGCCGTGCTCAGCGGACACGGGGCCGTGGTCAACTATAAGATTCGCAGAATCCAGGAAAATCTTGATAGTACAGATATGCTTCTGCACACGGGGTCGTGCCCAGCGGACACAGGGCCGTGGTCAACTAATGCAGACAAAAGCAATTAATGAAGACAGAGAAGAAGGATAGACACGGGGCCGTGCCCGAGCTACTGTTCAGGCTATAAGCAGGGGTGCTTGACTCATTTGCAAACCATCCCTTGGCACACCAGCTCTCTCACACTTCACCCACCACCCACCACCATCACAACACCATCATCCACCACCATCATCCATTGTCCATCATAGAGTGTGTGAGTCGTCTCGGGATCCAAGATTGATCGTAAGAATTCTTGACAATCAAAGGCCATGTTTGCCTAAGTCTCTTACATCACTTGGTGAAGACAAGTGTCTAGTATACTTTTTATTTTTTAATATTTTCGCACTTTTTACTTGGTTATGTATTAATGACTTTAATAACTAGTTTCTTATGTTGAAGGTGATTCTTCCTTATCGTTTGTCCGTGGTGTCTTGGCATTATTTTACTGTCTATATAAAATAAAATATTTTCACCATTCATATCTCCACGGTCTATATGGAGGTATGTTGGCTACCTGGTCGGGGGTTAAGGGAACGGTTTGGTAAGAGTCTTGCCTTGTTCAGTGTATAGATCCTGCAAGGACCTGGGTCAAATTTAGTAGGACCTCCTTCAATACCCACCGGTATTGGATGGCGGGGGTCCAAACTCTTTGATCCCCTCATATGTAAGCTACTATTAATACTTTAACCCGGCTACTTAGGACTGTATCCCTGCTGACTCAGACTACTTAGCCGAGGGTAACGTCACCTTCAAAAGAGGGGCCTACCATAATACGCATTAATAACTTAATTAATTATCTTTCAATAATCCGACCCTTTAGGATTGTATCCTTGCTGACTCAAACTACTGGGTTGAGGGTAACCTCATCTTCAAAAGAGGGGCCTACTACAATAACTAAGATAATCTCTTAAATAGTGCAAAAGTGCGGAAATAATCAAAGGTTACACTAAACACGAGTCGGAGCCAAGTGATTCATCTTGTCTATCTGTTTTTATTTTTATTTTTCAACATTTTAGTTAGTTTTTATTTTTCTAGTTTAAAACCTTTTTCTAAACTTTTGATTTGATTAGACATTGAGGATAAACCGGTACTAAAAGCACTTGTGTCCTTGGACGACCTCGGTATCTTGCCAACACTATACTACGCTCACGATGGGTGCACTTGCCCATATATGTGTTTGGTGTTAGTAAAATATCGTGTTTTATAAATTTAAAACTTGACTAACGTGTAAAAAGGGCTTAAAATATGCTTAAATTTATATCACACTTTACGCACATCATGTATACAGAAAAAAAAAGACTACGCCGACGAGCGCGGAAACCGTTGTAATTTGAAATAAGAAGTATGGTGTTAATGAGAGACTCGCCTTGGGAAGGCGTGGTATGATTTGGAAAGCGTGGAAGGTTGAACCCATGGTATATTAGACCTTTCGAGATCCTGTAAAGGATCGGGACCCATTGCTCACAAACTGAAACTTCCAGAGAAGATCAGTAGTGATCACGACACATCCCACGTGTCTGGTCTTTAGAAGAGCCTGACTCTGGGAATAGTTGTTATTCCCGCAAACAGGATTCACGTCAACGAAAAACTCCAATTCATTAAAGAACCTGTTAAGGTTGCAGACTGGGAGTCCGCAAGACCCGGAGAAGTCGTAATTGATTTATTAGAGTTCGTTGGAATTCATATCATGACCCAGAGTTTACTTGGGAACATGAAGACCAAATTAAGCCTAAGTGACCACATTTGGTTCTCAACTTCCCGGAGACCGATGGCATCGCTTGAATTTCGGGACGAAATTCTTTTAACGGGGTGAGAATGTGACAACTGGCACTTTTCCGTACATTCCGTACAATAATTAGACGGTAATCTGTGCTTTAATAACTGTGCATGGTATAGTTTACAAGACGAATGAATTTCTGATTACTGTTACATACATACAATGGCATTTCATGTTGCAAGACTTTTATCATTACTACATGCAACACGATATAGTTCTATTAATGCACAGAATAGAATTGGCACAATTATCAGACAAACTAGAAGCACTGACGGGAGTTCAGTACTTAGACAGAGATGATGTTAAGACACAGAATGAGCCCCAGAACCAAGTGATACACTAGGATAGTGTGTAGGAAAGTAGGGATTACAAAACTGCCTTCCTAGTGATGACATAGGTACCGGAAAGTGCTAGAAACACACTGAAACTGCAGAATTCTGCAGAAAATAAACAAATTCAGCAATAAATCAGCTTTTAACATCTAAAAATAATGCAGGAAAGTGGTTTAATGGTCCAGAATACTTTCCTAAGTGTCAGGAACCGAAACTGTCATAAAATGCAACATAAAGCACACTAAACTGCGCAATTCAGCACTTTAACGAACAGTAACGAAACGAACAACCGGACACTACCCGAAACATCAAATTTTCACTAGAAGCATTGTTTTGGTGTTACAAAGCTAGTAATGGTCACCGAATAGCATATTACATCTCCTAAACACTAAACATCTAAAATACCTAACTAGTGCCATTACATCCTAACTAAACTTGTAACTAACAATTTAAATATTACACTTTACCCCCCCCCCCCCCATCCAAGGTCGGTTAGACAAGGTCCCCACATATGGATTTTCTTTGATTATTTGATAAGATATTGTTTGGAATATGCTTAACATAGATGCCATATGCTACTAGAATTTTATAAAAACCACAAAAATAATACACTTATCATCTTCATCACTTCAACACCGCAAACACTTCTCCCCTTTCCTCCATAGCTCACGGCCAAGCACCCCCATCCACCATCCTCCATTTTCAATCATCTTCCATCCATTCTAAGGTGATAAAAAGGTGTAGGAAGCATATCTAGGAAGGTTGCAAGCAACGGAACTTGAAGGACCTCTCTCTAGTACTTTTATCCACCTCATTTATTCTCTTGTTCATCCCTAGCCTTGTGCTAGTAGTAAGACTCTTGTGATCTCATTTTATTTCATATTATGTTGGTTAAAAGATGATGTAAGTTATTAAATATAAAGATCATGAAGAAACATAAGCATAAACATGAACATAAAGCTCTAAAACATGAAGATCAAGTTGTTTTAAGTGTATGTAGCATACTTGAATGTTGATTTCTTGTGTTTATGATGTTGATCATCACATCATAAGAACCTTGCTAGATGATGATTAAACACATGATCTAGCAAGTGTAAGGATAGATCTTGAGAAATTTGTAATGATCATCCTTTATGTGAATCATGAACTTGAAAATAAACTTGTTTTAGTGTATGATGATTATTTCTACAAGATATAAGTCTTGAAGATAAAAGATTTCAAGAATAATATTTTCAAGAAACTAAAGTTTACTACAAGATTTAACATGATCATGGTGTTTAAAGGAAGTAAACATGTTTTAAATGTTAAATCAAAGCTAGAAACATATTGTTAACAAGAAAAATACAAGAAGAAGTATTTTTAGAAAATCTTCATACAAGTTGTGAAGAACTAAAATCTTCAAGAATGAGTTTTATAAACTATAAACTATATTTTTAGGGTAACTAGACCTACTAAATAGCATACCAAGTTACTACAAATTTTTACAAAGTTTCAAGGTCATGTCGTAGTGTAAATATATTATCTTTGGCACATGGTAAGTCTTGTCTATGTTGTTAATGATTGATGATGATTTTAAAAGAAAATGATATGCTTTAAAAAGTATGGAAACCTCCATTTTTAGGGGAAACTATGGCAAAGTTTTTCTAAAAATTAAACACTTAGAAAAATATTTCCAAATGAATGTTTACAAGTGTATTTCAAACCATAAATCTTTACATAAACTTTGCCATAATTTTTGCTACAAAAATTATAAATATTGGAGGTTGGTTTTTATAAATAAAAGTGACTAAATATGTATGTAGGAAAAATATATTTAGAAGTCACCATGTGTGTGATTGTTTGTATACTTTGTCTGTTAGTTATATTATTTTACGACATAAAATAATATAACACATCAAAATACCAAGAATTACAATCCAAAATATTACCAAAATTCCAAAGAATAAATATACCCATTTACACAAAAATATTGGTGAAACCAAACAAGGAATATAACTCACAAAAATATTCCGGAATTTATTCTCAAGTCATGTTTTGGTAAACAATATTTTGGACACCAAGGAAATGAAAATATAATTTTTACAATTACTACAAGAATATGTCATATTTTTTACAAAGGAAAAATATATTATTTCTGGCAAGAATGCATATATATTTTTCTTGAAATTTTTAGAAGATATATTATTTTTAAGAAATATCTATTTTCTTACACAAACACTAAATACAATATGTTTGAAGTAAATGATATATTTTCTCGAATAATATGAAATATATCATTTTTGGAGAAAAATGAGTTTATATATATATATATATATATATTCCAAGCTAGACATGAAAATATATCATTTTTGAAACTTATGAGTGAATACAAGTATTTTTTTTTTGCCAAAAGAAAAATTATAAATATTTTTTCTAAATAATATTTATTACAATATGTATTTTGGAAATATATATTGGTGAACTTTTATTAAAGATAATATTCCGGAATAATTAATACGAAATTAAGTATAAGAATACTTAATAAATACAATAAAGATACGTATTCTCGTACGTATAGATACGCACCGGAATACGACCCCAAATACATGGCAAAAATATACAAGTATAAGATACCCCCATCCTTGGGAAGGAAATTACAAGTATAAATACTTGAAAAGTATTAAGTTAAAATATATTGCTATAACAATTATTCCAAAATTTAATGAGTATAATTTAAGTTAAAATATATATGATTTTAACAAATAATTATATAACTTGGAATAATGTTGAAGACACAAAGAAATGTAACTCACAAACACTAATTAATTCTAAGTCAAGGCACCGTAGTACATTGTAGGTAGTCGTGCACACTAGTAGCCGCGTGAGTTACGTCGGATTGAAGAACGCAAAACTGTGAGTTCATGTCCCCCTTTTCTCTTAACTGTTTTTGGTTTTATAACTCTCGGGGGTGGAACACATGTTACGAATGTTTAAACAGTATGAAATGAACTATTAGATCATGTGAGCATAGATTGAATTTGAAAGGCCATTAATTCTTAATTAGGGACGAATGTTAGATCTAACGGGTACGGCCGAACCCCACTCATGGTACTTGTGACCACTTGAGTGCTTCGGTGTCCCGGTCAAGGTGAATCGACAATAGTCAAGGTGAATTGACATAGTCAAGGTAAATTGACATAGTCGAAGGGGAATTCGACATAGTCGAGGGAATCGACGAGGGTATAAGCCTACTCATTTCGAGTGCTCCCTATGTCTTCCCATGTTTTAATGTCCTTGCAAAACTTCAATTTGATTTGTTTATAAATGCTTTTCATACCTGTTTTCAAAGGAGTTTCTCAAAGGATTGCAAGTTTTTTAGCACTCATACAAAACGCATGAACTCGCTCAACTTTTGTTGATGTTTTCCAAAACTTACATGTATTTCAGGTTACATGTTGGATCTTGGGCACGGGTGTTGTTTCTAGAAGTAGATTTCAAGTTTAGATGTCATCCACTTTTGTTTGTTTGTGACTTAGTCGAAGGTTGTGTTTTAAAACTTAAATAACCAGTGTTTGTAATACTTTAAATTCTATGAATGGATGAACATCGTTTTGATCATATAGTTGTTTATTATGATTGAATGCAATGATATTAAACCAGTCACACATCATACGCTTCCGCAAGAGTCAGGGTGTGACACCAGGTACGCCAAAAGTCGATACCGAATTGGTACTTAGGATCCTTTGGTTCGGGAAATTCATTATTTGCTCATCTCTGACCACGGGTTTCATAGGAACAACGTCATTAACATACAACTTTTTTGGTTGATTTTCTTTCGATTATTTTTTACTGTTTTTTACATTTTCTTTTTATTCTTGTTAGTGGTTCCGTGTGCAACGCGCTCGTAGTGATTTCAGAACACATGTAAACACAGACTAAATAAGAAAAGAAGTTCGCCGCAACGCGGCTAGGGTGATAAACCTAGTTTAAATAAATGTTGTTTTTTATTAGTTTTTGTTTGATGTTTTTTCTGGATTTGGTGGTCACATTTGGTCTATCGGGTTTTTTTGTTTGGTTGCTACTTAGCACGGTATTTGGTGGTCACATTTGGTCCCTTAGGTTTTTATACCCCCTCGACTTTCTAAGGCGTTTTAGTATAAATTCGACTTCATCTACGTTTTACGTCACGTGAGTCACTTGGTGTTAGAAATTCATGTTTCTATTTTACTTTTTTCCCGATTTTGGTCATTGTTCGGTTGCTACTTAGCATTCTCATAGTTTTACACCAACGCACCGCAACGCGAGGGGCTTAAGACTAGTATATAGTTATACTAATTCATAAAATTTTGAGGAAGAGTATCTTGTTTTTAAAATTTTTTTCTTCTAATTTTGTCCTTTTGTGAACTTTGTTTATTTTCTTCTGGTTTTCGTCTTTTTTTATAGTTCACATCCTCAACTTCCGTCTCGCTTGCGGTATGCGCATATAATGTTATATATGTGTCGGTGTTCGGGGGGCAAAAGTGAAAATGCACTAGTTTTAACGTTATTTCACAAATTTCGTGAAAATAATGTTAAAAGAGGGGGATGATTAATCATACATCATATGGTGGCATTGATACCTGAAAGACAAGGGAGTACATGCACTAATCGGCTTCTGTCTTAATTGTCGAGTGTTATGTGCCTTATGTCCAAGGCTTGATACAAAACTGTCACAACCAGATATTTCCACATATTACCGGTGGGCCCGGTGGGGAGTATCGTGACGTAGTCGATATCATCATAGTCAAACAACACAATTTTAAATGCACAGCGGAAGCAAAAGATAAATATATTACAAACCGATTCAAAAGTAACTTCAATTATTACAAACGGATTATAAGTTGGATCCACAGGCGGATCTTAAAACATAAACATTGTTTAATAGACTTTAGACGCCTAGAACTTGCAAGATTCCTTATTAACGCCCTGAGCTTCCAGCCAATTACGTTCAGTACCTGTCACTTAACCTTTTTGGAAAATACGTCAGTTTACACTGGTAAATACAATTAACCGACTCATTTTAAAAAGAGTTTAAGAAAATTGATTTAGATGCACCAGGCACAAAAGTATCTTTTATAACTTGGGACAATTATATGAAAGTAATCTTGTATACAGATTTACATGTTCGTTATACATTCAGGGCCCGATGTTAGAAACCGAGTCAAGATTAACAGACACGCCACAAGTATAGGCCCACAAGAGAGTGATATATCGTTTCCCTTATGCAACTGTCAGTTGTATGCCTACACCCCGTGCTTAAGACGTGGCCATTTTATTATAATGATGCCAAGGATATCCGGGACATGGTCATTAACCCCTAAAGGCTTTTATTTCAAACAAACAGATTAAAACGGGTTACCTCAATAATTTAATCACAATACGATTTAACATTCAATACCCGACCAAGCGGTATTATTATAATACCGTATCCCAAGCCCGTATAGGGAAAATAAGTTAAAAGTATTTACTTGAGCTAGCAATGCAATTTATACTCAGTCGTATATTCTAATCAGCAAGCACAAGTACTTCTACTGGGGCTCTTAATCTGGAACGAAGGTTTTATTAACCTATTAGAATCCTAACGGGTCTTTAATTAAGCCTAAACTTCGACCGGTTAGTTTTAAAGAAAGATACGGTTCAAACGCACGATTAAGCGAAGACCGGAATATAATGTGATTTAGACCCGACAAGTTTGAAGACTTGTATAATATGGGTAATCTAAATACATTCTGGATTTTGAGATAAAAACGATAAGGTTTGACCCGTTTCGGCTAATTTATGCAAACTAGTTACATAAACCGAACCGAACGCGCAAGAAGTGTAACGGGTAACCAAAAGAGTCATATACAGGTTTCCTAAGTTAATATGCCTTAGATATGTTGTGATATCAGTAGGATACCTTCAATTATGCCCAAAATGAGTTTAATCTCAATTTAAGCCCCGTAGGGGTATTTTGGTCATTTTAAAGTTTATAAAAGAGATTAATTTTAATTCTGAGACTCGGGTCTGAAATAATCAGTAAAACAACTTAATTTAATAGGTTATATCAATTGGTGATAAGTCTTATATGCCAAAATGGTCTTAAACCCGTACTAGGTGTTTAATACCTGTAAAAATCTGTTTTAAGCGATTTCTGGGTTATACAGGAAATCTGAGTTTTCTGATCAGGTTATAAAGTTCAAAATACTTCATTTATTATATAGAATCAGTAGCATTTGGATTGGTGTCAAAATACTATGCAAAACTCATTTTATACACAAAAGGAGTATAATCGGTATTTTCCGAATCAAGGCCATAACCTTAGGTTATGATCAGGTTAAAAATAATTAAAAATCTTCAAAAATCTCAAAATATTATATTACATTAGTGGGTAAAAGGTTTGGTGTCAAAAATTGGGTTTAGATAGGCTTTACGCTAATTATGCCTTTTAATTAACAAAAAAGCTTTCAAATTACGCTATTGAGCATAACTCCTAATCTAGACCTCCAACTGATGTGAAATTTTTGGGACATGTTTATAAATAAGTAATAAAGATTATTGTCCTTTCACATTTCCAAAATTCTCGTTTTATGGTCAAAAGGGCATTATGGTCAACATTAAGCAATTAACGGAAACGTGTAAACGAATCGGACAATCAACGATCCAACCACAGAGGGTTATACTATCATGTAACCTGGTCCTAAGGAAGCTCTAAGGCATTTCCAAACCCATCTAAATCGGGTCAGAATTGAAGTCAAAGTAAAAGTCAAAGTTTTGCGACTTTCGGTTCCGAACCGAGCCTAAACAGAAAATTGTCGGATCAAACAAGCTTAGACTAGTTCTTATACTAATTACCAAGTTATTTGAGTGATAAAATAGGTTACACGCCTTCTACATTGCTAATTATGCGCTAAATCAAAAATTAGGATCCTGTTGACTTTTTATAATAAACTTTGACCCGACAATTGATCTAGTTAGAGTGGGAATCAGATGGTTCCCTTTTAAGGGTTCATTGCCCACATAATTACCAACTTATAACTACTTTCAATTTGACTAATCACTGGACCATTAGTGATTAATCGATAAATCAAACCTTAATTACGACGGTTTGATTTTTAAGCTAATAACTAAGCAAAACTCAACTAAGGAAGGTTAAGGATACTTACCAAGGGCTAGTGTACGACCAGAGATGCTTAGAGGAAAGGCCTTGAGCTCCAGAAATGTTCAGAAGTTGAGTTGGGAATGAATGATCAAGAATTGAAACAATGTGGCCTTTATATAGTGATCTTGATTGCTCAAGATCATGCCAAACAATGCTATACATGTTCTCTGATGTTAAACATGTGTCCCTAGTGCCTAAGAACTTGTTTAGGCAGCCCTTGGTGGTGAGAAAGGGCAATATAAGTCGGTTACATGGGCTTAACAGCCACCAGACGAGTTTCTGCATCTGAGAGTCGCTTACGGACCGTAAGGGTCCTAGCATACGGTCCGTAAGGACCAGGCTAGCATGACATAAATTTCAAAAGTTGACAATTTAGCCCCTGAACTTCCAAATCTTGATTTTTAACATGGTTTCTTGCACTTGTAACCCCCAAACTTGACTTTTAAGGACTCCAAGTCATAAACCAATGTTGTTAAGTCCTCGGTTATTCATACGATCACCGAAAAGTTTTAAATTTCGACGTTGACGCTTTTAACACCTCGTATACGAATTTTATCATAACTTTCTCATACGATAACGAAACTTGGTGAAATTTTTATCATACATTCTAATGAGCATAATTAATCGTTACAAAGCTTCGGGTTTGCTAAAAGGTCACTCAGAGGTATAGTTTAAACATGTCGACACAGTTAATCCCTGTAGTTTGTAATCTCTCACTTTCTTTCACAATTAGCTTCATATGATCCATGATTTATTCGTTTAAGGGTATAAACATCATGTAGGGTTATTGTAAAGTATATTTATACATTGTTGACATTTTGAACCCTTATATTCACATACTTTCCTTGTTTGTCAACTTTAGTCCCTCTAGAGTATTCTTTTACACGTTCATAGCTTATGACGCGTGTCAATACATTATTGGACATGAAATTATGAGGTGTTACATCCTCACCCCTTTAAAAGAAATCTCGACCTCGAGATTTGATAAAGTAAGGGAAGTACCTTCTGTCTTATATTGGGCTTAATCTCTATAGTATATCTGGAGCTTTTCCAAGCTCCCAAGTTAACCTTTATAATGAGTACATGTATCCTTTTGGAGCTTCTAATCCTATCGATCCTTAATCGACACGGGTTGCTCATCATATCATAAATCTGTATATCATGTGATAGTGCTTTTCGACTTATTGGTGACACGTCCTTAAATCATTAGTGTGGGTCACATTACGCGTTCCACCAAGCTCCTTAATTAGGTCTTAGCTCGTAAGCTATTTAATCTTGATACATTCGAATCCTTCGAATGAATTTATATATTCAGAGCTTAACTAACATGATAATTACAACTTGGCACACACTTCTAGGGTGTTATCTTTTGTTGAACCTTATTCTTCAACAAGAACTTAGGAGGTTTGCTATTTTCATTAATCCTTGATTTTCTGCTGAATATTGGCATCTTATAGATGATTATGAATTTGAGTGATCTTATTTGTTGTTTCCAAGGAAACTTTCATATCCTGATAATTGGACTTATTAATCTTCTGTCTAACAATAGATGTTTAACATTCCATCCATGCAAGGTCTCCAAGGGAGCAGCCTTGATACTTATATAACAACTATTATTGAAAAGTTTATTTTAAGGTGAGATGGTTAATCCAACCACTGCTTCAAACCAATCTTAAGGAATAGCTAATCCTTGTCGTTAGTCGAATAAATCGAAGATCCTGGGTAGTTGATGGCAATTCTTAATCGTTGTCTAAATAGGGTTGCGGTAATGAATGCATAAGCAAAATGAACCGTCTTTCTTTAACAATATCAAACTCTCGGAATATTGAGTTAGGCTATATGAATCTTCTATCTTAAAATCCACTTAATCAGGGTTCCGATTCTTTTTATGATGGTACCAGTTATCATGGAGATTTCACTATAATGCAGCTCTAAGCGGAATATTAATCTTATCTCTACTTGCCTCTTAGGAGGTAAACAGGGCAATCTTTGCAGAAGGTAATCAAGACACACAGAGATTACAGAGATTTTCCAAATCTCAGGCTCCAGTTCATCCACCATTGCTTGTGTCAAATAAGTGACACATTTATGTTACAATTCCACGAATTCCTTAATCGGGAACATTTACTTGGACAATTCTATTTTTAGATATCTTCTTTGAATACCATTAGCTGACTTTAGTACCATATGATCATTGGGATATTTTGTGGTTCCATGCATTAAACCTCCATACTGATCAGGCATGGAAGCAATCTATGGAACATATTAAGATACACCAATCCTCATATGGCGCTTTTGTCATACCATTTGGTATTCGTAATCAATAGAGATCAAAGAGATATCAGTTTCATATGATGATGTACTTTATCTGGAGAGAGGGTACATTAGGACTTTATGATTGAAAATTTCTGACAGGAATAGAAGAAATGGTTCCTATGAATTTTCTATTTGTAAGTTTACCTTACACTTAATGTCTAGGATTCTTATGATAGATTTTTAAAAGTCTAATATACTTACAATTTATGAAGGATTGATTGGTATCCGATTCAAAGCAGAATTCTTAGCGTTTTATTCTACTTCATATTTTGTGCTTAGGGTTCTAACAGGCAGATTTAATAACTAACAAAATTTATTCCACAATGACTTATCTGCACCTGAATCAAACAATACCCTTGCATAAACATTGAGGACGTACCGGTTATAATATTGTCATCTTGTATGACCTCTGTTGCATCCATCTGAGAGACCTTAGCGTTGGTCTTCTTATCTCCTTTAAGCTTCTTAGCATACTTTGGACAATTTGATTTGATATGCCCTTTCTCGTTACAGTTGTAACAAGTCGCATCTCCTATCTTCTGGCATTCCAATGTTTTATGATCACTAGATTTGCAGATCCCACAAGCCCTGGGCTGCGATTGGGATTTTGATTCGAACCTGCATTTCCCATAACGGCGCTTCTTGCAGGTCTTGCATACTGGTTTCTGGTTGGACTTTTGTTTGTTCTTCTTCTTAGAGCTCTGGGAGTTATCTTCCTCCCTTTTCCTTTTTAGCTCATCTTTTGCATTTGAGGCATGAACAAGATCCTCCTTATGAGTAAGGAAATGTGGTCCTAGATAAAATTTGGAGCGAGTAGCATGGGGCTCCTTGAACTTTTTCACGGCCCTCTTCAAAGCTTTTCCAACAGTTGCGTCTATCATAGTTTGAAGAACATCTTTGGAAATTCTAAGGTTCACAATTGTAGCATCATTGGCATGTGTCGCATCATCCATAACACGATCAACGGCTGTCTTATCTGAGTTTTCCATACTCGATATTGGTTCCTAACACCAATAAAACGATTTCTTAGTTGCAATCCAACAACTACTATTCATCATCCTGATGGCCTTAACATATACTAACCATGGTATCAATAGACCATACATGCTAATATAGTACTAACATTCTTAATGAATGTTATTTAATATATTCATTATGTTTAACCTAGGTCACGAAAGACCATCAATGGCATTTAAGGTTTGGACCTAATCCATCATCTTTTTGACAGGATATCAAAATGTCACATCTGTCTTTATTATATTGATGAATTTGGATAGCTTGAAAGCTTGTCATAAGGGTATCAGAAAAGAGTGATTCCTAATAGATATAAAATATCAATCTAAGATTTGTTGGAGCATTTTCTAAAGTATCATCGGCCAATTTCTACCTTGCATTAAATGACCGGAGTCCAAATCAGGCGGAGACAACAGTTCTCAGCATTTATCGTTTATTATAGAATCATATGTGCCAGCATCAAATAAATTTCTGCATAAACTGCTTGATAAGGAAAGGTACCTGCTATATAGTTATCATTCTGCACCATCTCCTGGGCGTTCATCTGGAAGACTCATGCGTTTGTTTTCTTGGCCTCTTCAGGCTTCTTCTGATTCCTAGGGCAGTTAGTCTTGATATGCCCCTTCTCGTTGCAACCATAACAGGTTGCATCTTTCAACTTCTTGCAATCCAAGGTTTTATGTTCCTTAGACTTGCAGATTCCACAGGGTAGAGGCTGAGACTCAAATCTGCATTTCCCAAGGTGGTATTTCTTACAGGTTTTGCACCTGGTCTTTTCATCCGACTGTTGGTTGCCTTTCTTAAACCCGGAACTCTTCTTATCCTCAAAGTTCCTCTTTTTCTTCCTATCGGAGCGATGAGAATTCTCATCCTCCCTTTCACGCTTTCCATCTTAAGAGGCCTTGGTAGTCTTGTTTTTTACCACATCGAGTGTGAGAGATAGCGACAGATCTGTCGCTGACCTGAATGTAGTAGGTCTCGATGCTTTCACACTTGCCTTTATTTCTGGGGCTAGACCCCCAATAAAGCGAGCTATTCGCTTTGGTTCCGGTGTGATCAAGTAAGGAACCAATCGAGACATGGTATTGAAACTTGTAAGGTATGCTTGACAATCTAAGTTCTCCATGACTAATGTCAAGAATTCAGTCTCAATTTTCTCAACTTCATGTTGAGGACAGTAATTTTCTTTGATAAGAGCAACGAACTGATCCCAAGTCATGTTGTACAAAGGGATCTTCCCCGTAGCTTGGATCAGTGACCTCCACCAAGCTAGAGCTTCTCCTTTAAAAGATTGTGAAACAAACTTCACAATGTCTTGCTCTGCACATCCACTGATGTCAACAACGATGTCCATCTCATCGAGCCATGTCATGCAATCGATGGCCCCTTTTTCTCATGTAAAGTCTCTGGGCTTGCAGGAGACAAAATATTTATATGAGCAGGTCTTAACTGGTGCCTCTTGATGAAGCACCACCTGTCTAGACGGAACACTCCTTTGATTTGACGAGTTACGGACATCGTCTTCCTTTGACTCATGTGATTTAGAAGGGGGCTTACTACGAGCCACAGATAGAGTCTTAGAGTGTGTATCACTTGATTCATCATACTGTCTGTCGAGAGCTCGTGTAACGGCATTATCTATTAATGCCTGCAGTTCCGCACCAGTTATATTAACTCTGGGAGCATCATTATTCTCCCTCGGGTGGCTGTTAACCTCATCTGATCCAGCCATGTAGCTTGATCGCTACATACATATTGACAATGATTTATTCAGAGGTTATTATGGAATCATCATTTTTGACGATTCATCAACCATGGTAATATAAACCACATTGGTTAATTTGTTAGTTATATTTAATTAGTATTTTCATTATAATTTATCCTAGTTATAAAACATTAAGGATATTAAAGTGGCGCAAAAGGCCTAGTCACAAGGACAGTTTTAAATTTATAAGCCATGACTTCAGAGAATCGAGGCATTAAGGTTTGAACATATTTCATTACCTTTTCTTGACAGAGAGTCAAAGACTTCAACTGTCTTTTGTCCCTTAGGGCAATAAGTATGGCCCATAGGCATTCCATCTCTTATGGATGTTTATAATATGATCATCTTCATTTGATGATTTAAGCCATGATTACTACATCACTAGGCTAGATAAGGGGTTGGAAATTCCCATTATAGAGATGACAAGTGTGATTTTTATCGCATCACTGTTGTTAGGAGTGTTAACATGTTTTTAGATGTTAACAAGGATCTGAATCTCTTTTCAACAGGTTTTTTTAGCATCATAGCTCGGTCCTTCATGACATACAAGCTAGGTTATGCCCTTTAAGATTCTTTTCATTATATATATTGGCAGATCAATTACGAAAAGGAATTATATTTTGATTTACTTCATATGTTATATTCATATAAAATGATAAAAATGGAATTTAGATTAAATATTCAAATGATTTTTAAAAGGAGTATATAATTGCCCTAAACGGGACTTGAAAGGAATGACGTTGTCCATGAAGGGACTAAAAGATAAACATGTCCTTATAAGGACTACTAAGGAAACGAATTTTAGCAAAAAGGAGTTTTCTTCTTCACTTTATTTCTGAATGTTTTCTCCTTGGATGTACGTTTCATCCTAGTCGCGGTACGAAGCTCGGCATTTCAAGGCTCCGGATGTGGAGAATTTCCATTACGGCTTCTTTGCTTGGCAATATATCCAAAGTATATAAATCGGAAGCAATATTTTTCAGATTAGGATTGAGAGAATTCCTATGTTAAGTCTAGACTCAGATGGTCAAGGAATGTGATACTGTGTCATTGAGATTAAACACAAAAGGCTAGTGTTTAATTCACTCAATGTTGGCTCTGATACCAACCTGTCACACCCAGATATTTCCACATATTACCGGTGGGCCCGGTGGGGAGTATCGTGACGTAGTCGATATCATCATAGTCAAACAACACAATTTTAAATGCACAGCGGAAGCAAAAGATAAATATATTACAAACCGATTCAAAAGTAACTTCAATTATTACAAACGGATTGTAAGATGGATCCACAGGCGGATCTTAAAACATAAACATTGTTCAACAGACTTTAGACGCCTAGAACTTGCAAGATTCCTTATTAACGCCCTGAGCTTCCAGCCAATTTGTCACACCCCAAATTTCCACGTGTTACTGGTGGGCCCGGTAGGGGAGTATCGTGACGTGGTTAGCAACATAATAGTCAAACAACACAATATTTAAATGCACAGCGGAAGCAAAGTATAGATTTAATTCAACCAAACGATATTGTAATATTAAGTATCACAATTAGTCGAATATAAATCCACAGGTAGATCAAATAAAAAGGAAAACAAATGTTCAACAGTTTATGACATCCAAGCTGGCGAGACTTAATGTGGATGCTAGGAGACAGGCCAGCATATTTCGCGTAGTACCTGCACTTAACCTTTTTAAGAAAAATACGTCAGTTTACACTGGTAAATACAATCAACCGACTCATTTTGAAAAGAGTTTAAGAAAATGCATTTAAGGCACAAGGCACAAATAATATTTTATAACTTGGGATAATTATGTAAATATATAAACTTGTAAACGAATTACATGTTTCTTATGCGTTTAGTAGCCCGATCCGTAGACCGGGTAAAAGATCAATAAACACACCACAATATTGAGTTATGCACTGAAAGGTGTACGCCTACACCCCGTGCTCAGGTCGTGGCCATCTCGTAAGATGATGCCAGGGATATCCAGGACATGGTCATTAACCCCCCAAAGGCTTTAAGCAAACAAAACATTTCAAAACAGAGCATATCAATGATTTAACCTCTATTCGATTAAAGATTCAATGCTGGACCAAGCGGTATTTTATATACCGTACCCCAAGCCCGTAAAGGGAAAATAAGTTAAAAGTATTTACCTGAGCAAGTATAGTTCAAAATCAGCAAGTGCAAGTATCTTTTACTGGTTCTCCTAATCTGGAACGAAGGTTTATAATAACCTATTAGAATCCTAACGGGTCTTTAGTTAAGCTTACGCTTAGACCGGTTAGTTTTAAAGATACGGTTCGTACGCACGATTAAGCGAAGACCGGATAGAATGTGATTTAGACCCGACAAGTTTGAAGACTTGCCTAATATGGGTATATGATACACATTCTGGATTTTGAGATAAAACCGATAAGGTTTGACCCGTTTCGGCTAATTTATGTAAACTAGTTACATAAACCGAACCGAACGCGCATGAAGCGTAACGGGTATCCGTAAGAGTCCTAAACAGGTTTCCTAAGTTAACACGCCCTAAATAAGTTGTGATATCAGTAGGATATCACCCATGATGCCCAAAACGAGTTTAATCTCTTTATAAGCCCCGTAGGGGTATTTTGGTCATTTTAAAGATTATAAAAGGATTTAATTAGGTTTCTGTGAACCGGGTCTGGTTACATCAGTAAAATGGCTTATTTAAACAGGTTATAACATTTGGTTATAAGTCTTATATGTCAAAATAGTTTTGAACCCAAACTATGCGTATAATACGCGTATAAAGCCGTTTTAAGCGACGTACGGTTTAAAATACGATTCTGAGTTTCCTGATCAATTAAACAGGTTCAAAACACTCTATTTAATATTTAAAATCAGTAGCAATTGGATTGGCGTCAAAAGGATTTGTAAAACTCATTTTATGGCCGAAAAGGGTATATTCGGTATTAACCGAATTAAGGCGCTAATCCAAGCTTATGATCAGTTTAAAAATAATTAAAAATCTTCAAAAATCCCAAAATATTATATTACATCAGTGGGTAAAAGGTTTGGTGTCAAAAATTGGGTTTAGATAGGTTTTATGCTAATGATGTCGTTTAATTAATAAAAGCGTTCTTAATTACGTCATTAAGCATAACTCCTAATCTAGACCTCCGATTAACGTGAAATTTTCGGGACATGCATAATAATCAGTAACTAAGATTATGGCACTTTCATATTTCCAAAAATCTCGTTTTATGGTCATAAGGGCATTACGGTCAATATTTAGGCGATTAACGGAAACATCGGACGATTAGGGATTCGAGTGGTATAAACGCAGAGGCTTATACACACATGTAACTAGGTCCTAATGGAACTTTAAGGCATGTCTAAACCTATAAGAATCGGGTCAGAACTGAGGTCAAAGCAAAAGTCAAACTTTTGCGTATCTCGGTTCCGAATCGGTTCTAAACATAAAGTTGTCGAATCAAGCAAGCGTATACAAGTTTTTATACTTATTTTCAGTTGTTAAGAATGATAAAATAGGCTATACGCCATTTACATCGCTAATCATGCATTAAACCAAACATAACAATTCTGTTGACTTTTTCGGAAGAAGTTTGACTCGATAAACGACCTAGTTAGGATTCGAATTAGTGAGTGCCCTTTTAGGGGTTTATTAACCATATAAATACCAACTTATAACAAACTTTGATTCGACTAAACTCTGGACCGATTATTTATTATCGAAAAGTCAAACCGTAGTTACGACGGTTTGATTTCTAGGCCATAAACTAAGTATGAACTCAGACAAGAAGGATCAAAGGCACTTACACACGACTAATGGATGATATGGAATGCTTGTATCAGTTCTTGAGCTCTTGTAAATGTCCAGAAGATGAGATGAATGATGAATGATGAATGATGAATGTGGGTTATTTATGAAATTTCAAACATCACGGATGATCAACACATAGGTCTATGGGTATTACCAAGTGATCAACATGTGTCCTACATGCTAAATACCACCTTAGACAAGCCCATGGAATGGAAAAATGGCATTTAAGTCGGTTTAAACATCAACCCACAGCTGCACATAACATTCTGTTCAGACAAGGCAGTCGCGTAGCGCGACTGCCGGGGCCTATCTGCTCGCGCTACGTGAGGGTGAAGAAGACCAGCCCAACAAGTTTCCATTATTTGCATTTCAGTCCCTGGTCCTTCTAAACATCGCTTTCTCATTGTTTCTTGCAATTTGAGGCTTTAATATTTAACATGTGGGGCTTTAAGGCTTATACCCTCTTTGTTAAGTCCTCGGGTAACTTTGTGATCACCCGAAAAGCCCTAAATTTTAATGTTGACGTTTCTAACCCTTACACACGGATTCTATCATAACTTTCTCATACGGTAACGAATCTTGGTGAAATTTTTATGGTGCATTCTTGTGAGCATAATTAATCGTTACAAAGCTTCGGGTTTGTCAAAAGGTCACTCAGAGGTATAACTTAAACATGTTGACACATTTAACCCCTGTAGTTTGTAATCTCTCACTTTCTTTCACAATTCGCTTCGTATGATCCATGATCTATTCGTTTAGGGTTATAAACATCATGTAGGGTTATTGCAAAGTATATTTATTCATTGTTGACACTTTGAACCCTTCTATTTACACAGTTTCACTGTTTGTCAACTTTAGTCCTTCAAGAACATTATTTTACACGTTCAAACCTATGACACGTGTCAACACATTATGGGACGTAAATTTTCGAGGTGTTACACAATTACGTTCAGTACCTGTCACTTAACCTTTTTGGAAAATACGTCAGTTTACACTGGTAAATACAATTAACCGACTCATTTTAAAAAGAGTTTAAAAAAATTGATTTAGATGCACCAGGCACAAAAGTATCTTTTATAACTTGGGACAATTATATGAAAGTAATCTTGTATATAGATTTACATGTTCGTTATACATTCAGGGCCCGATGTTATAAACCGAGTCAAGATTAACAGACACGCCACAAGTATAGGCCCACAAGAGAGTGAGATACCGTTTCCCTTATGCAACTGTCAGGTGTATGCCTACACCCCGTGCTTAAGACGTGGCCATTTTATTATAATGATGCCAAGGATATCCGGGACATGGTCATTAACCCCTAAAGGCTTTTATTTCAAACAATACAGATTAAAACGGGTTACCTCAATAATTTAATCACAATACGATTAAACATTCAATACCCGACCAAGCGGTATTATTATAATATCGTATCCCAAGGCCGTATAGGGAAAATAAGTTAAAAGTATTTACTTGAGCTAGTAATGCAATTTATACTCAGCCGTATATTCTAATCAGCAAGCACAAGTACTTCTACTAGGGCTCTTAATCTGGAACGAAGGTTTTATTAACCTATTAGAATCCTAACGGTTCTTTAATTAAGCCTAAACTTAGACCGGTTAGTTTTAAAGAAAGATACGGTTCAAACGCACGATTAAGCGAAGACCGGAATAGAATGTGATTTAGACCCGACAAGTTTGAAGACTTGTATAATATGGGTAATCTAAATACATTCTGGATTTTGAGATAAAAACGATAAGGTTTGACCCGTTTCGGCTAATTTATGCAAACTAGTTACATAAACCGAACCGAACGCGCAAGAAGTGTAACGGGTAACCAAAAGAGTCATATACAGGTTTCCTAAGTTAATATGCCTTAGATATGTTGTGATATCAGTAGGATACCTTCCATTATGCCCAAAACGAGTTTAATCTCAATTTAAGCCCCGTAGGGGTATTTTGGTCATTTTAAAGATTATAAAAGAGATTAATTTTAATTCTAAGACTCGGGTCTGAAATAATCAGTAAAACAGATTAATTTAATAGGTTATATCAGTTGGTGATAAGTCTTATATGCCTAAATGGTTTTAAACCCGTACTAGGTGTTTAATACGCGTAAAAAGCCGTTTTAAGCGATTTCCGGGTTATACAGGAAATCTGAGTTTTCTGATCAGGTTATAAAGTTCAAAATACTTCATTTATTATATAGAATCAGTAGCATTTGGATTGGTGTCAAAATACTACGTGAAACTCATTTTATACACAAAAAGAGTATAATCGGTATTTTCCGAATCAAGGCCATAACCTTAGGTTATGATCAGGTTAAAAATGATTAAAAATCTTCAAAAATCTCAAAGTATTATATTACATCAGTGGGTAAAAGGTTTGGTCTCAAAAATTGGGTTTAGATAGGATTTACGCTAATTATGCCTTTTAATTGACAAAAAAGCTTTCAAATTACGCTATTGAGCATAACTCCTAATCTAGATCTCCAACTGATGTGAAATTTTTGGGACATGTTTATAAATCAGTAATAAAGATTATTGTCCTTTCACATTTCCAAAATTCTCGTTTTATGGTCAAAAGGGCATTATGGTCAACATTAAGCAATTAACGGAAACGTGTAAACGAATCGGACAATCAACGATCCAACCACAGAGGGTTATACTATCATGTAACCTGGTCCTAAGGAAGCTCTAAAGCATTTCCAAACCCATCTAAATCGGGTCAGAACTGAAGTCAAAGTTTTGCGACTTTCGGTTCCGAACCGAGCCTAAACAGAAAAATGTCGGATCAAACAAGCTTAGACTAGTTCTTATACTAATTACCAAGTTATATGATTGATAAAATAGGTTACACGCCTTCTACATTGCTAATTATGCATTAATTCAAAAATTAGGATCCTATTGACTTTTTATAATAAACTTTGACCCGACAATTGATCTATTTAGAGTGGGAATCAGAGGGTGCCTTTTTAAGGGTTTATTGCCCACATAATTACCAACTTATAACTACTTTCAATTTGACTAATCACTGGACCATTAGTGATTAATCGATAAGTCAAACCTTAATTACGACGGTTTGATTTTTAAGCTAATAACTAAGCAAAACTCAACTAAGGAAAGTTAAGGATACTTACCAAGGGCTAATGCACGACCACAGATGCTTAGGGGAAAGGCCTTGAGCTCCAGAAATGATCAGAAGTTGAGTTGGGAATGAATGATCAAGAATTGAAACAATGTGGCCTTTATATAGTGATCTTGATTGCTCAAGATCATGCCAAACAATGCTATACATGTTCCCTGATGTTAAACATGTGTCCCTAGTGCCTAAGAACTTGTTTAGGCAGCCCTTGGTGGTGAGAAAGGGCAATATAAGTCGGTTACATGGGCTGAACAGCCACCAGATGAGTTTCTGCATCTGGGAGTCACTTACGGACCGTAAGGGTCCTAGCATACGGTCCGTAAGGACCAGGCCAGCATGACATAACTTTCAAAAGTTGACAGTTTGGCCCCTGAACTTCCAAATCTTGATTTTTAACATGGTTTCTTGCACTTGTAACCCCCAAACTTGACTTTTAAGGACTCCAAGTCATAAACCAATGTTGTTAAGTCCCTGGTTATTCATACGATCACCGAAAAGTCTTAAATTTCGACGTTGACGCTTTTAACCCCTCGTATACGAATTTTATCATAACTTTCTCATATGATAACGAAACTTTGTGAAATTTTTATCATACATTCTAATGAGCATAATTAATCGTTACAAAACTCCGGGTTTGCTAAAAGGTCACTCAGAGGTATACTTTAAACATGTCGACACATTTAATCCTTGTAGTTTGTAATCTCTCACTTTCTTTCACAATTAGCTTCGTATGATCCATGATTTATTCGTTTAAGGGTATAAACATCATGTAGGGTTATTGTAAAGTATATTTATACATTGTTGACATTTTGAACCCTCATATTCACATACTTTCCTTGTTTGTCAACTTTAGTCCCTCTAGAGTATTCTTTTACACGTTCATAGCTTATGACACGTGTCAATACATTATTGGACATGAAATTACGAGGTGTTACAAAAACTACCATCAAGCTGGAGGTCTCACTGGAAGCAACGTCTCTATTCATACGGGGTAGAGGTAAGGTTGTCTACATCTTATCTTCCTCAGACCCTACCTTAGCTTTGCTATTGGTGGGATTTACTGAGTATGATGATGATGATGATATTTATTTAATTTTCTAAAAATCTTGTAAAATATCATTTTTTACGCCTCGAGTTTTACGTTGCTAATTTTAATGTATGTGTCATCATAAATTAAGTTGATTTAAATTTCGACGTAAACTTTTTTTTTCGTTAATGAGTCGGATCAAATATAATACGTTTTCATGCTTATTTTAATGTACGTTTTCAGTTTGTCTATGTTTTGATGTAAATTTTGTCGTGTCGGTATAAATTCAAGTTGGTTTACGTTCCGACGTGAACATTTTTTGGACATAAGCCGTGTCAAATATAATATGTTTTCTTGCTTATTTTTACGTACGTTTTTGGTTGGGCTACACCTTTTTATGTTACGATTTTGCTAATTTATGATGTAATATGTTTTTTTATTTACCTTCTGATGTGCCTAATCGAGTGTCTGCAATGAATTGAAAACATGTACATATCGTTTTGGTCTTATAACGACTTTATTTCTTGAGTTTTCTTTGTTGCTATAGCATGCGTCAATACAATAATGAACCGAACCGGTACAAACCGAATTTCCGTCACGTCACCGAACTATCTACAAATCATTTTGAACCCCCTCGACTTTCTAATACTTGTCGGTATAAATTCGACTTTGTCTACGTTTTACGTCATGTGAGTCACTTGGTTTTATAGATTCGTGTTTTTGTTTACAATTTTTACTTTGCACAATTTTACGCCCCCGCCCCTCAACGCGGAGCGCTTAAGACTAGTTGTTTATTATTTATCTTAGGTTATTTGTTATATATAATATATATACATACACACACATAACACATGTCAGTAAAATTTGCATACGCGTTACAACAAGAATTCGGTCGGTATCGATTCGTTTCATTACGGTAACGACACTTGCCAACTCATTTCCTTTTTTGTTTGCTAGTTTCGGGAATAGCAACCAAATTAAAATACCCCACAATAAAGTCGTGATATGTCTAAAAGGATATCAACATGTGTTTCTCATAGATCAAAAATCACGAAAACGAATATTGGTAACGGTTCCGATAACACCCATACTGTCATTGATGTTGTTTGGTCTAAATCAGTTCGGTTCGTTACGACACCGATACAGCCTCTTAACTTGTAAATTGTATGAAACCACTAGGATGCGACATATAGATTCATGACATAATTACACATAATACTGAACAATTAAGCACAAAATTACGGAAGGTATAGAATTTATTTGCTTACAATTTTTCTATAGCGTTATTTTTTTCCGATAAAATAGATACCATGGTGCTAAAGTGGATCTGAGTTTTTCAGTGGCTCTCAAACAAAATTTAGAGTAAATTGCCAAAATCGTCTATGAGATTTGGTCATGTTTGTCAGTTTCATCTTAAACAACTTTTTCGTACCATATTACCATTCACTTTTATTATTTTTTGTCATTTTCATTCAAACATCTAACTTTTTTGCTAAAATTGTCCCTGATGTTTGTGATTATTTGTCATTTTCATCCAAATATATGACAAAAAAAAAAAGCTAAATTAGACATTATCCTATATATTAATTTACAAACCTTGTGAATAGTAAGGTTAGTTTTGGTATTTCATCACACACATCTTCATCTTCAAACCCTAAATAAGTCACCCTCACCGCACACAGATTCCCCCTCCCCATTCTCTCCTCTCCGAGCACTGGTGATCAGGTAGTCAGATCCGGCGACCGGTTGCGGCCAAAATCCCGACGAACTGGCGACACCCACACACCCTTCCTTCTTGTACACCTCCACACCCACCTATCTACACATCGTTACCCCCCCCCCCCCATTGTACACATACATCCCGATCAGTTTTAGAGAGAGAGCTGCAGAGGAGCGAGAGCCGACCACCACTCCTTGGTGGTGCGGCGGTAACAGACAACTCGGAGAAACAGAACTCTGGTAGTCGGAATACGACGGCTCAGCGACAGGACGACGGTGGCGTCTAGGGTTTGGGATAGGGTCCGATGGTGTTTTGGTTCGGTTAAGAAACAGTAGTGGTAGCATTTACCGATGGCAGTGTTGGCTGCGGTTCGATTCCGATGCAATAATGTCAGCAGAGGGGACAACAGAGACGAGAGGGCATCGGTGGTGATTATTCCGGTGAAGCTCCACGACAGATTCTGGAGACGAGAAGGGATTACCCGATTACACGGCATGTCACGTTCCTGTTGGTCAGTTTATACCCCTCTCTGTTTGTTTTTAATTCTCTGTGATTCTAAAACTACAAAATGAAAGTGTTTCGATTCGTTCACATTAGGGTTTAATGCTTTAATTCAATTTCTTTGATTTTTTGTATTGGTTTGAATTTGTTTTATGCATGAGGTTGTTTTTTGAGCTTTTAGTAATATTATTAGTATTGATATTAGTTGTTAAAGAAAGTCAAAAGTTGAGATTTAATAGAGTTTTGGTGTTGATCTGAGTGGAAATTGTGGGTTTAGGTTCATTTAGGTTGATTTAGTTTAGAAGTGGGAAAGTGTATGTCTGGTTCAGGGATGGATTTTGGCCGGGAGAGCGGTGGCACTGGCACGATTTTAACACCGGCACGGTTTGTGTGGCCGTATGGGGGAAGGAGTGTGTACTTAAGTGGCTCTTTTACAGGGTAAGTTTTAGTGATTATGTTTGTTTTTAAGGTTGCACGCCAAGCGTTTGTGGTATTGTCTGAATGAATGGATTTAAATATTGGTTGATTGGTGGTGTGTGTGTGTGTGTGTTTTTGTATAGATGGTCTGAGCATTGGCCTATGGCTCCGGTTGAGGGATGCCCGACTGTGTTTCAGACGATATGTTCGTTGATAAGCTTCTTGACAAGTAAACAGGATATTATTAAGTATTTAAGTTGATATATAAATGGATATTCAAGTTGTGACTTTTGATGATAGTATGATACAAAATTTTCTGAAAAATAAAATCTTGTAGGATGATGATATGAGATATGGTTAATGCCTTTTAGACCCTTTTTCTGTCAAATAGGATCAAAGTGAAGTTATTAGGGGATGTGATACTGATAACTGAGCTGTAAAATATGATTATGCAATCAGTAAAAAATCTTGCATAAAGCACATGCATATTTTTCGACAAAAACATTAGCAAGTTCACTGGATTTGCTACCCACAATGTAAATCGCGCAACGCGCGTCGGGCAATGACCCTAGTTCGAATGAAAATGTCAAAAATCTCAAAAGTGAAGGACAATATGGTACAAAAAAATTCTTTTGAATGAACCTGCAAACATGCCCAAAGCTCAGGGACGATTTTGGCAATTTACTCTAAAATATATTACACAAAAATAAAGATGATGATTGCTCAATTAAATCTACAAGAAGCTAGCGGTAACTTTGAGTGAGAACACATCATAAAATCACAAAATGTAATACGAAAAAACATATAAAAAGTTTACTTATAACAGTATTAGATTAAACGAAAAGAGAAAGCCATGACCTAGTTTTTTTTTTTTTTTTTTGAAATGGAGATATTAAGGACAGCACAATGGTAATTACATTGTTAGAGTGTGTAAGGGTAAAACTAAATATGTGTAAATTTAAATCATAAATATTTTAAAACTTAAAATAAAAAACAATTAAAGTTTTTTTTTTTTTAAATGCAGATATAAACACGGCATTGGTACTTTGGTAGTGACCCTTATGATCACCAAGACCCTCCAAATCAGTGTCATGTCACTGACTTCTAATCCATCATCCAAAACCACTACCCTAAGGGTGTGGTCATGACCCAAATCACTATTCTCTTACTTTAATTTATTTTTGTGAAAAGCAAAACGAAATATTGAAAAAGAAAAGGAGACACGTGGTTGTTATGGTTTAATCTATGTCAACCATGATGGACGAGGCAAGGAGATGGTGTAGCAATTCATTAATGGTTCTACGTGGCGATTGATGACCCAACCCATGCCCTTACACCCTTTATCCTAAGACCATGCGTGGTGGTAATGCCCCTACCCTTGGGCGTTTTGCGCCATGTGGCAGCCCAGTCAGCAAGGGGCATTATTGGGCGTTTTTACAAAATGGGTGTAGTGGGGATGTGGGACATTATGTTAAATGAGATGTAAAATAATTAAATAAAAAAACCCTCAAAAAAATCTTATTGGATAACAAAAAGGGAGATGGAAGATGATTGGAGAAGGAGATTGGGGCAAGGCGTTTTTAAAACCACGCTGAAGCAATTTTTTTTCAAAAAAAACGCTAAAAACGCCCAATGTAATGGGTTCCGATCGTTTTTGGGCGTTATTTTTGAATTTTTTTTTTTAAAAACCGCCCCACTACGCATGGTCTAATAATAAAACCATATACGTGTAAATTTAAATCATAAATATTTAAAACTTAAAATAAAAACAATTAAATTTTAAAATTAAAAAATAAGCACACCAAGCACTTTAAATGGTACCAAAGCATGTAAAAAATCACGCCTTTTACCAATGATGTAAGTTTCAGTTTGATACTTCCCATATTAAGAGCGCATGTAATGGGACGGTAAATATCGCCGGAAATGATGATGGCGCCTCATAGCGCCCGGCTATGTCGTTACGGCCGGCGCTATGGGGTAAGTTTTTTGCCTCCCCGCTATGTATATCACAACATTATCATTCCTTCCTCACTCACACACATATATACATACATATATAAAGCCTCATACATATATAACCCCACTACACACTCAAGTTATATAAAGCCTCATAACCTCCCTTTCTTACACAATTGTCACTTGTCACATAACCCCCCACTATAGGACTCTACCACTACACATAGGCTAATGCATATTTATATAATATCAATTTGCATCATGTTATAGCTTTATAGTATTGTACTTTGTGTTAGTTTGATATTTCTTGCATTGTTTGGTTATACTTTTGGTTTTAGTCTAATAAAGAAACTTAAGCAACAATGTGAATTATGATGCAACCCATATCCAACAATTCTCACACACTAGCGTCTCACGAGCACCTATACATTATCAAACGGAGCATGATTCAGTATAGCACGCCGCAACGCGTGAAGCGATTCGGTTTAATGCGCCGCAACGCGCGCGTGCTATAAACCTAGTTGTATTGAATTTATAGTTGTGATTATATGATTCCGGTGAAGTTAATTTGTCATAAACGTATAATCATTGTAGAGCATCAAAAAACCTTACAAGTTACAATACAATCATGAACCTATCATGAAGTTGAACAAATCATCAAGTGTAGCTTAGGACTGAAATGTGTGTGAGGTTGCAATTTGCCAACGAGAATTTTAAAGAGTTATTCATTTAGCTTGACGATATTTAGTAGAATGGCTATGGAGATTAAATTGGGCTTGTTAAAACATTATAACATGTTTAATGATCATGACATCTATCAATGTTTTCCAAAAATGTGATGTGTATCTAGTATCTCGGTCAGAGATAATAGCTACAGGTATGCCATGTAGAGCTACAATCTTATCAACGTACAGTTGGGCTAACATATCGGAGCTGTAGGTCTCCTTAATAGGTAGGAAATGTGCTGACTTAGTCAGTCGGTCAACTATCACCCAGATGGTGTCATTTCCTTTCCTTGTCTTGGGTAACTTGGTGATAAAATCCATAGTTACCATTTCCCACTTCCAAGTAGGAAGTTCAGGTTGTTGTAGCAAACCTGACGGTTTTTGATGTTCTGCCTTGACTTGCGCACACGTCAAGCATTTAGCTACATAGGTAGCTACAGACTTCTTCAAGCCTATCCACCAATAATTTGCTCTTAGATCTTGGTACATTTTATCAGCTCCAGGATGAACAGAATATTTAGAGCTGTGGGTTTCCTGGAGGATAACATCTCGGAGTCCTCCATATATTGGAACCCATATCCTTCCATTCAATCTAAGAATTCCATCCTTACTAAGAGATAACTGCTCCTCAGTTACTCCTAGCTTTTCATTAGGATAGTTAGCTTCCAACACAGCTTCCTTCTGTGCAGCTAACAACCTTTCCATCAAATTATTCTTTATTTCCATGCTCTTGGCATTGATTCGGATGGGTTTCACCCTTTCTTTCCGACTTAAGGCATCGGCGACTACATTCGCCTTGCCGGGGTGGTATCTTATTTCACAATCGTAATCATTCAGAGTTTCCATCCAACGACGTTGCCTCATGTCCAAGTCCTTCTGGTTGAACAGATGTTGAAGGCTTTTGTGATCAGAATAGATCACACATTTGATTCCATACAAGTAGTGCCTCCACAGTTTTAGTGCAAATACAACGGCACCCAACTCCAAGTCGTGGGTGGTGTAATTCTTTTCGTGCACCTTTAACTGACGTGAAGCATAGGCAATGACTTTGCCTTTCTGCATAAGCACACATCTCATCCCAGTGTGTGATGCATCACAATAAACTACAAACTCCTCTATTCCATCAGGCAATGTTAGTACCGGAGCATTGCTCAACTTTTGTTTCAGAATATCGAAGGATTCCTGCTGCTTAGGACCCCAGTCAAACTTAATCTTCTTACGTGTCAGCGAAGTCAGGGGTGCAGCAATCCTTGAGAAGTTTTCAATGAATCGCCTATAGTATCCTGCCAAACCTAGGAAGCTACGTATTTCTGTAGGCGTCTTTGGCTCGTGCCAATTCATGACTGCTTCAACTTTAGCAGGATCTACTTGGATACCATGCTCACTAACAACATGCCCAAGAAATTGGACTGCTCGAAGCCAGAATTCACATTTCGAGAACTTAGCATAGAGCTTTTCTTTATGAAGTAGTTCCAATATGCAGTGAAGATGCTTCTCGTGGTCAGCTTGGTTCTTTGAGTAGATGAGGATATCATCGATGAAAACGATGACGAATTTATCTAAGTGCGGCTTGCAAACGCGATTCATGAGATCCATGAATGTGGCCGGTGCATTAGTGAGCCCAAAAGGCATCACTAGGAACTCGTAATGACCATAACGAGTCCTAAATGCAGTCTTGTGTACGTCTTCATCTCTCACCTTCAATTGATGGTAGCCTGACCTCAAGTCAATCTTCGAGAAGAAACTTGCCCCTTGAAGTTGATCGAACAGATCGTCGATTCTGGGCAAAGGATACCTATTCTTGATGGTAACCTTATTAAGCTCGCGGTAGTCGATGCACAGACGCATCGATCCATCCTTCTTCTTGACAAATAAAACTGGTGCTCCCCACGGAGACGAACTAGGTTTGATGAAACCTTTGGCTAGCAGGTCATCTAGCTGCGTTCTCAATTCCTTCATCTCTGTTGGTGCCAACCTATAAGGTGCTCTTGCCACCGGTGCTGATCCAGGAATAATGTCAATTCTGAATTCTACTTGTCTCTCTGGTGGCAAACCAGGAAGTTCTTCAGGAAAAACATCAGGGTATTCAGAAACGACGGGTATATCCCCAATCTTGGGCTTCGGCTCATCTATAATCACTTGCGCCATGTAGATGACACAACCTTTCTTTAAACACTTAGAATCCTTGAGTATAGACATTTTCTCGGGTAGCCCATACTGGGTATCTCCCTGGATAGTAAGTGATTCACCAGACGGAGTCTTGATCATCACTTGCTTCTTATTGCATACAATCTGGGCCTGGTTATGCGATAACCAGTCCATACCCAATACTATGTCAAAGCCGGCTAACTTAAAGGGAAGTAAGGACAAAGGAAAAGAGTGATTCCTAATGGATATAAAACATCCATCTAATAAGGTTGAAGCGGTTTCTAAAGTGCCATCTGCTAGTTCCACCTCATACTTCACACTTAAAGTTCTAACAGGTAGTTTCAACAATTCACAAAACTTATTATCTACAAACGACTTATCAGCGCCTGAATCAAATAACACTCTCGCATAAACATCATTTACGAGAAAGGTACCTGTTATCACGTTATCGTCCTTGATGGCTTCCTTAGCATCCATTCTGAAGACCCTCGCATTGGTCTTCTTCCCCTCTTCATTCTTCCTTGTAAATTTTGGGCAGTTGGATTTGATATGCCCCTTTTCATTGCAACTATAACACGTTGCATCCTTTATTTTCTTGCACTCCAGGGTCTTATGTTCCGTAGACTTGCAAATCCCACAAGGCCTTGGCTGGTATTGGGATTTTGAGTCAAGTCTGCACCTTCCAAAATGGTGCTTCTTGCAAATTTTACACATGGGTTTTTCACCCGTCTGCTGACCATCCTTCTTAAATCCTGACCCCTTCTTAGAGCCATTGTTTCCCTTCTGCTTCTTATCTGAACGCCGTGAGTTGTCATCCTCACGCTTTCTTTTCTCCGTATCAGTTTTCCTCAGTGACCTCAGCCTGACAGCATCTGAGGTCAGAGATAACGATATGTCCGTTACTGACCGAAAAGTGGTTGGTCTGGAGGCCTTTACACTAGCTTTGATCTCCGGTTCCAAACCCCCGATAAAACGAGCTATACGTTTAGGCTCCGGAGTCACCAAATAAGGGACCAACCTTGACAAAGTATTGAAAGTGGTAAGGTAGGCCTGACAGTCCAGGTTCTTCATGACCAGCGCTAGGAAATCAGATTCAATTCTCTCAACCTCGTGTTGAGGGCAGAAATTTTCTTTGATTAGTGCCATGAACTGTTCCCAGGTCATGTTGTATAACGGGACTTTCCCTGTGGCTTGGATCAAGGATCTCCACCAGGCTAAGGCTTCTCCTTTGAAAGACTGCGAGACAAACTTAACAATGTCCCTATTATGGCAACCACTAATATCCACCACAGTATCCATTTCATCCATCCATGTCATGCAATCAACAGCTCCCTTTTCCCCATTGAAGTCTCTGGGTTTGCACGACACAAAGTATTTATAGGTGCAACCCCTATTACGAGGTTCCTGGTTCTGTACTGCTCTTTGGGATGGATTACTCCTTTGATTCGAGGAGTGGTGAGAATTACTGTTGTGGGCAGTGTGGGTCCTGGAGGGTGTTCTAGTGTGTGATGCAGAATGGGTCCTCGTATGGGTACCACTTGAACCATGGTGTTGTCTATCCATAGCTCTATTAACCGCATTATCTATCATAGCTTGCAACTCTGCACCCGCTACGTTAACTTGGGCATTATCATTCACTATCCCTGGGTGACTGTTGACCTCGTTTGAGTCTGCCATGTATCTTGAACTGTAACATATCGACAATAATTTATTGGTGAGTTTATTATAGAATTGTCTTTTATGGCAATTTTATTAACCGTGGTAACATGGACCATATATGGTTAATTTATTACTCACGTTTATTTAGGATTTCTAATATAATTTATCCTAATTATAAAACATTAACAGTTTTTATTAGCACATAAGGCCTAGTCACAGGGACAATATAGATTTTAAGCTATGATTTCAGAGAATCAAAGCATAAAGGTTTGAACAAAGTTCATTACCTTTATCAGACAGGGTCACAGACTAAAACTGTCTTTTGTCTCATATGAAAATGAGAAGGGCCCGTAGGCATTCCATTACCAATGGATGGTAAAAAGAACTGATCATATTTACTAATGATTTAACCCATGATTCAGAGATCATTAATTTGGGTCAGGAATCTTTTACAGAATCCTTATATAGAATGACGAGTGTGATTTTAACGAATCACATCTGCCAGGATTGTTAACATGTTTTCAGATGTTAACTGGGATTGGAATCTTTTATACAGGCCTTACCATTTTGGCCAAGTCTTATAATGACATGTAGGCTAGGTTTTACCTTTAAGATATTTAATTGATATTTAATAGGCAGATCATTTACAAAAGGAATGATGTTATTTTGTTTATTTCATGCATAATATATAAATGCTTTAAATGATAGAAATAAAATTTCCAAACTTAACATTCCCTTTTAATATACAAGTAGTACACTTCTGCCCTAAACGGGACTTTTACAAATACTTGCCCACGCAGAAGCTATACTGATAACACATGTCCTCACAGGGACTATTTACAAACATAAGTGTCCACGCAGGGACTAATAAGACAAGTCCTCGTAGGGACTAGGTACAAAGGTAGATGTCCACGCAGGGACTACATTTAAACAAGGAAATACAACAATATATATATGGGGATTTAACGATCCCTCTTCTTCTTTCCCTTCAGCAAATCTGCTAAACCACTCATGAATCCTTGGTTCTTCTTACGCTCTCTCTGGAGGTCTCGCTCAACCCGATCCAACCTATGACGGAGCTCCACCTGCTCAGGAGGAGGAACCCGTGGTGGTTGATGCTGAAATGATGGCTGAGTAGGTACTTGATACCCATGAGCTGGATGTCCCATTCCCCAAGGGGTTCCATATGGTCCCTCAGGGTTTTGGGCATAGTAGTTTGCTGCCACGTGGTACGGATCCTCTGCATAATTGTAGGTAGAGTATGCTGGCTGTCCGTACGGATTGTAAGCTGTCGGAGCAGTATATGCAGGGATGGGCTCGCCAAAACCCGTTGGTGGCGGTGCAATAGGTACCGAATTCACCTCCGAAACTGGAACCGAAGGTCCTCCCATCTGTGGGACTTCATAAGTAGGCGGGTAATGGCTGCTGCTAGAATGTTGAGGGGTGATGATATGAATCCCCTGTGGTCGTACTGATATCCGCGCGCCAGTCCTCCTACGTCTAGGTGGTTCTGGAGGCTCTACATAAACTGGCGGCGGTGGAGGCGGTGGCGTGACTGCCTCGAAATGGGGATCCCCAGAGGGATCTTGCTGCTGCTGCTGCTGTGGTGCCTGTTGGTGAGGTGATGAGTGTTCAGATGGTGTATAGTACCACTCACATCGTTCGAACCTCGCCATGTGACTATCCGGACCCTCGTAGGGTGGTCCGTGGTAAGATGAACCATCAGAGATCGAAAAAGGATGGTTCCGGGATCCGGTTGAAGCTTCGACGGGATCTGTGTCCTCGTCCATATCTTGATCACCAGAAAAGTGATCCTCCGGCCCTAGTGGGTTAAAGCCCACGTGCTCTGGTAGGTACTCTGCTGGGTTAAACTGACCCTGAAATACCAGAGTAGGGTCGCCGAAGGAATGGTGCGACGGAGATTGCTGTTGCTGATCGTGGGGCTCATTCTCTGACTGAGGCCCAAAGGAGTGTTGATATGAAGGCGTTGAAACATGTGAGGTAGATCGTCTGGCAAGCTCCTCATAAACCCTCCAAGGTTCTTGGTGATTGTGACTCCTTGTAGAAGAAGAAGTCCGTCGGTGCGAAGGACCTGCCTTATGGTCGTTAGGCGCGCTAACTCGCCCTCTTCCTAGTCCTCTGAATCTTGGCGGCATTGCTTAACCTGTTAATATAAATAAGGTAACACCAAGGAAAAATAATAAAGGACAAAATTTAAAATTTTAAAAATAAAACATTTTCGGATTATTCCTAAGTTCTTTGTCTAGACTCGAAGATTTAGGAATGTGCAATTGTGTCATTGAGATTAAACACAAAAGGCTAGTGTTTAATTCACTCAATGTTGGCTCTGATACCAACCTGTCACACCCCAAATTTCCACGTGTTACTGGTGGGCCCGGTAGGGGAGTATCGTGACGTGGTTGGCAACATAATAGTCAAACAACACAATATTTAAATGCACAGCGGAAGCAAAGTATAGATTTAATTCAACCAAACGATATTGTAATATTAAGTATCACAATTAGTCGAATATAAATCCACAGGTAGATCAAATAAAAAGGAAAACAAATGTTCAACAGTTTATGACATCCAAGCTGGCGAGACTTAATGTGGATGCTAGGAGACAGGCCAGCCTATTTCGCGTAGTACCTGCACTTAACCTTTTTAAGAAAAATACGTCAGTTTACACTGGTAAATACAATCAACCGACTCATTTTGAAAAGAGTTTAAGAAAATGCATTTAAGGCACAAGGCACAAATAATATTTTATAACTTGGGATAATTATGTAAATATATAAACTTGTAAACGAATTACATGTTTCTTATGCGTTCAGTAGCCCGATCCGTAGACCGGGTAAAAGATCAATAAACACACCACAATATTGAGTTATGCACTGAAAGGTGTACGCCTACACCCCGTGCTCAGGTCGTGGCCATCTCGTAAGATGATGCCAGGGATATCCGGGACATGGTCATTAACCCCCCAAAGGCTTTAAGCAAACAAAACATTTCAAAACAGAGCATATCAATGATTTAACCTCTATTCGATTAAAGATTCAATGCTGGACCAAGCGGTATTTTATATACCGTACCCCAAGCCCGTAAAGGGAAAATAAGTTAAAAGTATTTACCTGAGCAAGTATAGTTCAAAATCAGCAAGTGCAAGTATCTTTTACTGGTTCTCCTAATCTGGAACGAAGGTTTATAATAACCTATTAGAATCCTAACGGGTCTTTAGTTAAGCTTACGCTTAGACCGGTTAGTTTTAAAGATACGGTTCGTACGCACGATTAAGCGAAGACCGGATAGAATGTGATTTAGACCCGACAAGTTTGAAGACTTGCCTAATATGGGTATATGATACACATTCTGGATTTTGAGATAAAACCGATAAGGTTTGACCCGTTTCGGCTAATTTATGAAAACTAGTTACATAAACCGAACCGAACGCGCATGAAGCGTAACGGGTATCCGTAAGAGTCCTAAACAGGTTTCCTAAGTTAACACGCCCTAAATAAGTTGTGATATCAGTAGGATATCACCCATGATGCCCAAAACGAGTTTAATCTCTTTATAAGCCCCGTAGGGGTATTTTGGTCATTTTAAAGATTATAAAAGGATTTAATTAGGTTTCTGTGAACCGGGTCTGGTTACATCAGTAAAATGGCTTATTTAAACAGGTTATAACATTTGGTTATAAGTCTTATATGTCAAAATAGTTTTGAACCCAAACTATGCGTATAATACGCGTATAAAGCCGTTTTAAGCGACGTACGGTTTAAAATACGATTCTGAGTTTCCTGATCAATTAAACAGGTTCAAAACACTCTATTTAATATTTAAAATCAGTAGCAATTGGATTGGCGTCAAAAGGATTTGTAAAACTCATTTTATGGCCGAAAAGGGTATATTCGGTATTAACCGAATTAAGGCGCTAATCCAAGCTTATGATCAGTTTAAAAATAATTAAAAATCTTCAAAAATCCCAAAATATTATATTACATCAGTGGGTAAAAGGTTTGGTGTCAAAAATTGGGTTTAGATAGCTTTTATGCTAATGACGCCGTTTAATTAATAAAAGCGTTCTTAATTACGTCATTAAGCATAACTCCTAATCTAGACCTCCGATTAACGTGAAATTTTCGGGACATGCATAATAATCAGTAACTAAGATTATGGCACTTTCATATTTCCAAAAATCTCGTTTTATGGTCATAAGGGCATTACGGTCAATATTTAGGCGATTAACGGAAACATCGGACGATTAGGGATTCGAGTGGTATAAACGCAGAGGCTTATACACACATGTAACTAGGTCCTAATGGAACTTTAAGGCATGTCTAAACCTATAAGAATCGGGTCAGAACTGAGGTCAAAGCAAAAGTCAAACTTTTGCGTATCTCGGTTCCGAATCGGTTCTAAACATAAAGTTGTCGAATCAAGCAAGCGTATACAAGTTTTTATACTTATTTTCAGTTGTTAAGAATGATAAAATAGGCTATACGCCATTTACATCGCTAATCATGCATTAAACCAAACATAACAATTCTGTTGACTTTTTCGGAAGAAGTTTGACTCGATAAACGACCTAGTTAGGATTCGAATTAGTGAGTGCCCTTTTAGGGGTTTATTAACCATATAAATACCAACTTATAACAAACTTTGATTCGACTAAACTCTGGACCGATTATTTATTATCGAAAAGTCAAACCGTAGTTACGACGGTTTGATTTCTAGGCCATAAACTAAGTATGAACTCAGACAAGAAGGATCAAAGGCACTTACACACGACTAATGGATGATATGGAATGCTTGTATCAGTTCTTGAGCTCTTGTAAATGTCCAGAAGATGAGATGAATGATGAATGATGAATGATGAATGTGGGTTATTTATGAAATTTCAAACATCACGGATGATCAACACATAGGTCTATGGGTATTACCAAGTGATCAACATGTGTCCTACATGCTAAATACCACCTTAGACAAGCCCATGGAATGGAAAAATGGCATTTAAGTCGGTTTAAACATCAACCCACAGCTGCACATAACATTCTGTTCAGACAAGGCAGTCGCGTAGCGCGACTGCCGGGGCCTATCTGCTCGCGCTACGTGAGGGTGAAGAAGACCAGCCCAACAAGTTTCCATTATTTGCATTTCAGTCCCTGGTCCTTCTAAACATCGCTTTCTCATTGTTTCTTGCAATTTGAGGCTTTAATATTTAACATGTGGGGCTTTAAGGCTTATACCCTCTTTGTTAAGTCCTCGGGTAACTTTGTGATCACCCGAAAAGCCCTAAATTTTAATGTTGACGTTTCTAACCCTTACACACGGATTCTATCATAACTTTCTCATACGGTAACGAATCTTGGTGAAATTTTTATGGTGCATTCTTGTGAGCATAATTAATCGTTACAAAGCTTCGGGTTTGTCAAAAGGTCACTCAGAGGTATAACTTAAACATGTTGACACATTTAACCCCTGTAGTTTGTAATCTCTCACTTTCTTTCACAATTCGCTTCGTATGATCCATGATCTATTCGTTTAGGGTTATAAACATCATGTAGGGTTATTGCAAAGTATATTTATTCATTGTTGACACTTTGAACCCTTCTATTTACACAGTTTCACTGTTTGTCAACTTTAGTCCTTCAAGAACATTATTTTACACGTTCAAACCTATGACACGTGTCAACACATTATGGGACGTAAATTTTCGAGGTGTTACACAATTACGTTCAGTACCTGTCACTTAACCTTTTTGGAAAATACGTCAGTTTACACTGGTAAATACAATTAACCGACTCATTTTAAAAAGAGTTTAAAAAAATTGATTTAGATGCACCAGGCACAAAAGTATCTTTTATAACTTGGGACAATTATATGAAAGTAATCTTGTATATAGATTTACATGTTCGTTATACATTCAGGGCCCGATGTTATAAACCGAGTCAAGATTAACAGACACGCCACAAGTATAGGCCCACAAGAGAGTGAGATACCGTTTCCCTTATGCAACTGTCAGGTGTATGCCTACACCCCGTGCTTAAGACGTGGCCATTTTATTATAATGATGCCAAGGATATCCGGGACATGGTCATTAACCCCTAAAGGCTTTTATTTCAAACAATACAGATTAAAACGGGTTACCTCAATAATTTAATCACAATACGATTAAACATTCAATACCCGACCAAGCGGTATTATTATAATATCGTATCCCAAGGCCGTATAGGGAAAATAAGTTAAAAGTATTTACTTGAGCTAGTAATGCAATTTATACTCAGCCGTATATTCTAATCAGCAAGCACAAGTACTTCTACTAGGGCTCTTAATCTGGAACGAAGGTTTTATTAACCTATTAGAATCCTAACGGTTCTTTAATTAAGCCTAAACTTAGACCGGTTAGTTTTAAAGAAAGATACGGTTCAAACGCACGATTAAGCGAAGACCGGAATAGAATGTGATTTAGACCCGACAAGTTTGAAGACTTGTATAATATGGGTAATCTAAATACATTCTGGATTTTGAGATAAAAACGATAAGGTTTGACCCGTTTCGGCTAATTTATGCAAACTAGTTACATAAACCGAACCGAACGCGCAAGAAGTGTAACGGGTAACCAAAAGAGTCATATACAGGTTTCCTAAGTTAATATGCCTTAGATATGTTGTGATATCAGTAGGATACCTTCCATTATGCCCAAAACGAGTTTAATCTCAATTTAAGCCCCGTAGGGGTATTTTGGTCATTTTAAAGATTATAAAAGAGATTAATTTTAATTCTAAGACTCGGGTCTGAAATAATCAGTAAAACAGATTAATTTAATAGGTTATATCAGTTGGTGATAAGTCTTATATGCCTAAATGGTTTTAAACCCGTACTAGGTGTTTAATACGCGTAAAAAGCCGTTTTAAGCGATTTCCGGGTTATACAGGAAATCTGAGTTTTCTGATCAGGTTATAAAGTTCAAAATACTTCATTTATTATATAGAATCAGTAGCATTTGGATTGGTGTCAAAATACTACGTGAAACTCATTTTATACACAAAAAGAGTATAATCGGTATTTTCCGAATCAAGGCCATAACCTTAGGTTATGATCAGGTTAAAAATGATTAAAAATCTTCAAAAATCTCAAAGTATTATATTACATCAGTGGGTAAAAGGTTTGGTCTCAAAAATTGGGTTTAGATAGGATTTACGCTAATTATGCCTTTTAATTGACAAAAAAGCTTTCAAATTACGCTATTGAGCATAACTCCTAATCTAGATCTCCAACTGATGTGAAATTTTTGGGACATGTTTATAAATCAGTAATAAAGATTATTGTCCTTTCACATTTCCAAAATTCTCGTTTTATGGTCAAAAGGGCATTATGGTCAACATTAAGCAATTAACGGAAACGTGTAAACGAATCGGACAATCAACGATCCAACCACAGAGGGTTATACTATCATGTAACCTGGTCCTAAGGAAGCTCTAAAGCATTTCCAAACCCATCTAAATCGGGTCAGAACTGAAGTCAAAGTTTTGCGACTTTCGGTTCCGAACCGAGCCTAAACAGAAAAATGTCGGATCAAACAAGCTTAGACTAGTTCTTATACTAATTACCAAGTTATATGATTGATAAAATAGGTTACACGCCTTCTACATTGCTAATTATGCATTAATTCAAAAATTAGGATCCTATTGACTTTTTATAATAAACTTTGACCCGACAATTGATCTATTTAGAGTGGGAATCAGAGGGTGCCTTTTTAAGGGTTTATTGCCCACATAATTACCAACTTATAACTACTTTCAATTTGACTAATCACTGGACCATTAGTGATTAATCGATAAGTCAAACCTTAATTACGACGGTTTGATTTTTAAGCTAATAACTAAGCAAAACTCAACTAAGGAAAGTTAAGGATACTTACCAAGGGCTAATGCACGACCACAGATGCTTAGGGGAAAGGCCTTGAGCTCCAGAAATGATCAGAAGTTGAGTTGGGAATGAATGATCAAGAATTGAAACAATGTGGCCTTTATATAGTGATCTTGATTGCTCAAGATCATGCCAAACAATGCTATACATGTTCCCTGATGTTAAACATGTGTCCCTAGTGCCTAAGAACTTGTTTAGGCAGCCCTTGGTGGTGAGAAAGGGCAATATAAGTCGGTTACATGGGCTGAACAGCCACCAGATGAGTTTCTGCATCTGGGAGTCACTTACGGACCGTAAGGGTCCTAGCATACGGTCCGTAAGGACCAGGCCAGCATGACATAACTTTCAAAAGTTGACAGTTTGGCCCCTGAACTTCCAAATCTTGATTTTTAACATGGTTTCTTGCACTTGTAACCCCCAAACTTGACTTTTAAGGACTCCAAGTCATAAACCAATGTTGTTAAGTCCCTGGTTATTCATACGATCACCGAAAAGTCTTAAATTTCGACGTTGACGCTTTTAACCCCTCGTATACGAATTTTATCATAACTTTCTCATATGATAACGAAACTTTGTGAAATTTTTATCATACATTCTAATGAGCATAATTAATCGTTACAAAACTCCGGGTTTGCTAAAAGGTCACTCAGAGGTATACTTTAAACATGTCGACACATTTAATCCTTGTAGTTTGTAATCTCTCACTTTCTTTCACAATTAGCTTCGTATGATCCATGATTTATTCGTTTAAGGGTATAAACATCATGTAGGGTTATTGTAAAGTATATTTATACATTGTTGACATTTTGAACCCTCATATTCACATACTTTCCTTGTTTGTCAACTTTAGTCCCTCTAGAGTATTCTTTTACACGTTCATAGCTTATGACACGTGTCAATACATTATTGGACATGAAATTACGAGGTGTTACAAAAACTACCATCAAGCTGGAGGTCTCACTGGAAGCAACGTCTCTATTCATACGGGGTAGAGGTAAGGTTGTCTACATCTTATCTTCCTCAGACCCTACCTTAGCTTTGCTATTGGTGGGATTTACTGAGTATGATGATGATGATGATATTTATTTAATTTTCTAAAAATCTTGTAAAATATCATTTTTTACGCCTCGAGTTTTACGTTGCTAATTTTAATGTATGTGTCATCATAAATTAAGTTGATTTAAATTTCGACGTAAACTTTTTTTTTCGTTAATGAGTCGGATCAAATATAATACGTTTTCATGCTTATTTTAATGTACGTTTTCAGTTTGTCTATGTTTTGATGTAAATTTTGTCGTGTCGGTATAAATTCAAGTTGGTTTACGTTCCGACGTGAACATTTTTTGGACATAAGCCGTGTCAAATATAATATGTTTTCTTGCTTATTTTTACGTACGTTTTTGGTTGGGCTACACCTTTTTATGTTACGATTTTGCTAATTTATGATGTAATATGTTTTTTTATTTACCTTCTGATGTGCCTAATCGAGTGTCTGCAATGAATTGAAAACATGTACATATCGTTTTGGTCTTATAACGACTTTATTTCTTGAGTTTTCTTTGTTGCTATAGCATGCGTCAATACAATAATGAACCGAACCGGTACAAACCGAATTTCCGTCACGTCACCGAACTATCTACAAATCATTTTGAACCCCCTCGACTTTCTAATACTTGTCGGTATAAATTCGACTTTGTCTACGTTTTACGTCATGTGAGTCACTTGGTTTTATAGATTCGTGTTTTTGTTTACAATTTTTACTTTGCACAATTTTACGCCCCCGCCCCTCAACGCGGAGCGCTTAAGACTAGTTGTTTATTATTTATCTTAGGTTATTTGTTATATATAATATATATACATACACACACATAACACATGTCAGTAAAATTTGCATACGCGTTACAACAAGAATTCGGTCGGTATCGATTCGTTTCATTACGGTAACGACACTTGCCAACTCATTTCCTTTTTTGTTTGCTAGTTTCGGGAATAGCAACCAAATTAAAATACCCCACAATAAAGTCGTGATATGTCTAAAAGGATATCAACATGTGTTTCTCATAGATCAAAAATCACGAAAACGAATATTGGTAACGGTTCCGATAACACCCATACTGTCATTGATGTTGTTTGGTCTAAATCAGTTCGGTTCGTTACGACACCGATACAGCCTCTTAACTTGTAAATTGTATGAAACCACTAGGATGCGACATATAGATTCATGACATAATTACACATAATACTGAACAATTAAGCACAAAATTACGGAAGGTATAGAATTTATTTGCTTACAATTTTTCTATAGCGTTATTTTTTTCCGATAAAATAGATACCATGGTGCTAAAGTGGATCTGAGTTTTTCAGTGGCTCTCAAACAAAATTTAGAGTAAATTGCCAAAATCGTCTATGAGATTTGGTCATGTTTGTCAGTTTCATCTTAAACAACTTTTTCGTACCATATTACCATTCACTTTTATTATTTTTTGTCATTTTCATTCAAACATCTAACTTTTTTGCTAAAATTGTCCCTGATGTTTGTGATTATTTGTCATTTTCATCCAAATATATGACAAAAAAAAAAGCTAAATTAGACATTATCCTATATATTAATTTACAAACCTTGTGAATAGTAAGGTTAGTTTTGGTATTTCATCACACACATCTTCATCTTCAAACCCTAAATAAGTCACCCTCACCGCACACAGATTCCCCCTCCCCATTCTCTCCTCTCCGAGCACTGGTGATCAGGTAGTCAGATCCGGCGACCGGTTGCGGCCAAAATCCCGACGAACTGGCGACACCCACACACCCTTCCTTCTTGTACACCTCCACACCCACCTATCTACACATCGTTACCCCCCCCCCCCCCCATTGTACACATACATCCCGATCAGTTTTAGAGAGAGAGCTGCAGAGGAGCGAGAGCCGACCACCACTCCTTGGTGGTGCGGCGGTAACAGACAACTCGGAGAAACAGAACTCTGGTAGTCGGAATACGACGGCTCAGCGACAGGACGACGGTGGCGTCTAGGGTTTGGGATAGGGTCCGATGGTGTTTTGGTTCGGTTAAGAAACAGTAGTGGTAGCATTTACCGATGGCAGTGTTGGCTGCGGTTCGATTCCGATGCAATAATGTCAGCAGAGGGGACAACAGAGACGAGAGGGCATCGGTGGTGATTATTCCGGTGAAGCTCCACGACAGATTCTGGAGACGAGAAGGGATTACCCGATTACACGGCATGTCACGTTCCTGTTGGTCAGTTTATACCCCTCTCTGTTTGTTTTTAATTCTCTGTGATTCTAAAACTACAAAATGAAAGTGTTTCGATTCGTTCACATTAGGGTTTAATGCTTTAATTCAATTTCTTTGATTTTTTGTATTGGTTTGAATTTGTTTTATGCATGAGGTTGTTTTTTGAGCTTTTAGTAATATTATTAGTATTGATATTAGTTGTTAAAGAAAGTCAAAAGTTGAGATTTAATAGAGTTTTGGTGTTGATCTGAGTGGAAATTGTGGGTTTAGGTTCATTTAGGTTGATTTAGTTTAGAAGTGGGAAAGTGTATGTCTGGTTCAGGGATGGATTTTGGCCGGGAGAGCGGTGGCACTGGCACGATTTTAACGCCGGCACGGTTTGTGTGGCCGTATGGGGGAAGGAGTGTGTACTTAAGTGGCTCTTTTACAGGGTAAGTTTTAGTGATTATGTTTGTTTTTAAGGTTGCACGCCAAGCGTTTGTGGTATTGTCTGAATGAATGGATTTAAATATTGGTTGATTGGTGGTGTGTGTGTGTGTGTGTTTTTGTATAGATGGTCTGAGCATTGGCCTATGGCTCCGGTTGAGGGATGCCCGACTGTGTTTCAGACGATATGTTCGTTGATAAGCTTCTTGACAAGTAAACAGGATATTATTAAGTATTTAAGTTGATATATAAATGGATATTCAAGTTGTGACTTTTGATGATAGTATGATACAAAATTTTCTGAAAAATAAAATCTTGTAGGATGATGATATGAGATATGGTTAATGCCTTTTAGACCCTTTTTCTGTCAAATAGGATCAAAGTGAAGTTATTAGGGGATGTGATACTGATAACTGAGCTGTAAAATATGATTATGCAATCAGTAAAAAATCTTGCATAAAGCACATGCATATTTTTCGACAAAAACATTAGCAAGTTCACTGGATTTGCTACCCACAATGTAAATCGCGCAACGCGCGTCGGGCAATGACCCTAGTTCGAATGAAAATGTCAAAAATCTCAAAAGTGAAGGACAATATGGTACAAAAAAATTCTTTTGAATGAACCTGCAAACATGCCCAAAGCTCAGGGACGATTTTGGCAATTTACTCTAAAATATATTACACAAAAATAAAGATGATGATTGCTCAATTAAATCTACAAGAAGCTAGCGGTAACTTTGAGTGAGAACACATCATAAAATCACAAAATGTAATACGAAAAAACATATAAAAAGTTTACTTATAACAGTATTAGATTAAACGAAAAGAGAAAGCCATGACCTAGTTTTTTTTTTTTTTTTTTGAAATGGAGATATTAAGGACAGCACAATGGTAATTACATTGTTAGAGTGTGTAAGGGTAAAACTAAATATGTGTAAATTTAAATCATAAATATTTTAAAACTTAAAATAAAAAACAATTAAAGTTTTTTTTTTTTTAAATGCAGATATAAACACGGCATTGGTACTTTGGTAGTGACCCTTATGATCACCAAGACCCTCCAAATCAGTGTCATGTCACTGACTTCTAATCCATCATCCAAAACCACTACCCTAAGGGTGTGGTCATGACCCAAATCACTATTCTCTTACTTTAATTTATTTTTGTGAAAAGCAAAACGAAATATTGAAAAAGAAAAGGAGACACGTGGTTGTTATGGTTTAATCTATGTCAACCATGATGGACGAGGCAAGGAGATGGTGTAGCAATTCATTAATGGTTCTACGTGGCGATTGATGACCCAACCCATGCCCTTACACCCTTTATCCTAAGACCATGCGTGGTGGTAATGCCCCTACCCTTGGGCGTTTTGCGCCATGTGGCAGCCCAGTCAGCAAGGGGCATTATTGGGCGTTTTTACAAAATGGGTGTAGTGGGGATGTGGGACATTATGTTAAATGAGATGTAAAATAATTAAATAAAAAAACCCTCAAAAAAATCTTATTGGATAACAAAAAGGGAGATGGAAGATGATTGGAGAAGGAGATTGGGGCAAGGCGTTTTTAAAACCACGCTGAAGCAATTTTTTTTCAAAAAAAAACGCTAAAAACGCCCAATGTAATGGGTTCCGATCGTTTTTGGGCGTTATTTTTGAATTTTTTTTTTTAAAAACCGCCCCACTACGCATGGTCTAATAATAAAACCATATACGTGTAAATTTAAATCATAAATATTTAAAACTTAAAATAAAAACAATTAAATTTTAAAATTAAAAAATAAGCACACCAAGCACTTTAAATGGTACCAAAGCATGTAAAAAATCACGCCTTTTACCAATGATGTAAGTTTCAGTTTGATACTTCCCATATTAAGAGCGCATGTAATGGGACGGTAAATATCGCCGGAAATGATGATGGCGCCTCATAGCGCCCGGCTATGTCGTTACGGCCGGCGCTATGGGGTAAGTTTTTTGCCTCCCCGCTATGTATATCACAACATTATCATTCCTTCCTCACTCACACACATATATACATACATATATAAAGCCTCATACATATATAACCCCACTACACACTCAAGTTATATAAAGCCTCATAACCTCCCTTTCTTACACAATTGTCACTTGTCACATAACCCCCCACTATAGGACTCTACCACTACACATAGGCTAATGCATATTTATATAATATCAATTTGCATCATGTTATAGCTTTATAGTATTGTACTTTGTGTTAGTTTGATATTTCTTGCATTGTTTGGTTATACTTTTGGTTTTAGTCTAATAAAGAAACTTAAGCAACAATGTGAATTATGATGCAACCCATATCCAACAATTCTCACACACTAGCGTCTCACGAGCACCTATACATTATCAAACGGAGCATGATTCAGTATAGCACGCCGCAACGCGTGAAGCGATTCGGTTTAATGCGCCGCAACGCGCGCGTGCTATAAACCTAGTTGTATTGAATTTATAGTTGTGATTATATGATTCCGGTGAAGTTAATTTGTCATAAACGTATAATCATTGTAGAGCATCAAAAAACCTTACAAGTTACAATACAATCATGAACCTATCATGAAGTTGAACAAATCATCAAGTGTAGCTTAGGACTGAAATGTGTGTGAGGTTGCAATTTGCCAACGAGAATTTTAAAGAGTTATTCATTTAGCTTGACGATATTTAGTAGAATGGCTATGGAGATTAAATTGGGCTTGTTAAAACATTATAACATGTTTAATGATCATGACATCTATCAATGTTTTTCAAGTAGCATTCGGGCATGTGAAGAGCCCTGGTCTTCATGTCAAATTTCTTTTTTTCCAAAAAAACGCTTGCTTGTTCTCCATAGGTCCTGCTAGTGAGCATTTCTTCGCTAACATCATACACATGACACCCAAATGCACATCGGGGGATCATTGAAAGCGAGATGGGTTATGCTTGTGAGATACTAAGGATCCAAATTTAATAACATGTTGAAACTCATCGTAAAATATGTCATGAACATGATGTTTTTGGTGATCGATGATGTTCTTTTGCAAACTAATGTGAACCATTCCCTACTAAAGCTTCTCATCCATATCCATATTGATAAAATGTTTGTGGTTTAAAGTTTACAAGATTATATCTTAACTATTCAATCTTGTCCACTAAACTTTATCTCCCGTTATTATAATTCATCACAATTCACAAAAACTATGAAAACTTAAAATCCACTAAAACGTAAATTTATTTAATTAAAGAGCAATGACTTCTTTAATATAGTTTTTTAATTAGACAATTTTATATTATTATAGAGATTCATTATCTTAAACTAGGTTTAAAGAAGTTCGTTGCGTTGCGGCTAATTTCTTTTGTTATTTAGTCTGTGTTTACATGTGTTTTGAAATCACTACGAGCGTGTTGCGAACGGAACTGCTGACAAGAATAAAAAGAAAATGTAGAAAAAAACACTAAAAGATAACCGAAAGAAAATCAACAAAAAAAGTTGTATGGTAACGATGTTGTTCGTATGAAACCCGTGGTCAGAGATGAGCAAATTGTTCTGGGTACCGGTACCAAATTTGCCGAACCGAAAGATCTTAAGTACCAATTCGGTACCGACTTTTGGCATTCCTGGTACCGGTTCACTACCGTTTTTTACTTTCATATATCGGTACCGTAACCGGTATTTTCGGTATCAGTACCGATTCTGTATCGGTTGACACCGAGCTCATCCTTACCCCTGAAACTAAAAAAAGGAAAAATTAAAAGTTGAAGAAAATCAACAAAAAAGTTGTACGATACCGTTATTCGTACAGTAACCGTGATCAGGGATGAGCAAATGGTACCGGGTAGCAGTACCGAATTTCCCGAACCAAAAGATTTCCAATATCAATTCGACACCAACTTTTGACGTTTTCTGTATTAGTGTCGGATTTTACCTTCATGTATTGATACCGAACAGGACCGTCCCGGGATTTTCGATACCAATACTGGTCCGATACCGGTTGACACCAAGCTTATACCAACCTCTGATATGAAAAAAAAATATTAAAGTTAAAAAGTAAAGAAAATAACTATTATTATAATATTAAAATAATAAAAGTATTAAAAAAAACTATATATTATTATAATATTAAAATCACTATTCATTTCATTTTCTTTAGTAATATATAGTAATAATAATAATAATTTTCTAATCACATCAAACATAAAGTAAGGTATTTTGAAAAAGATATCACTCAAATAAACCCAATAACAAAAGGTTATCCACACCTGCGAACGCAGACAACGCTAGTGACCCGATTCGAAACCATTAAAAAGGAAGCCCACTTCTCAAAGAGCCACTGTGGTAAAACCCTTGACTCAATCCAGAGCAATTTTGCTACAGGCGAGACTCAAACCATGACCTCCACTTTAGAAAGTTATGGGTACCTCATCGGCTACAAATAGAGATGGGATTTTTTTACCGAAATACCGGTACCGCACCATCCGATTATAACCGATACTGGTATTAGATTTTTCGAATTTCGGTATCAGTAAATAACGGTATCGGTACTGGTATAAACGGTATTAGTACTGAATTACGGTTGTAGTAGTTTATTTTTAATGGATGTAGATTGTTATAATAAGAGAAATTTTAGTTAGGCGAGTGGGTTAGCAAAATTTAATAATTTTAGATTGTTTATGCTATGAGATTCAAAATTTCAAATAACGAGATTGTTCACTTATCTTTGCATGAACATTCTTCACACATATCACAAACTTTAGATTGTTCGCTTTAAAATTTTCAAAGACTTTGTTTTCGTATGTTACTGAGTTACTCTCGTATTATCAACTAACACTATTAATAAAATAAATATCATGTTAATAATTAAAATAAATGCCAACTTAAAAAAGTATAATCGTTTTGTGAATGTTATTTTTTTATGGGTAATTGGATTTTAATAATCTGAAGTTTCACCCGTTGGCCACTAATAATCCCAACTTCAAAAATTCCCTGAAAAAATCCCAACTTGTAAGATTTTGGCCCCCAATGGTCCTTTGCTAAGTGGGTCATAACCCAGTTAGTTTTTTGCTGAGGTGGCTGATGATGTGGACACAACTTTGTTATTTGTTGACTTGGCTGCTTATGTGGCACCATCACCACCTCCACTTCCTCCTCCTCCACTGCCACCACGATCTCCTCCAGCCACCACCATCATCTACCACCATCACCCACCACCATCACCTCCGACCACCTCCACCTCCACCCACCATCATCACCACCTCCACTTCCTCCACCACCACCACCACTGCCATCTCCACCAACACCGCCGTCATCTCCACCCACCACCACTGCCATTTCCACCACCACCTACCATCGCCATCTCAGATTCATCCCCACCTTCGTCACCTGACCGAAAACCACCCCTGTATCGGTGGTTCTCAAACTTGACCTAACTGTCACCGATGAAGGATCCAGAACCGTGGGAATAGGGTTAATTCCATTGTTGTTGTTGGAGCAGAGGTCGATATGGTGGACCGGATGTCGATGTGGTGGAGCGGATGTCGATGTGGTGGAGGGGAAATAGGGTTAATTCCATTGTTGTTGCAGAGGTTCTGATTTCATTGGAGATCGAAGGATTGTGGGAATGGATGGTAGGTGGTGGCCGGAGGGGATTGAAGATGGTGGTTGTGCGGTGTGAGCTGGGTGGTCGGAGTGGGTTGAAGATGGTGGTTGTGCGGTGGGAGTTAGGTGGTTGTGGTGGTAGTGAGGTAGTGGAGTGGTGGTGGTGAAGATGGTAAGTGTCTGTGTATGTGTATAAATAATTAAAAAAAATATTTTTTTCATATCAATATCCACATAATGAACCAGCTTATTTTTTTACACATCAGCATCCACGTCATCAAAACCTAACTCAGTTAGCAAATGATCATTCGGGGCCAAAATCTTCCAAATTGGGATTGTTACAGGAAATTTTTGAAGTTGGGATTATTAGTGGCCAACGGGTAAAACGTCAATAACCCTTTTTTTTATTTATGTGTTTATCATTCCATTAGTCAATCAACTTATGAGCATTGTTTCTAAATTAGTGTAATAATTCTTAGATCTTGATTATTAATTGTTTTTAAATTAGTGTGATAATTTAAACTTATTTATAATAAAATGGTTTGTATCCACTAGTTATGGAGATTAAGTAAAACAGTGGAAAAATCAAAGCGGTAAACTATTAATATCGAACTGATATATTTGGTACGATATTCGGTATTCACTTTTTCTTAATTTCAGTGTCGGTACCGATACGATACTGATCTCATCCATAGCTACCAATTTCCTTTTAATGAAAGAATTTATTTTCTATTAAGATTTTATGCATAATGTTTAAGGATAAACCGGTAATAATGCCCACGCGCGTTGCGGCGCGGGTTCATCGCAGACATCGAATGAATTAGTCTAAGCATTATGTGATGTGTTAACCACAAGAAAAACGCGCATTGTGATTGGATTAAAACGAAAAGTAAATCGAATTTATATCATACTATTATAATGTATTATATGTGACCCGACACATGCATAGAAAACATCACGGGTTTAAAGGAAAAATAAACACGTGTAATCCAAAGAGATTAATTGGAGTTTTAAAAAAATGAAGGAAAAAAAAGAAACCACAATTTGGCTTCACTTAGTTCAGAACAAAACTTACGAAACGTACATAAACCAAGCATAATATTGTATTATGTTTGACCTAACTCGTTTTCCAAAAATATTTACATTGAAATGTAGACCAACTAGAATTTATACAACCACGTACATAATAATATGCACGTAAAATGCTTTTTTTAACGAAAACGTATTTTTTTTACCTTACTTGATTCCTATTAAAAAGTTTACGTCGAAACGTATACCAACTGAATTTATACCGAGACGTATATAAATTAGTTGTAATACTCATCCAAAGCAACCAACCAATTGTTATAGAATAGAATAGAGTAAAATGCACGGATAGTCCCTGTGGTTTTGTAAAATAACACCTATAGTCCTCGACTTTAGGAAATTACACCGGTGCTCCCTGTGGTTTGATAGTTTGTTACTCGGATAGTCCCTGGAGTGGATGCCCGTTAGTTTTCTTCGTTAAATCTATGTAAAATGAGAAAATTACCCCTTACTTATTAAAACAAAGTTTAAAACATTAAAATAAATCCATTAATAAATAGTTGTGGGACTCACCAAAACATTATCTTCAACCTCACCATTTCTTCTCCATCTAGCACCACCTTAACCCCACCTTCTTGCCAGCGGCACTACCTAAGTCACCGGAAAAACGAGTTCGTCAACCATCATCACTTCATCACCGCTACAACTATGATTTATCTCCGGCTATCTTCTCCGATCACCACTACAATTCCAACTTACCCATTTGTCCGGATCTGAAACCTGTGCCGGTGTTGGTATGAAACACACTTCAAAATCAATTATATTGTTTATTGATATTAGATAGTTCAGAATTAATTATAGTGTTTGCTGATTGAAACAAATAGGAAATAAAACCGTTTTGATCAACATCGGATCCAATATCCACCGTTTTGATCATCGTCAAAAACCCACCATAGAACACCACGAACATTACTTGATGTTGGCTAACATCCCATTGATACAAACCCCAACCGTCATTCATCTATGTTTCATCGGAGTTCTCTCATTCTTCAATATAAATCATCATCGTCACCGTAACATCCCTCGTCGGAACCCCTATAATCCCAACCTCTGAAGTTGCATGTTGGAGTAGGAACAATGCCTAATTCGAGTTCCAGTTGAATCGGTCGTGAGAACAACATCTTTAATTTTAATATATGTACTTTTAGTGTTTTAATTTAATACTAAGGGCATTTTGGTCATTTTACATGGAGTTAACGGTGAAAACTAACGGACATCCACTCCAGGGACCATCAGAGTAACAAAAAGTAAACCACAAGGAATACCAGTGTAATTTTCAAAAGTTGAGGACTATATATATTATTTTATCAAACCACGGGGACTATCCGGGCATTTTACTCAATAGAATTAGGGGTGCTAAACTGGTCGTGATCGCGGGTTGGTGATGTGTGCAAAATGCAACATATAAATTACATCAAATGTGGCATAAAACTAACCATTTTTTGTACTAATGTAGGGAAAAGTGTGTTCTTGTCTTCCTTTTGTATTTTCAGGATTAAATGAGCTCAAATGAACAAAAGAAGCAAAAACGCAGCCAAATCTAACAATAATACAAGAAAAGGGATAAACGTGGCATGCCCGACCCCTCGACATCATCTTCCCAAGCAAAAACAAGAGAACAGAAGGCTGAACACGCCCCGTGCTCAGTGAGCATGGGGGCGTGCCCAAGTGTCTGCAGAAAAGACAAAGTTGTAGAAGCTTCTATCACCCAGCACGGGGGCGTGCCCAGCGGACACGGGGCCGTGGTCAACGCAAAGATTCGCAGAATCTAGGCAAATCTTGATAGTACAGATACGCTTCTGCACACGGGGTCGTGCCCAGTGGACACTGGGGCGTGGTCAACTAATGCAGACAAACTGCATTTAATGTAGAAAGAGAAGATGGGTGGACACGGGGCCGTGCCCAATGGACACGGGGCCGTGTCCGGGCTTCTGTGCAGGCTATAAATAGGGGTTCTTGGCTCACTTGCAAACCATCCCTTGGCAAACCACCTCTATCACACTTCACCCACCCACCACCACCATCACAACCCACATCCACCACCATCATCCGTCATCTATCATAGAGTGTGTGAGTAGTCTCGGGATCCAAGATTGATCGTAAGAGTTCTTGACAATCAAAGGCCATGTTTGCCTAAGTCTCTTACATCACTTGGTGAAGACAAGTGTTTAGTGTAATACTTTTTATTTTGAGTTAACTGCCATTTTCGTCCCTGTGGTTTGGTCACTTTGGCCATTTCAGTCCATTTTTCAAAAATGCGCCATTTTCGTCCCCCACGTTCTGGAAAGGTGCCATTTCAGTCCAAAAATCATAACCCAGTTAAGTCAGTTTGTAAATAAGGACTGATTGTGTAAATTTGTAACATAAATGACTGATTGTGTAAATTTGAAAAATGGACTGAAATGGCAGTTAACACCACCACCACTAGCCCTGCCACCACCACTCCGCTGCTACCACCACCACGGCCACCACAGCCACCACTGCCACTCCACAGCCACCACAGCCACCCTGCCACCACCACCAGACAGTCCATTTTTCAAATTTACACAAACAGTCCTTTATGTTACAAATTTACACAATCAGTCCTTATTTACAAACTGACTTAACTGGGTTATGATTTTTGGACTGAAATGACACCTTTCCAGAACGTGGGGGACGAAAATGGCGCATTTTTTAAAAATGGACTGAAATGGCCAAAGTGACCAAACCACAGGGACGAAAATGGCAGTTAAATCTTTTATTTTTAATCTTTTTCGCACTTTTTATTTGGTTATGTATTAATGACTTTAATAACTAGTTTCTAATGTTGAAGGTGAATCTTCCTTATCATTTGTCCGTGGTGTCTTGGCGTTATTTTACTGTCTATATAAAATAAAAGATTTTCACCATTCATATATCCACGGTCTATATGGAGATATGTTGGCTACCTGGTCGGGGGTTAAGGGAATGGTTTGGTAAGAGTCTTGCCTTGTTCAGTGTATAGATCTTGCAAGGACCTAGGTCAATTTTAGTAGGACCTCCTTCAATACCCACTGGTATTGGATGGCGGGGGTTCGAACTCATTGATCCCCTCATATGTAAACTACTATTAAAACTTTAACCCGACTATTTAGGATTGTATCCCTGCTGACTCAAACTACTTAGCCGAGGGTAACGTCACCTTCAAAAGAGCGGCCTACCACAATATGCATTAATAACTTAATTAATTATCTTTCAATAATCCAACCATTTAGGATTGTATCCTTGCTGACTCAAACTACTGGGTTGAGGGTAACGTCACCTTCAAAAGAGGGGCCTACTACTATAACTAAGATAATCTCTTAAAAAGTGCAAAAGTGTGAAAATAATCAAAGGTTACACTAAAGGCGAGTCGGATCCAAGTGATTCATCTTGTCTATCTGTTTTTATTTTTATTTTTAATTTTCAGCATTTTTAGTTTTCATTTTCTACCTTAAAACCTTTTTCTAAACTTTTGATTTGATTAGACGTTGAGGATAAACCGGTACTAAAAGCTCTTGTGTCCTTGGACGACCTCGGTATCTTACCAACGCTATACTACGCTCACGATGGGTGCACTTGCCCATATGTGTGTTTAGTGTTAGTAAAATATCGTGTTTTATAAATTTAAAACTTGACTAAGAGTTAAATAGGGCGAAAATTATACTTAAAAATATATACACACCGACACACATCAGTTGGCGAGTTCAACCCGACCCGAACCCGAAAATTTTACACGAACCCGAACCCGAAAATCGTATCATGCATCTGAACCCGAACACAACTTGAAGTTTCATGGGTTGACCCGAACATTACCCGTTTAACCCGAATTTTTTAATTTTTTTTTCTGAAAATTCTATATTAAAATTACAATTTACTTAAAAACACAAATCTATAAATTAATATCATATTTAAATTATAAAATATATGTTACTTTCTCTTTTTAAGTTATAATATGTGACAACCGTAAAAAATACAGGTATCCGTACAATTAATTAGTGCTTAATGACTGTGCTGAATTACAATTAATGACTTAAACTGCTTTCTGATTTCTGCATCACACTTACATGTGCATCACATTTCATACTGTCACATCATTACTACATACAAACACTTAGTGACATAAACGATGCACAAAGCACTGTTAGCACAGTTAGCGGATAACTCATGAATATGCTGACGAAGTTCAGTACATAGACAGACAATGTTTTGAGACCTTGTATGAGCCAGAGACTAAGTTTCACACTAGTATAGTGTGTAGGGAAGTAAGGACCATAAAACTGCGTCACTAGGTGATAGTTTAAGTGCCGGAAAGTGCCTAAAACCCACATAAAGTGCAGAATTCTGCATATTTCAGCAAAATTCAGCAATTTAACAAACTAGTAACATGCAAAAATATGGCAAAATGGTCCTGAATGCTTTCCTAAGTGTCCGGAATTAAAAGCGTCACAAAAGGGTACTTAAAAATCGCTTAACGGAATAGTTTGACACCTTAACGAACCGGTATCTAACCAAACAACCGGACATCACCCGAAACACCAAAATTATACTAGAGACATTGTTTTAGTAATTCTGAGCTAATTATGATCCCCGAACACCCTAACACACTATATAATGCATGATGCACTTGAACACTAACTAACACACTTAACATCTAACTTAATTATCTAACTTATGATTTAAACTTACAACAAGACCCCCCACCACCTTTATCTTCTCAATCTTACTAAGATCCTCCATAATCTCATTTGATTTGGTGAAAGATTATGTGATGTACTTAGGATACATAGGAACCATTGGACAAAACCATTAAATGGTTATAAGAAGACTAGAGTGCTCTCATTCTCAACACACTTCACCTTCACCATCTCTCTCCTTCTCCCTCTCCCCTCTTTGGCCGAGAACCACACCCACACCACCACCACCACTTCTCATTCATCATCCAACCATTCCAAGATCATTCTAAGGTGTAAGGAGCCATACAAAGAAGCTTGGTGCTTGTGGATCTTGAAGGACATCCATCAATTGCTTTTATCCATCACTTTTGTCATCACCAACATCTAGTGTTCTTCCCTAGCCTTGGTGCTAGTTGTAAGACTCTAATAACCCTTATTTACTTCATATATAGTTGGTTAAAAGATGTAATATGTTGTTAATCACAAGAACACTAAAGAACATAACCTTGAATCTTGAACATAAGCTTAACATATGATGAAATATGGATGAAACTATGTTGTTTAGTGTATGAATGATACTTGCTTGTTATTTACTTGAGATTATGATGTTGATCATCATAAGGAGCTTGCTAGATTGTGATTAAACACATGATCTAGCAAGTGAGAGGATGATTATGTGACAAAACAAGATGATCATCCTCATGTGTAAGCATGAACTTGAAAATAAAATGGTTCCTTGAAAAATAATAATCAAGTGAGTTGATAAACTTGTAGATCTAAGAGTTATGAATGGTTTTTCTAAAAGAACCAAGTTCAAAATATGATTTTTAGGAAATCTTGATTCATACTTAAACTTACACTATTATTGGTGATAAAACAAATGTAGAAACACTAGAGAAACAAGAACATTTCATAAAGAAACATTTTTGTAAAACATGTTTCCAAGATATAAACATCCAAATCTTTCAAGAATGAGATTTTTAAAGAAATAAAAACACTTTAAAGGGTAACTAAGTCTATTAAACATACTACCAAGTTCCTACAAGTTTTAATAAAAGTTCAAGTTCATGTTGTAGTACAAACAACATTGTTTTTGCACTTGGTAAGTGTAGTAATTTAGGGATTGATTGTGGATTGTTTATGATGATTTTTGAACAGAAAATGATATGCTTTAATAGCATGGACACCTCCATTTTTAGGGGAAACTATAGCAGAATTTTCTAGAAATATAAACACTTACAAAAATATTTTCTAAACAAGTATTTGCAAGTAAGTTTTAACCATGGTTTTCAATACAAACTTTGTCATAGATTTTATTACAAACATACAAGTATTGGAGGTTGGTTTTTGTAAATAAAAATAACTAAATATGTTATTTTTGGACAAAATAAGTTGTTATATATTTTCTAAAGTGAGGCTTGAAAATATATTAATTTGGAAGTACAAATACAAGAATACGAAAATACATGTATGAGATACCTCCATCCTTGGGGAGGAAATACGAAAATAAATACTTGAGAAGTATTGTCACAAAGTACTATTTAAACAAATTATTCCAAAATTTAATATAATTTAAGTTAAAATAGTTATTATTTTAACAAATAATTATAACTTAGAATAACACTGAAGATAACATCAGAAACGTAACTAAAAAACATAAATAATAAGGCAAGGCACGGCCCGTTCGTCTAATAGACCCTAGTACATTGTAGGGAGTCGTGTTTGCTGAGGAGTTTTGGGTTACAAGCATAGAAGAAGCAATACTGTGAGTTCATGTCCCCCTTTTCTTTTAACTGTTTTCAGTTTTATACTTCGGGGGTGAAATACATGTTACAATTATTACAAACGTTTTATACATGGTATGGTTAGCTAAGGAGGGTTACTGCTAGATCATGTGAAAGGTGGGTATAACACTTAAGGCCATTAATCCTCGTCATAGGACTGAGGGACATGAGTGATAGATCTATTTGGGTGTAGCGAGCCCACACCCATGAGGACCAGGGTGGCCCATGTGGTTACTATGTCCACAAACTGAAGCCGTGGCAAAATCCGCTAGGTTTGAGTCTTCCTGCACTATTTTCACACATACCATTGGCTTTGCAACCCATTGGTGATCTTTTTCCTTATTGCTACATACCAGGGACATTCATACATACATACATACATACATACATACTTTAAAGGTTTATTCACACACTTACACATGAACTCGCTCAACTTTTGTTGATGTTTTTCAAATTACATGTATTTCAGGAAACTAAGTGGATCTGGCAGGTGTGTGCATGTTGTCAAGCTGCGTTACAAATAAAAGATGTCATCCAAGGTCGTTAGAGTTTAGGAAGTGTATCCTATTCCTGGACGGGATACATGTTTCTAAACCCGGTTTCGTTTAAGGTCTTTTGTTGAGTCTTCATGAACTCATTTAAACATGTCGTGGTTTGTAATTTGAATTTGGAGTCTACGTTTCAGACAATGTTGTTGTGTTATTTTCAAACTTAATTAATGAATGAACATCTTACGGTTTTTATCATATAGCATTGTTATGATTGAATGCTATGGTATTAAGAAGTCACACCAATAATCACGCTTCTGCAAAAGTCAGGGTGTGACATAATCATGGTATAAAATACACACCACATTTAATTTATAACATATAATATAGGGTAAATTACTTTTTAAGTCCCTGTGTTTTATGGGTTTTAACCGCTTGAGTCTAAAAGCAAAAAGTTTAACGACCTGAGTCCCCATAAGCATTTTCTTTAACCATTTGAGTCCAAATTTCTAACACTATTAGAATTATTTTGTTAAAATTTATTAAATGACCAAATTACCCCTATAATTCAAAAATAAATAAAAAACAAATTTATTTTTCTCTTTCTCTCTCTTCTCTCTCATTTATCTACCAGATCTGCATTCTGTCATCACCTCAAGCACACACACACCAGAGAGTTTTCACCGGTGAACTAGGGTTTCAACTTTCACTACCGGAAAATCATACAATCATTGCTCATATCCGGCGACAATAGACGATTCTACAGCGTCATCACCTCCATAGCCGCCACCGTGATGGCTGGAGTTGAAGTGAAGCAAGAATACACCGAAGCAACGAACAGATGATTCAGAGATTGTCGCTGGACAGATGATTCAGAGATTGCGGTGATCGATCTCGATAGTTCAGATGATGACGATTCAGGTGACGAAATTCGTAACGACAAGAGATCTAGGGTTTCGAGTGGTGGAGATGATTTTAACGGTAAGAGGAAGAAGTCTGGTGATTCTATCATCAGGTGGCTTGATTCCACTTTAAGTTCATCCAGACCTACCTAATCCACCTATTTTGGTGTCAAATTTGGCTCCTACGACCTTGGATTCCTTTATACAAAGTGATTCTTCAGCCTCAAATGGGGGTTTATCCGGCGCCGCCCAACCTGTTGGTGGATGTAGTTTTCTCAAATCTTGGGTCATATGAGGGTGTGTGGGGTTTCACTAAAGCGATTAAGATCAGGGGGTCATCATTCAGCGTCAAAAAGTTCAGGTGCACAAATTTGGACCCTTGAATTCGCTGCTCATGTGACCAATACAAAGATCGGTGATGGTTCTTGATGGTTCGAATAACTTAACGGGTCGAATAACTTGAGTGAACCTGTTGGAACTTTATGCTGCAAACAATTATGTTATAGGGTAATCTGATTCCAATCGGCTCGATGGTTCTATTCAGGCCGCAAACAATTTGTTCTGGTTTGCTCAGGTTATGGTGTGAAATGTTAGTGATTTTGTATATTGTATGTGTAAAGAGAGAGAAGAGATTTACATCACTGATTCATTGGTTTTTGTTGATAGATTCATGAGATCTAAATGAACCGGCTCTGATGAAAGGGATGGGGATGGGGTGTTTAGATTTGAATGAACTGAAAGCTGGATTCAGGTATGCTGCAGTTTGGTGGTGGAGGTGGTGCAGTGCGGTGGTAGTGGCGATTACGGAGGTGGGTGTTGATGGAGAGAGAGGGATAAGAGTTGAGAGAGATTGCAGATTCATTTGGTGTATAAATACATATAAATATAAAAAGGTGAAATAATATCTTGTGCATAAAGAGTTGTATTCTATGTGTAATTGACTAAAATGTCGTCGTAGTTAACAGACTTGGTGGATTGTGTCAGAAATTTGGACTCAAATGGTTAAAGAAAATGCTTATGGAGACTCAGGTAGTTAATTTTTTTTGCTTTTAGACTCAAGTGGTTAAAACTCATAAAACACAGGGACTCAAAAAGTAATTTACCCTAAAATATATTGTAAAAAATATAATATACTATAAATGTGTTAAACGGGCAACCCACCAACCCGACCAGGTTGACCCAAACCCGTCCCGTTAACCTAAACGGGTTTACAGGTTCAACCTGAAACTGACCCGAACCCGTTTAGACTAAAATTAAACCCGCGAATTTCGTGTCAGGTTTTTGGGTCGTGTTAGAAATTCACACCCCTAAATACAATATAGAAAGAAAACATTATTTAAATATAAACAAACTCACCCAATTTCTAGGCTTACAAACAAGACCTGTTCGTATATATCAAGAATCCTCAAATTGATATCAACAATCGGTGTTGTTCATCTGGGCATTCCCTAAATCTGTATGGTCTTCCATTCAATCTTGAATTTCTATTTCCCATATTGCATCCATGCGTCTTTGCTTTTGTGCGTGTATTACACAATAGATTTTGAGCGTATTTAGAGCATAATTAAGTTTCGAACTTTAATGTTATTTTGAGTTGATGATTTACCATCAATCTGAACTGGGTATATTCTTACTTAACATGATGTTTTGGTTTAATGGATTCTTGTAGCAGAACAGTAATGGGATTTCTTTATTAATTAATAATTATGATATACTTGATTATTATGAGTATTTATAGGCATGATTTGCTAGACTTGCACCTTGATATAGGACGTGATCGGGGATAGGAGTTGTTGGATACGTCAGATAAAGGCTGTGGACTTTTAGGAGAGTGTATAGAGTTGTCTTAGGGGCTGTTTGTTTAGCTATGAGACTCTTAATGATTCAAATGTCTTATTGGTTCAGCACTTAGTGGTTCAGACTGTTTGTTTCGCGGGCAGATGTTTGAATGATTCAGACATTTGCCTTTGAATGGTTAAGCATTATACTGAGTCTGAACGGTTAAGACCTCTTATCTGAATTGGTCAGACATTTGCCTCTGAACGGTTAAGCATTATACTGGCTCTTACTGGTTCAGACCTCTTACTGGTTCAGCACTTAATGGTTCAGACCTGGTTCAGCACTTAACCATTCAGAAGTTGCCAAACAACCCCTTAGTTTGTTTTCTTGGGGCCTTAGCCTTTTATACACTTTGGTTGCCTTAGCCTTAGTTTTGCATTAGCGCGGTCTTGGCGTATAGATTTTTTAGGGGGGCGTATAGGTTCTTTCGAGGGGATTTGTGCTACCTTATTCGTGTCTATTTGCTCTTTTATCTGTTACTACTATAGTTTTTTCACCATTTTGTGTTATCAGTAGTTGACTGTTATTATTTCCAGTACCTTTTGTTTTTTCGGTCTTAACACTGATACGCGTCTTTAATAGTCTTAAAGATGGGTGACACCAGTGAAAACGAAGACACCCGTCTGCAAACGGAAGAAGATGATGATTTGAAAAAACAGTTATGGAGAAAGTTTCGGCCGAAGCTTTGGTTTTCATCAATTTGGAAAAAATACTCTCTTGAATCAAGGTGGAATAGCGTCAAAACATTCTTGACGATTAACATCGTTCCTGCTTCAATAGCAATGGGACTCTGTTATCTGCTCTTGAAACCAAAGGGGTCAAAACATAAAGTCGTTCCTTATTCGGACTTGTTGAAAGGTCTTCAAGACGGAAGTGTAACAAGGGTTCAATTCAAGGAGAACTCGCGTCGCATAATGTACAACAGTACGCCACAAAGTCCTACGCTTGCAGAAGTATTAAAAAACATGCTAACAAAATTGTCAAGAAAAGAGTCAAGGGGTGACGGTGATGAAAAGCGTCAGGAGCTCGTTGCTAGCCGAGTTCCTAATCGCGGGTGGCAGTTTTCGACAATATATATCGACGATGATTATCGACAGCTTCTTGATTTGATGAAAGAGAAGGGGACTACGTACGGATTAGACCCTGAACCGTTTTTGGTTTCAACTGGGAGACGGGTATTTTCGACTTTACTAAATCAAGCACCGTCATGGGCTATGCTGTCGTTGGTGGCTCACGGGCTAGGTGGTGGTGGCAGCAGCATAGCGAGAAAACCTAGTAAAAACAACACCGTAACTTTCGATGATATTCAAGGTGTCGATGAAGCCAAGATGGAGCTAATGGAGGTAACATCAAATCTTTCTTCACCGTTAAACATGCATTGCTGATTATTTTAGTTGTAATTATGTTTTGCTTTTGTTGATCATCTTTAGGGGGTGTTTTGATGTGCATATTCGTAAGTGTTGATGTGATATTAAACACTACCCATATATTTATCCGCATCAAATACATCAACCCTAACCCGAACACACACTTAAATTGTGTAACTCGAACACGACCTGTGTAACCCATTTATCTAAACGAGTCAAACATGTTGGTGGGTTGTAAGTGGGTTCAATGCATCATAAACGGGTTGTAATAAATGGGTTAAACCGGTTGGATAGTTAACCTTAGTACCTTACAATATAAGCTCTATTTTAATTTTAAACATGTTGTCTTGTTTAACTAAACGGGATTAAACAAGTCAACCCAAACACCACCTGTTTATTAAACAGGTTAGAATGACAACCCAAAACCTGATTATTTTCATGTCGTGTAAGTTACTACGAAAAGATACACAAAAAGTAGAAATGAAAATTTGCAACATAAGTCTAGTTTTAACATCTGAACTACCCGTATGAAATTTCTTGTAGATTGTTTCATGCTTGCAAGGAGATTCAAACTACACAAACCTTGGAGCCATTATACCTCGAGGCGTACTTCTGGTGGGCCCACCTGGAGTAGGAAAGACCCTACTAGCTCGTGCGGTTGCTGAAAAGGCGGGAGTCCCGTTTTTCATCACATGTGCAAGTGAATTTGTGGAGTTGTTTGTTGGACGAGGAGCTAGCCGCATTAGGGATCTTTTTAAGGAGGCTAGAAAACATGCGCCGTCCATAATTTTCATCGATGAACTCGATGCAGTCGGGCTCAAACGTGGAAAAGGCTTCAACACTGAGGGCGATCAAACACTAAACCAAGTACGTTTTTGGGTCATTTTAGTTGTTGACTAGACGTTTAATGGTCAATGTTGGCCCGTTTCTTGTACTGATGATACTTTTGGTGTTAACAGTTGTTGACAGAAATGGACGGGTTCGAGTCGGATAAGCAGGTTGTGGTGATAGCAGCAACAAACCGACCCGAAATGTTGGATTCGGCTCTACTTCGTGCTGGCCGATTTTCAAGAAAAGTTATTGTGAAGGAACCTGATGAAGATGGAAGGAAGAAGATCTTGGCCGTTCATTTCAGAGGAGTCCCTCTCGAGGAGGATAGAGATGTCATCTATGATCTGGTTGCATCATTGACACCGGGTTTAGTAGGTGCTGACCTGGCAAACATCGTCAACGAATCCGCCCTTCTTGCTGCGCGTAGAGGTAAATATTAAACTAAAGTTGACCCGTTAAGAACAAAATATAAACTAAAGTTGACCCAAAATGGCTTTTGCAGGTGCGGTTTGTGTGTCGAGAGATGACATATTGCAAGCTGTTGAAAGAGCTAAAGTGTCATTCGAAGATAGGCAGCAACATCAGGGGTTTAGTGAACACGAAGCTCAGGAACTAAATTATATTATATCCCGACTTGCGCAGCCAAAGTTCGACACGTGAGCAAATGCCAAATGCTGATGATTCTCAAATTTTCAAGTTGAGTTGGTAATGTTTTTGAAGCTCTCTAGACTATGGACATTCAAAACTAGAATGCCAGTAATTAAATAGAAAGGTTTAATGATTTTCTAATGTTAGCTGTCACTTATACAGATCAATATTGTTTAATTTGTCTATCGAGAGTTCACGGATTTGTTTTTTGTTATCAAAGCAATTTAAAATGTTTTCATATCGTGTTGTGGTATTAGAGGTTAATCATCCTTTCTGAACGAAAAATATAATATTCGCCTTATCACCCGTTTTTTGGGACTTATGGTACTCGATGAGATTTGCCCCGTACCATCTGTCATCTTGTATCAGCTAATATTATTTGTTTTGCCTAGTTTTCTATTACTAGAGTGGAAACTCTTTAAAGAGGTTCTTTATTCCGAAAGTTATCTATATCCGTTAAGTTGTTACAAACAATGTAACATTTGGCTTAGGCATCACAAATTTACCCCACAATATTTAAACATTTTTTTTGTGAAGTAGTCACAATTAAAGCTGTTAAGATCTCAATTTTTATCAAAATAATCTTTATAAGCTTAAAAAATCTCATATTAGCACAAACACATACAAGAACTTGTGTCTTCGAAGTTGCGTAGATGGTAATATTCATTTATATATATAGAGAGAGTGAGGTTCATTATAAAACACTAAATTGTTCGAGAAAATGTATTGAAAAATTCATATTAGCACAAACACATACAAACATTTTATCAAAAAATAAGTTTGCCTTATTTTAATGGTTCATGTTATTAAATTCCATTCTATTTTCTTTATTTATTCTAATTCTTAAAAAAGAAATTGTGAACCAATCAACAACTAAGATTACAAATTTAAGTATATTAAAAACCCAAAATTAGAAAACCTAGTGAAATTTATTTGAATAAATTTAGCTACATCCCATATTAATCGAATTATCTTTATTTCTGGAAATGCTCCAAAATTAGAAATTATTTATCGAAAAAATTATTAACCACAACACAAGGAATCTCGTTGACCACTTTGACCCCGTAAACTTCTTATTTTCAACGGTTGAGCATAAATAACTTCCTACAACAACCCGATTCTCATGCGGGTATGGTTCTCGGATCCTTGTCTGACCCGTTAAGATTTGGTCCCTATATATATCCTTCACCTTACCATAATAAAATAATAATATCCTCTTGGATATATTTTTTTTTGTATAATTTATTTCCACTGGTCTAATTAGCTAAAAGCGATCTTGCCTTGGTATAACACCCGAGGGCCGACACAAGGCAAGATCACTTTCAGTTATTAACCGACCATATCCCAACCACCACCAACCGCTGTCGTGCTAACCGCCAGCAGTATGGCAATGGTCAACAAGGACGTATCGTGTAAACTACTTAAATCTTTCGTACGTCGTGCCAATACGGCGTCACCCGCCACTTTAAGGTTCCGCCAAGCGCAAAGAACCACATTTAACGCCGCCACTACTAATAACTTTCCTCAAGCACCACAACCCGCCGCCATCCCCACCACCACCAATGCAACCGTCACCGGCAATAACAACAACAATAACAATAATAATAACAATAACAATGACAAGATATTTGATTTTGACGACACCAAGACTTTGTTCGCATCAGTTTCAACGGGGAAACTGATGCATTCGGCAGCCACGTTAAATGTGGCCGCGATGGAGCCTATGGTGGATTTGAGCCTTTGGGTGATGAACTCGCGGTTGATGGACGTGGGGTTGTTTCGGGCAGTGGTGTTGACGACGATTAAACATACGGCATATAATCATTTTGTGGCGGGTGCGGATACCGTTGAAACGGGCCAGACTGTTAGGAGGTTGTGGGAATCTGGGTTGAGAGGGATTGTGGATTATGGGCTGGAGCATGCAAATGATAATGAATCTTGTGATAAAGCTACTCAGCAGTTGATTAAAACTGCTGAATCTACCCAATCTCTTCCACCTTCTTCTGTAAGGTTTTTTTTTTTTTTTTTTTTTGGGGGGCTTTTTACATGATTAAATCCCATTTCTTGCATTTAGAAATTTAAATTTGTTTAAAAATTTACTTGTACAACCATATAAGTTTCATGCTTGAAGAGGTGGCAATTTTGACCCGTTATTTATAAAAATTTACTTGTACAACCATATAAGTTTCATGCTTGAAGAGGTGGCAATTTTGACCCGTTATTTATTATTTATAAACGATTAGATTTTTCGTTGTGCTTAATCAACAACGGGCCAGATCAAAACGTTCCACTAAAAGGGACGGGTCAAATAGATCTAATGGGTTAAACGGGTCAAAGGCTGGCCAATCTCTTTTCCATAACATACAACCTTCTAAATCATTTTATATTAACAAGATAAACTATAAATAAAACTATTTACAATTTAACAAAAAGTGCAAGCTGGCCCGTGCTAGCTCGACCCGTGTTAACGTTGGTTTGGGATTGTTGGGCTACGGGTTAAAACTGCTTAATGCCCAGTTGTTTACATAGCAAAACGGGCTTGGGAGCGGGTCTGATATGATCTAAATGTTTGGAAAAACAGGTAAGTTTTGTGGCTGTGAAGGTTACAGCGGTCTGCCCTGTGTATCTTCTAAGGCGAGTGAGTGATCTTCTTCGATGGGAGTACAAGAATTCATCTTTCAAGCTGCCATGGAAGCAACAAACACTACCTATATTTTCAGAAACCAGCCCATTCTATCATACATTACAGCAGCCTTCCCCTTTGACTGCTGAGGAAGAACGTGATCTCGAGTTAGCTTACAAAAGATTACAAAGCGTTTGTGACAAAAGCTTTGAAAGCAATGTCCCAGTTGTTATTGATGCAGAGGACACTTTTATCCAGCCCGCGATTGATTACATGACATATTGGGCTTCCTTCAAGTATAACAAGTCCAAAACACCAGTGGTTTATGGCACCGTTCAAGCCTACTTGAAGGATGCTGGTGAGAGGATGTTTTTGGCCAAGAAGGCAGCAGACAAAGCCGGGCTGCCTGTCGGGTTTAAGTTGGTTCGTGGAGCGTATATGTCTAGTGAAAACAAGTTGGCGCATTCACTCGGTGTTGAGTCCCCTATTCACAATACCACAAATGATACACACAACTGTTACAATGGGTGTGCTGCATTCATGCTTGATGAGGTTTCTACGCGTCCCGGTGGACTCATTCTTGCCACCCACAATCTTGAATCAGGTAAAAAGTTATGATCTTCGATTCATTTCTTGAGTTCAAAAAAAAAAAAAAAGATTTAAGATTGTGAATACCCTTTTGGTATCATCATATGGGTTGTTTTATATGATCATTTCACATGTGAAAAAACTACAGAAAATATTTTTTTGATCAAATTTAACGTGCATAACAGCAAAATTGGCTGCACAAAAGGCGCGCGAACATGGGATTACAAAAGATAGTCAGAAGCTCGAGTTTGCTTCACTCTATGGAATGTCGGAGGCAATGACTTTCGGGTTGAGGAATGCAGGCTTTGGTGTTAGCAAGTATTTGCCATTTGGACCCGTTGATCAAGTCATGCCTTATCTTCTACGTCGCGCAGAGGAGAACAAAGGGATGTTGTCTTCTTCAAATCTTGACAGACAACTCATCACGTAAGATCGAAACCCTGAAGTTAAGCTTCTACTTTCTGTATTAAAATGTATTCGCAAATGAGCGATTTTGATGATTGTTTCATGTTGTTTTTTGAGCAGGAAAGAACTAAAGAGGAGGATGAAAGCATATTTTGGCAAAGGCATAAAGGAAGGTGAGAACCAAATCAAAGCACAAGCTAACTCCATGACAAACTAAGCAACATGATCAATATTTTGGGTCAAGCCTCTTTTTGGCTGTCACAAGTCACAACATATAACACACATATATATGTATAAACTGGAATAAGCATGTAAAGGAAAAGGTTCATTTGTTTACAATCTCTCTCTATAATGAATATCAAGTGTTTTCATGTATCTTTCTGCGAATTTTCATTCGCCGTAGTAATTTTATGGTATGGTTAAACCGGTTTAACGCATAATATTTCATCAAAAAGCTTCGTGTGTTTAAACCGGTTTAAGTCACAAATGAAAGATCTGGGCCAAACTACCAAGTTACTTACATGTAGTTTGGTTTTGGGCGGTAAACGATCCGAGACAGGTTGGGGTTAGGCTCGAAGTTAAACGAGCTTTCTCGACTTGGCTCGTTTATTTTAAAAGCTTAAATGTTGAGCTTAGTCTTAGCTCGTAAAAACCTCGAGCCAGCTTACTCATTTTTAATTAAAAAAGCTATATATATATATATATATATATATATATATATATATATATATAGGACAAAGATCCGTTAGGAACCACCCCTTATTACGAGAACCGTGAGAACCAATGTGAACACAATCAAAAATGCCTAAAAATAGCTAAAAAACACACAAATTTTTTTTAAATATTTTTTATGCTAAAATCGCTACTTTTAGTAGCCAAATTTTTATTTTAAAGTAGCGATTTTAACATAAAAAATATAAAAAAAAAATTTAGATTTTTTTAGGTTTTTTGGGGGTTTAGTTTTTAGCTTGGGGGGGGGGGGGGGGGGGGGTGGGGTTAGGTTTTTTAGCTATTTTAGTTTGTGTTCACATTGGTTCTCGCAATAAAGGTGGTTCTCGCATGAACCTTACCCTATATATATATATATATATATATATATAGTGGAGAGTTCAAATGAGAAGAATTTTTTTGTAAGAAGAAAAAAGAAGAAATTTCAACCAATAGAAATTATTTATTTTACTTCATTTAATATAAGTATTTAATGTTACTATAAGGGTACATTGGTAAATCTACATAGGTCATTAATTTGTAGTCTTCCTCTTTAATAACTAACTACATTAAATTTTTTGTAACTTATCTTCAAAATATATATTTTAAAAAAAATTTAAGTGTAGGATAAATTACGAGTTGTGTATGATAAATTTCAATGTGTAGGATTAATTTCGAAATATATAAGATAACTTTTATGTGTGTAGGCAAAAAAAGTTAGTGTGGAGGATACTAGTCTTTATGATTAATTAATTAGTAAAAAATGATAATAAATGAGTTAAGTGAAAAAACTATTTAATATTTTACAAAATTACCCTTTGTTCTTTTTATTCTCAATTAATTTTTCTTCTCAAACGAACCTTCCCTATATATATATATAGGGTTAGGATCATGTGAGAAGCACTAGGCTAAGTGAGAAACTTGAGAAGCAATCTGGACCTCACATTTTCTCTAAGCTTTTCGTAATATACACATATGTATAGTTTAAAACTGACTATATACATATATGTATATTGGATTATACACATATGTATATAGTCAATTGTAAACTATACATATGTGTATATTACGAAAAGCTTAGGGAAAATGTGTGGTCCAGAATGCTTCTCAAGTTTCTCAAATAGGGTGGACTTCTCTTAGGATCCCTACCCTATATATATATATATATATATATATATATATATATGGTAAGGATAGTGTAAAAAGGGCCTAAAGTGTGAGAAGTGTATTATAACACTATATATAATACTATACAACACCATATAAACACCGTATAACAATATGTAACACCATATAACACTATGTAACACTATATATCATTATATAACAAATATAATATTATACATCTATCATAGACATGCTATCAGACAACCTATAGTGTTATATTTGTTAAATAATGATATATAGTGCTACATATATGGTGTTATATAGTATTATATATAGTGTTATAATACACTTCTCACACTTTGAGCACTTTTTACAGGATCCTCTACCTATACATATATATATATATATATAGGAGAAGGATCCGTTAGGAACCACCCTTTATTGCGAGAACCGCGAGAACCAATGTGAATACAACCAAAAATACCTAAAAATAGCTAAAAAAACACACAAAAAATTATTATTATTTTTTTTATAAAAAAATCGCCACTTTTAGTAGCAAAAAAAAATTTTAATAAATTTTTTTGCTACTAAAAGTAACGATTTTAATGTAAAAAATATTAAAAAAATTGTGTTTTTTTTTTATTTTTTTAGGTTTTTTTGGGGTTTAGTTTTTAGCATTTTAGCTTGAGGGTTAGGGTTTTTTTTTTTTTTTTTTTTTTTTTTGGGGGGGGGGGGGGGGGGGGGTTAGTTTTTAGCATTTAGCTTGGGGGGTGGGGGTTAGGTTTTTTTAAGTATTTTTGTTTGTGTTCACATTGGTTCTCGCAATAAAGCTGGTTCTCGCATGAATCTTATCCTATATATATATATATATATATATAGGGAGGGGCTCATGCGAGAACTCCATTTATTGTGAAAACCATGAGAACCAATGTGAACACAACCTAAAATTGCTAAAAAAACCTAAAAAAACCTAACCCCCACCCCCCAAAAACCTAAACCCCCCCCCCCCAAAGCTAAAATGCTAAAAACTAAACCCCCAAAAAACCTAAAAAAATAAAAAAAAATCTAAATTTTTTTTTTTGATTTTTTTAATATTTTTTAGGTTAAAATCGCTACTTTTTGAAGTCAAAAAAATAATTTTTTTTTGGCTTCGAAAAGTAGCGATTTTAACCTAAAATTTTTTAAAAAAATCAATTTTTTTTTTTTGTGATTTTTAACTATTTTTAGGCATTTTTGGTGTGTTCACATTGGTTCTCGCGGTTCTCGCAATAAGAGGTGGTTCTCGCATGATCTTCTCCCTATATATATATATATATATATATATATATATATATATAGGGTCGCTAAAATAAAAACCACCCCCAGTTGCGAGAACCACTCTCCACCAATCAGATAATGAAAACCAAAAGGGTATTATAGTCATTTAATCAAAACCATCAAATCATCTCTCTCTCTTTTTTAAAGTCACTTTTTAAAGTCATTTCAATTTCTCTCTCTTCAAAACCATCAAATCATTTATCTTTTCTCTTTAAAGTCTCTTTTTAATCAAAACAATCAAATCAACTCTCTCCTCTTTAAAGTCTCTTTGTAAAAAAAAAATTGTAAAAGATTTTTGGTAAAAAAGTTTTTGTAAAAAAAAAGCTTAAAACCGTAAAAAAAGTTTTCGTAAAAAAAACGTAAAAAGGTTAAAAGAAACTTGTGTGTAAAAAAAAGTTTTTATAAAAAAAAGTTTAAAACCGTAAAAAAGTTTTCGTATAAATTTTTGTTCTTTGTTAAAAAGTTTTTGTAAAAAAAATTGTAAAAGAGTTTTTTGTAAAAAAAAAAATTAAAACCGTAAAAATTTTCTTAAAATGTGTGTAAAAAACGGCGCGTAAATACGGGGCGAAAAAAACAGAGCGTAAAAAACGGCGCGTAAAAAAAACAGCTCGTAAACTGGGCGTAAAAAACGGCTCGTAAAAAAACCGGGTGATAAAAAGGCGCGTAAATACGGGGCGTAAAAACGGCGCATTAAAACGGGGCGTAAAAAACGGCACATAACACCGGGCGTAAAAAAACGGCGCGCAAAAAATCGGAGCGTAAAAAAACGTCGCGTAAATACGAATCTTAAAAAACGGTGCCTAAACAAGGGGCGTGAATACGGGGCATAAAAACGCCGCGTAAAAAACGGGACGTAAAAAACGGTGTGTTAAAATGGGGCGTAAAAAACGACTCGTTAAAAAACGACCCGTTAAAAAACGACGCATGGAAAAGCCGGGCGTAAAAACGGCGTGAAAAACGGCGCGTGAAAAAGCTGGGCGTAAAAACGGTGTGCAAAAACCGGCGCACAAAAAAAAATTGTTTTGTTAAAAAATCTAAACTTTAAAATGGTTTTTATAAAAAATTCTATTTAAAAAAACAAGTAATATAATAATGCCAAAAAAGTAATAAAAAACAATAAAGACAAAAATGAGTAAATTACTAAACTAACCTTTTGGATTAAAATATTAAATACATAATAAGACAAAAAGTATTTAATATTAGTTTTAATTACTTTTAATCTCATCCATCCATTTTGAAGATCTAATGATTGAAAAGTGGTTCTCTCGGTTCTTACAACTGGGTGTGGTTTTTATTTTAGCGGTCCCCTATATATATATATATATATAGAGAGAGAGAGAGAGAGAGAGAGTGTGAGGTTCATTGGGGAACACTAAAAAAGTGGGGAACAGTGGGGAACGGACTCAAACGAACTCCGATTGGACTCATTCCAGCGGCGTTGAAACCGACTCATCGAATCCTAACTAGGATCTCTTAACCCTAATCCCTAAATCATAAACCCTAAATATATTAGGGTTTGGCCTTTAGGGTTTAGCTTTAGAGTTTAGGGTTTAGCTTTAGGGTTTAGCTTTTGGGTTTAGCTTTAGGTTTAGCCTTTAGGGTTTATAGTTTAGATTTTACGGTTTAGCTTAAGTTTTAGCTTTATTTTTTAGCTTTAGGGTTTAGAGTGTAGGGGTTAGGATTTAGGGTTTAGGGTTAAGAGATCCTAGTTAGGGTTCGACGAGCCGGTTCCAGTGCCGCTGGAATGAGTTCAATCGGAGTTCGTTTGAGTCGGTTCCCCGCTGTTCCCCACTTTTTTAGTGTTCCCCAATGAACCTTCCCATATATATATATATATATATATAGGGGATCGCTAGAATGAGAACCACCACGAGTTGTAAGAACCACGAGAACCGCGCCCCGCGGGTGGCCGTTGACCACGAAATTTTTTTTACACCTAGATCCATATATTTTAAGACCGGGTGTAAATTTTGGGTTCAAACGGCGCGCCCGAGGGGGTAGTTTTTTACGCCCAAAGTTTGGGTTTTTTTAATTTTTCTTTTTTTTAACCAAACTTTGGGCGTAAAAAACTACCCCCTCGGGCGCGCCGTTTGAACCCAAAATTTACACCCGGTTTTAAAATATGCGGATCTAGGTGTAAAAAAAATTTCGTGGTCAACGGCCACCCGCGGGGCGCGGTTCTCGTGGTTCTTACAACTCGTGGTGGTTCTCATTCTAGCGATCCCCTATATATATATATATATATATATATATATATATATATATATGGGAAGGTTCATTGGGGAACACTAAAAAAGTGGGGAACAGCGGGGAACCGACTCAAACGAACTCCGATTGAACTCATTCCAGCGGCACTGGAACCGGCTCGTCGAACCCTAACTAGGATCTCTTAACCCTAAACCCTAAATCCTAACCCCTACACTCTAAACCCTAAAGCTAAAAAATAAAGCTAAAACTTAAGCTAAACCGTAAAATCTAAACTATAAACCCTAAAGGCTAAACCTAAAGCTAAACCCTAAAGCTAAACCCTAAAGCTAAACCCTAAAAGCTAAACCCTAAAGCTAAACCCTAAACTCTAAAGCTAAACCCTAAAGGCCAAACCCTAATATATTTAGGGTTTATAATTTAGGGATTAGGGTTAAGAGATCCTAGTTAGGGTTCGATGAGTCGGTTTCAACGCCGCTGGAATGAGTCCAATCGGAGTTCGTTTGAGTCCGTTCCCCACTGTTCCCCACTTTTTTAGTGTTTCCCAATGAACCTCACACACACACTCTCTCTCTCTCTCTCTCTATATATATATATATATATATAGGGGACCGCTAAAATAAAAACCACACCCAGTTGTGACAAACCACAGGGACGAAAACAGTAATTAACTCTTTAATATTTAAGTTTAAAGTTTTAATCTTTGGTAATTTAACCCTTTTGATTAATTTGATTTTTCACTTCTAATTCAAAAGTTTCTATCTTATACGATTTAACCACTTTAATTAATTTGATTTTTCACTTCTAAATCAAAAGTTTCCATCTTTTGCAATTTAACCACTTTGATTTTTTTTACTTATGTGTGGTAATCTTGGATTTGGGGTTTTTTAATCAAAAAATGGTTATGCTATGGTTGTTAAAACCTTGGCTTTTGGGGGGTTTTTAAAAAGAATTAATGTTTTTACTTTTCACCGAAAAGTATTTCATAAATTACTCTTAACCTAAAACTATTTATTTTTTTTTACTTTTAACACAAAACTTTTTATCTTTTGCAATCTATTCTTACAACTTTTTTTTTTATTTTCAGCTTTGGTCCTTTATTGTTTTTGTTTTCCGCAAATTTTTCGCTTTATACTTCGTTCTAAATTTTGTGACTTAACACATCGGAACGTGCGTCTTTGGTTTAACGTTTTTACGTTTCATTCTAAATTTTACGAGTTAACATGACGCAACGTGCGTGTGTGGGTGAACGTTTTTACATCTTCTATTTTTTCCCGTTTGACAGGTTCAACATAACGTGCGCGTCTTAAATCGACTTAGTTATAACTAAAGAATCCCCGCCGCACGGCGGGTCGTAATTCTAGTTATATTAAATTTGTAACTTATTTTTAAGATATATATTTTTCTCAAAAAATAAAAATTCATTTATAGTGTAGGATAAATTCGAGGCGTGTAGGATAAATTACGAGTTGTGTAGGATAAATTTCAATATGTGTAGGATAAATTTCGAAATTTGTAGGATAACTTTTGATGTGTGTAGGCAAATTTTTTTAGTGTGGAGGATGATAGTCTTAATGACTAATTAATTAGTTAAACATAATAATAAATGAGATGAGAAAAAACTATTTAGTGTTTTACCATTGTACCCTTTTGTTCTTTTTATTCTTAATAAAATTTTCTTCTCAAATGAACCTTCCCATATATATATATATAATATATTCTATAACAAATACATATAACTTCAGATCCTTCAGCATAATTATAACCATGTGTTTTAACATATAGAGTTAAAGCATCATCAATATTTTTATCTGTTAAGGATAAATGAACATCAGGATATAATTTTAAACTGGCAATTAATGGTCTTATGGCCTAAGGGAACCTTAGTCCGGGTTATCCTGTTTTGATGATTGATAGGGAGTTTGTAGGACTGGTTGTAATCCACCTTAAGTTAATTTGACGGTTTAATGTTTTGTAAAAATACCATATACTTATTTTGACGGTTTAATGTTTTGTAAAAATACCATATACGATCGATCCTCGTTGTTATGGTATCAGAGCCATGGAATCAAAGGAAGTTATTGTATGTCTTGTTTCAATACTTTAAATTTAATCATGTTAAATTTGTTTAAAAGAAATAGTACTATTAAAAATAGTACTAATGAGGAATATGATATACCTCAAGATCTTGATCTACTTAATAAGTGGACTATCCCTCATATAAATCCTAGAGTTATATACCAAATTGGAAATTTTGATAATTTAATAAACAGACATGTGGTTAAAACCACTGAAGAATCTGCCTATATAAAAGATGAAGAAATGATAATAAAGCTTTTAAATATGTCTGACATAAACAGACATAAAAAAGATTTTAATTATATGCATATTGGTTTAGTTCAAGTTTCTTTTAAACCTTTAACATTAAAAGGTTTACCAGAAAGTTTTATAGCTGTATTACGAGATGCTCGTAATCTAAACTGGAAACAATCATTAATGGGTATTATAGAAACCAGTCTGGCACATGGTCCAGTTTATTTTAATGTTTATCCTGATGTTCATTTATCCTTAACAGATAAAAATATTGATGATGCTTTAACTCTATATGTTAAAACACATGGTTATAATTATGCTGAAGGATCTGAAGTTATATGTATTTGTTATAGAATATATTATAGATTACTTACTACTATGAATGCTAGATGTAAAAGAGTTGATAAATCTAGTGATGAAACTATATTAATAGAAACAAATTATGGAAAATCTAATATTTCTATAAGAAGACCAGTTAAATGGGAAGAAATTACTTTTCCTGAAAATTGGGTGATTAATAGAGCTGTTAAAATACCACCTCAAATAAATCATAAATTAAGGAGATTAATAGAAACTCCTGAAGGAAATGTGGAAATAGAATTTGAAGAAGAAAGAAAGGATAAAAAACTTTTAAAATCTATTTCTTCTAGGTCTTATATATCACCTCTGGATTATAAAGTTGATTTACCAGAGTCTTCGAGAGCCTCTACTTCTCAAATAAGAAATAGAGTAGAAAATTTAAATATTGATAATAATTTTGTTTCAGGAATATACCAACCTGTTAGTGAGGATGATACGGTCTCACAAATGAGCTTTAATTTACAATGAATAAAGAAAAACTTGATTTTAGTCATGGATCTGTCATTAGACAAAAAATTTGTAAAAATTTTAGACATCCTATTTGGCAACCATTTAAAGATTGGTTTTTTGAGTCATACTCTAGAGAAAAAAGATTTGATCTAGGAAGAGAATTTTATAAAGATTTAGAGAATATCCAGGAAATTATAGAATTTCCTGTTTGGTTTATAAACAAATATTCTTTGAAATATATCTCTGTTATTGAGAAACATTATAAATTAATTACAGGAGAAATAACAAAATCTCTATTTCCTCCTCAAAATGATTTTGAGATGACAAAAGAAAATGATATAATTCATTTTGCTGCTTTTAAAAAAGCTTTAAGTAGTGGTCTTATGACTGTCACTATTTCTCATGTTAATCATATTATACAACAAAACAATTATACAAATTTATGTTTAAAGAATTTATCTGAAAATCTTCAGGAAATAAATAATAAAATTGATAAGGTTTTTCAAGAAAAGGAAATAGGAGAGTCTAGTAATACTAAGACTTCTGAACCTGAGTCAATGATATTGGCTAAAGCTACTATTCAGCCTCCTCCTGAGATAAATAATTATAAAATGAAACCTGAAGAAGAGCTTAAGTCTATGGATGACTTAATAGAGATTATAAAAGAAAAGTTTTCAAATGTCCAAATTAATGTGCTAAGTGATATGGAAAACATGGATAATGAAACGCATGAAGCTTATGTTACTGATTCTATAAATAAATTTGGAAAAGGTAGAAAGCATAAGAGTTATGATAATTATAATAATAAGTATTCTGATAAACCTAGACAAAGATTATATTATTATCCTAGGCCTACTCCTCAAGATGTTCTTCATGAAGAACACGAATTAGAAATAAATAATTCTTATAGTGGGAAAGCCATTTATGAATGGAATTTAGATGGCTATACTGATAGACAGGTTTATACTATGACTCATAGAATGTTAATGTACGCCACCATAGCTAAAAATAATTCTAATACTGATGAAGTAACCTGTAAAATGATAACTGCAGGATTTACAGGTCAGTTAAAAGGATGGTGGGATAATTATATAAGTGATAAACAAGATCAAATTTATAAACATTATAGGCAAGATGGTGAAAATAAAGTTTCTGATGCTGTCTACACTTTAATACTAACTATTATAGAACATTTTACAGGTAGATGGTCTGATAATTCTGAGACTATTAGAACCTTGTTAAATGGGCTTAAATGTCATACTTTAACCTCTTTTAGATGGTATAAAGATGTATTTTTAAGTAGAGTTTATGAACTCCCAGAGAATAATAGTTCTCATTGGAAGTCTAAATTCATTGATGGTCTTCCATCTTTATTTGCTGAAAGAGTAAGAAAAGTCCTTAGGGGTAATAATATTCAAATCCCTTATGATAATTATACTTATGGAAGACTAATAGGAGTCTGTGTTCAAGAAGGTTTAGCTCTATGTAATGAGTTAAAATTAAATCAGCAAATTAAAAAACAAAGCCTAACAGAAAAAAGACAGTTAGGAGAATTTTGTGAACAATTTGGTATGGATTGTACCAAAGAAAGAAGTTTTGATAATGAAAAATATTATAAAAAATATAGAAGGGAAAAAAGGGAAAAATATTTCCAGAAACGTAGGGAAAAAAGAGAAAGGAGAAAAACTCAAAGAAGAGAAAAATGGGTTCCTACTTGCTATATATGCAAGAAGAAAGGTCATAAGGCTAATGAATGTAGCCAAAGAAAAACTTTCAAAAATAAAATAAATAATTTAGATATAGAAGAAGATATCAAAAATGAATTATATAAGATTTTTGAGTCTGAAGAATCTTCAGATTATAGTACTGAGGAAAGTTCTTGTTCTGAAAATTGTCAAGAAAATTGTTGTAATAAAATAGTTTCTGATAATGAAATGTTATACAAAGTTATGTCTCAATTTCAGGATAATAATATTAATGATAATGAAATAAATGTTATAGATAGTAATATTCTGGAAAAGGTTTTGAACAAAATTAGAAGTCCAGAAGAAAAATTAAAAATTCTTCAGATGTTATATCAAAATGAAGAAGTTCATAATAAAGAAGTTAAAAAAGGAATAGAGGAGCCTGAAGGTCCTTATTCCATGAAATATGTTCATAATATATTAAATAATCGAAAAAATAGTTCTTCTACAACAGAAGATTTAAATGTTGAAGTTAGTAATTTAAAACAGGAAATTATTTATTTAAAAAATAAAAATTCTAGTTTTGAAAAAAGAATAATAAATCTTGAAGAGAAAATCATAGTGGATGAGTCTTTTTATAAATCTTCTACTCATGAAATAGGAGAAACATCTTATAAAATTCCTTCTCCTATTACTAGTCCTACTAAAAGTTATGATAGGAATTTTCCCCCTTTGATTATTAAAAATAAAGGAGAAGAGTTTCTTAATAAAATAGAAAAATTTATTTCTCAAAAATGGTTAGTTAAAGTAACCCTTTTAATACAAAATACTTTTAAAAAGAATTTTGTTGCTCTTATAGATTCAGGAGCAGACTTAAACTGTTTAAGAGAAGGATTAGTTCCTACAAAATATTTTGAAAAAACTACTCATATTCTTAAAGCAGCTAATAGGCAAGATATGGGAGTAGAATATAAAATTCCTAATGCAAAGATTTGCAATAATGGAGAATGTGTTCCTTTATCATTTGTTCTTGTTAAAAATATAACAAATGAAGTTATATTAGGAACTCCATTTCTTTCAAAAATATTTCCTTTAAAAGAAGTTAATAAAAGGGGATTTAAAGCTTTCTATAATAATAAAGAATTATATTTTGAGTTTATAACTCAACCCTTGGAAAAATATTTGAATGAGTTTCTTATACAAGCTAAAACCAATCAAATAAATTTTCTTAAAGAAGAAATTAATATTAATACGATTGAGGAAAAACTAAAAAACCCTAAATTAATATTAAAAATTGAAACTATAAAAAATCAGTTCAATATAGAAATATGTAATGATCATCCAAATGCTTTTTGGAATAGAAAACAACATATTATTTCTTTGCCTTATGAAGATGATTTTGTAGAAAGTAATATTCCTACCAAGGCAAGACCTTGTCAAATGAACTCTGAATATTTAGAGTTATGTAAAAAGGAGATAGAATCTTTGCAACAAAAGGGATTAATATGTCCTTCAAAGTCTCCTTGGTCATGTACTGCATTTTATGTTAATAAACATTCTGAGATTGAAAGAGATGTTCCTAGATTAGTTATAAATTATAAACCTCTGAATAAAGTTTTAAAATGGATTAGATATCCAATTCCTAATAAAAAGGATTTGTTGGATAGATTATATGACGCTTTGATATTTTCAAAATTTGATTTAAAATCTGGATATTGGCAGATACAAATTGATAAAAAGGACAGGTATAAAACTGCTTTTAATGTTCCTTTTGGGCAATATGAATGGAATGTTATGCCTTTTGGTCTGAAGAATGCCCCTTCAGAATTTCAAAAAATTATGAATGAAATATTCATTCCGTTTTCAAGTTTTATAATTGTTTATATAGATGATATATTAGTGTTTTCAAAAGATATTGAAACTCACTTTAAACATATAGATATATTTAAAACCATTATTATAAAAAATGGATTAGTCATATCTAGTCCTAAAATGATGCTTTTTCAAACAAGTATCAGATTTTTAGGTCATATAATAGAAAAAGGGAAAATAGTTCCTATTAATAGAAGTATAGAATTTGCTTCTAAATTTCCTGATAAGATTACTGATAAAACTCAACTTCAAAGGTTTTTAGGAAGTTTAAATTATATAGCTCCTTATTACCATGATTTATCAAAGGATTCTTCGATTTTATATGATAGATTAAAAAAGAATCCTAAGCCTTGGGATGAAAATCATACTCAAGCTATTATAAAAATAAAAAAGAAAGTTTTAAGTCTTCCTTGTATGACAATTGCTAATCCCAATTGGGAAAAAAATATAGAAACAGATGCCTCAGAGATAGGTTATGGAGGAATATTAAAACAAATTCATCCAGAAACAAATCAAGAATATCTTGTTAGGTTTCATTCAGGAAAATGGATTGAAAGCCAGAAAAAATATGCTACTATTGCCAAAGAAATTTTAGCAATTTTGAAATGTGTTTTAAAGTTTCAAGATGATTTATATAATCAAAAATTTATAATAAAAACTGATTGTCAAGCAGCTAAATTTATGTTTCAAAAGGATTTTAAACATGATGTTTCTAAACAAATGTTTGCTAGATGGCAATCTCAATTAGCTCCATTTGATTTTGAAATTCAATATAAAAAAGGAGAAGAAAATAGTCTTCCAGATTTTCTAACTAGGGAATATTTGAAGATAATATCTTCTGTTTAATTTGCAGGTGTTAAAATGACAAAGGCCAAAGGTCCATTGAAAAGATTTTTTGATAATATCCAAATGGAGAAAAATAATTGTTATATCATGAAAAGAATGACAGTTTTCAGAATTCATGATTTAAGTAATGATTATAGTAATCCTAATATGTGGAAGGATCTAACTGACGAATACGTTGTCCTAAATAATATTAGGAATCGAATAAAGGTCCTTGAAGAAAATGAGAAAATAATCTCATCAGCCTGATTTTATACTTTCAGGTATGATTCCTCATAATAGAGGAAAACAACCTTTTCCCACATCATACAGGGGAAGAGGCAGGGGAAGAGGAAAAGGCCAAGATTTAGTTTTGGTCCAACAAGGAAGCAGAAGGCTCATAGCCTCAGATATTGCTTCTGGAAGTTCGAATAATAATAGGGGAATTCAAATAAGCCCCAATGATCCATCATATGACAAGATCATGGCTATAATAAAAGCCCAAGAAGAAGAACAGGCTATTATAAAAGCCCAAGAAGCCTCAAAGGCTCCCTCCTATGCTAATATAGCACAAGAAGATGATGATGATGAATGGGTTATATCCGATAGACAGAAGAAAATAATTCTTCTGAACCAAGAAGATAATAAGTTTTTTGATGATCCTTGGTTTTTAATGCAAAAATATTTAGAACCAGCATCATATGATGCTACTTCTTATAAACCAAGGCAATACTATGAAAGTATTGTTCAAATTTCTGAGTCTGCTGAAATAAGACACTTTTACCCAGCAGATAATAAAAGATCTTTTAATTTCAGTAAAATTTTTATAAAACATCTTCTATCTCCTCAAAAATGGGGATTAAATACTTTGAATGAAAAGGAAGTGATAAATCCTAACAATCAAATTTATAAATACAATTACTGGGATTACATTCAAAGTTTTGAAAAGTGTTTATTTTATCAAAATCCCAGCAAGAAACACTCATGGTTCATAAAACACATGGTTATAATTATGCTGAAGGATCTGAAGTTATATGTATTTGTTATAGAATATATATTATATATATATATATATATATATATATATATATATATATGGGAAGGTTCATTTGAGAAGAAAATTTTATTAAGAATAAAAAGAACAAAAGGGTACAATGGTAAAACACTAAATAGTTTTTTCTCATCTCATTTATTATTATGTTTAACTAATTAATTAGTCATTAAGACTATCATCCTCCACACTAAAAAAATTTGCCTACACACATCAAAAGTTATCCTACAAATTTCGAAATTTATCCTACACATATTGAAATTTATCCTACACAACTCGTAATTTATCCTACACGCCTCGAATTTATCCTACACTATAAATGAATTTTTATTTTTTGAGAAAAATATATATCTTAAAAATAAGTTACAAATTTAATATAACTAGAATTACGACCCGCCGTGCGGCGGGGATTCTTTAGTTATAACTAAGTCGATTTAAGACGCGCACGTTATGTTGAACCTGTCAAACGGGAAAAAATAGAAGATGTAAAAACGTTCACCCACACACGCACGTTGCGTCATGTTAACTCGTAAAATTTAGAATGAAACGTAAAAACGTTAAACCAAAGACGCACGTTCCGATGTGTTAAGTCACAAAATTTAGAACGAAGTATAAAGCGAAAAATTTGCGGAAAACAAAAACAATAAAGGACCAAAGCTGAAAATAAAAAAAAATTTGTAAGAATAGATTGCAAAAGATAAAAAGTTTTGTGTTAAAAGTAAAAAAAATAAATAGTTTTAGGTTAAGAGTAATTTATGAAATACTTTTCGGTGAAAAGTAAAAACATTAATTCTTTTTAAAAACCCCCCAAAAGCCAAGGTTTTAACAACCATAGCATAACCATTTTTTGATTAAAAAACCCCAAATCCAAGATTACCACACATAAGTAAAAAAAATCAAAGTGGTTAAATTGCAAAAGATGGAAACTTTTGATTTAGAAGTGAAAAATCAAATTAATTAAAGTGGTTAAATCGTATAAGATAGAAACTTTTGAATTAGAAGTGAAAAATCAAATTAATCAAAAGGGTTAAATTACCAAAGATTAAAACTTTAAACTTAAATATTAAAGAGTTAATTACTGTTTTCGTCCCTGTGGTTTGTCACAAATCACTATTTCAGTCCATTAGTTTAAAAATTGCGATTTCAGTCCCTGTGGTTTCACTTTCGTAATCATTTTTAGTCCACCTCGCAACCATTTCAGTCCCTGTACTGAACAGAATAACGGATTGAAATGGTTACGAAAGTGAAACCACAGGGACTGAAATGGTTACGAAAATGCAACCACAGGGACTGAAATCGCAATTTTTAAACTAATGGACTGAAATAGTGATTTTTGACAAACCACAGGGACGAAAACAATAATTAACTCAATATTAAAACTTTAGGGTTAAAAGGAAACAAAGATTAAAGTTTAAACTTAAATTGTTAAAGATAAAAACTTTAGGGTTACAAAGGAAAATTCTAGTTTTTTTTTGAAAAACCCCCTAAGCACATGTTACAACACATGTATGCATATTCAAGTTGCTTCTTTATATAGGTTTTAATTAGTTATTAAAGACGAAACTACCAATTAATGATGTATGTAAGTTTACCAATATACCCTTATAGTTACATTAAGTACAAATATTAAATGAAGTCTAATGAAGCATTTCTATTGGTTGAAATTTCTTCTTTTTTCTTCTTATAAAGAATTTCTATTGGAGCCTCTAAAATAGAAACCAACTCCAGTTGTAAGAACCGTGAGAACCACTCTCCACCAATTATATTATGCCAACCAAAAGGGTATTTAGGTAATTTATTCTATATATCACTTCAATGGTCAGTCTGTCTTCTTCTGTCTCTTTTATTAGTGTCATTTCCATATGACTTTCTCTCTCTCCATTCTTCATTTCAATATTTTAAACTATCATCAGAGCATTTTCTCTCTTTCAGATTGATTAACCTCATTCACTGGTTCGTTTTTAACGTTTTCCATCTGATAATTAATATATATAATTTATTACTAGCGAATAAATAACAATTATACAAAAAAATAATCATACAAAGTTCACAACACATATATAACCAAAACTATCGATTTCTCGATTCCCATTTTTTATATATAATATGCGTCCATACACACCTTTATCTTACAAAATTTTATTTTAGATTATTTTACAAGATTTTTATTATACAATCACAGTTTTAACAAACCCACTAGCCTTTGTCAGTTGATATTTTAGTAACGACGTTCCCTCTCGTCGTATTTCCAGGAAATTTGTTCTCCTACTTCCCTGATCCTATTTCCTGCATCCACCAATTACTCGCCAAAGTGACGGAGTTCAGCTAAATTCTCATTGCTCATAGGTGGGTTTGGTATAGGTTCTGGGTCAAACTGTGGGAGAAATGAATAAGGACTATTGAGCAGGTTTTGGAACTGCTAATCATTTGTCCACCACTCGTCCATTCCTAGAGGTTGGGTGTGGATTATAGGTTCTGGAATTGCTGGTTCCAAATTCATTGGAAGTTGAGTTTCAATAGGATGAGTAAAAACATTTTTATTGGCAGGCTTAATAGTATCACAGCTTGCCAATATAAAATCTAACTCCTCCTGCAATGTCATTTCCTGGTTTTGTTTAGAGTTTTCTCCAATTTCTATCTGGGTTTTTTTAGAACCTCCTCCAATCTCCATTTCTATTTGCTTATAATATTCTTCAAACTGTATTCCCATCTGCCTAGATTCTTCCCCGACTTCAATCCCTTTCCCTTTGTCTAAGGGATTGTCTATTTTAGGAATCTTTCTAGTGACGGGTTTCCTCCTACGCACACGCCTCCATCCCACGAATCTTCTCCTTTTCTTAGGCTTGGGTTTCTCCGGAAGTGGAGCATTGAATTCCATAGGTTCTTCTATATCTGGTATATACCTATTGAAATCTCTGGAAACCTCTATTTTTACCGGATAGAGATTTAAATTTTGAAGGGCTTCAGACAAGTCACTCATGCTGTTTAGCATATATGCAAAATACAAAAATTACTAAGTTAAAATCTTATAACAAAATTTCATAAATAACCTTTAAATATTATTGCATACCGTGAGACTAGTTTAATACAAAAACAACTGAAAATTAAAACACACTAGAGTTTACTGTAAACTTATTTATTTGTAAGGTTTCTGGACTGTAGGTGATAAGGGTACTAAAACTTGAATCAGATTATTTAAAGATTTGCATTAACTGCTACAGTGGCTAGCATATAGAGATCTGCCCATTGTTCATCTAACTTGTCTTCCCACTGTGATTTATTGATTAATTCCTAAGTTTCCTGTTTAACTTTCTTTTCTCGGGATTTCTTTATTTTCTCCTGACTTTTCCTAATAATCAAACTTCTTTTATTAGGAGAAAGTGGTTCCTCATATTGTGCCTTACGGACAAATATTCCTTCTTCAGGATTTATATAGGGTTTTGAGGATTTTGTTTGGGATGAACTTCCCTTCTCGTTGGATGACCTATCTAATTTAAGATAGATGTTTGAAAGCTTTTTGTTTACCCATACTGTACACAAATATTCAAATAATAAAACACATAATCACAAAATGGCAATTAGTAAAAATTAAGTATTTTCTAAATACTTAATTGGCTTAAATCAGTGGCTCTGATACCACCTTTTTCTGTCACGGCCCCGTCTCGGTTTGACCCGTTTCAAGAGCCGCGGGACAGAAAATCCCGTGGTATTTATTTAACAGCGGAAGTCTTTATCAGGATCTTTTTAAAACTGCAAATTTCCCTTTGTTTTATTTCACATTTCGGGATAAAATCCCGGTAATTTACAATCATGAGATTTCACAGAGAAATCTTTATTTTACAAAACATGTTTCCTTATTTTATATTGAGCCACTTCCTTAAGCTTGTAGTGCTTCACGTCACTTTTCTTGGATCACAACAGATCACCTGAAACATGTTTGAAAAAGATTTTGTCAGCGGGAAATACTGGTGAATCATTCTTTTTATGAAAACGACGCGTTTGTTATAATTTACAGTATTAAGAGCGATTACAATGTTTCCATATATCAACCAACTACCCACAGTACTTGTCACTCGACATTCACCGGTAGCCTCTGAGCCCGATGGTGTCTGTGACTATGGTCATATCACCCCTTGGCCCCGTTGTCCAATGGTGAAGTTTATCAAGTAATGTATACAAAACCCCACATACCGGCTGTAATTTGGTGACTACAAAGACTTAATCCCTGTAATTATAACCTTGAAAATAAACATGATTTTGAAAGTAATTTGATAAAAAGAGAATGACTCACATTGCAGATTTAATTGAGCAGAGCCTAGCCTACTGATTAGCCTTTTAACCTAAATTAATAACATGCACACAACTCGGTTAGTAACTTAATACAGCATTTATGATAACTCACGAGATTAAACCCTCACATCGAATGACAAAGCATAAACCCTAATGTGGGCAGCACTTAAACATCCATTGGATAGTTTAATCGATCGGACATTGATTCGTAGCAGCGATCGAGTTAATACCCGGTATTGGAGCAGCGCCTCGCTAATTCTATATGAAATTTCGACTTCAGAGTGATATAACTTCGTTTTTTAAAGTTTTACTCGACACCAGTGGATTGTGCAAGTGACGGGCTATTTATAGGGGAAATTGAGACCTTACGCGGCCCGCGTAAGACTTCAGCTTAACCTTACGCGGCCCGCGTAGCCGCCCAGTCTACGACTAGCCTTGATTGGTCATCAGTAGGTTAGCCAGGTGGTCGACAGGTGGCACGGTTACGCTTATCCGGTCAACCCAACATTAACGCGGCCCGCGTAAGACCATGCTTACTCTTACGCGGCCCGCCTGAGAACCATATTTCTGATTTTCTTTGTTTTTCATACACAGTATGGTTTTAGGGTCCGGATTTTCACTTATGGGTTAAATTAGGATATTTTTGAGAGTCCTTACATTCTCCCCACCTTATTTAAAATCTCGTCCTCGAGATTCATTGGAATAAGTGAGGATATTTTCGCTTCATCTCTGATTCCAGCTCCCAAGTGTATTCAGGTCCTCTCTTTGAATCCCACTTGACTTTAACTAGTACTAGCCGTTTGTGTTTGAGAAATTTCACCTTTCTGTCTTCTATCTGAAGAGGTTTCTCAACAAATTTTAACTTTTCGTTTACCTCTATATCTTGGAGAGGTACTACCAAAGATACGTCTGATAGGCATTTCTTAAGATTGGATATATGAAATACGTCATGTATCCCAGCTAACTCTTCTGGTTGTTGTAAACGATAAGCAACTGGTACTATACGTTGGATTATTGAAAATGGTCCTTTGTATCTTGGGCTTAGCTTTCCTTTCTTACCGAATCGAACTACTCCTTTCCAAGGAGAAACTTTCAATAGTACTTTGTCTCTGACTTGGAATTCTAAAGACTTGCGTCTATTGTCTGCATAACTTTTCTGACGATCTCGAGCCGTCTTCAATCTTTCCTTGATTTGAGTAATCTTGTCGGTCGTCTCTTGCACTATTTCAGGACCCGACAATTGACTTTCTCCTATTTCTGCCCAACAAACTGGAGTTCTGCACTTTCTTCCATACAGTGCCTCGAATGGGGCAGTTTCAATGCTTGAATGATAACTATTGTTATAGGAGAATTCAATTAAGGGTAAGTGATCGTCCCAATTTCCACCAAAATCTATCACACATGCTCTAAGCATGTCTTCTAGAGTTTGTATCGTCCTTTCACTTTACTCGTCTGTTTGTGGATGATATGCAGTACTCAGGTTTAATCGAGTTCCCATTGCTTCTTGGAAACTTGTCCAGAAATGAGAAGTGAAACAACTATCCTGATCCGAAACAATGGAGAGTGGAACTCCATGTAAGGATACAACTTCATCTACATACAACTTTGCTAATCTTTCCATGCTAAAGGTTTCTTTCATAGGTAGAAAGTGAGCTGATTTGGTTACTCGATCCACAATTACCCAAATCGCATCATTACCTTTTCTGGTTTTGGGCAACTTAGTAACAAAGTCCATTGTTATGAATTCCCATTTCCATACAGGCATTTCTAGTTGTTGTAGTAGCCCTGAAGGTTTCTGATGTTCTGCCTTAACTTGTGAACAAGTAAGACACTTAGAAACATAACGAGCTATATCCTTTTTCATTCCTATCCACCAAAAGTTGTTTCTTAAATCTTGATACATCTTATTGTTTCCTGGGTGCATGGTATACCTAGATTTATGAGCTTCTTCCAAAATCTTATTTCTTAATTCTCCCTGCTTAGGTACCCAAATTCTTCTTTTGTGGAATCTCCAAATTCCATCAGCTCCTTGCTCTAATTCTTTTATTCGTCCTTTCATTTCTTCAGCATCATCCTTGATTGCTGTTTCTTGAACATTCTTCAATTGTTCCATTAAATCTAATTGTAGATTTAATCTAAGAGCACGAACTCGCTTTTGCTTTTCATGATATTTATGACTTAAAGCATCTGCAACTACATTTGCTTTTCCTTCGTGATACTGAATATCACAGTCGTAGTCACTTAAGATTTCCATCCATCTTCTTTGTCTCATGTTTAACTCTTTTTACCCAAATATATATCTTAAACTTTTGTGATCCGTATAGACAGTAAATTTACTTCCGTATAGATAATGTCTCCAGATCTTAAGGGCAAAAATTACGGCTCCTAATTCTAAATCATGAGTCGTATAGTTTTCTTCGTCCTTTTTCAATTGTCTTGATGCATACGCAATTACTTTCTTGCTTTGCATAAGCACACATCCTAATCCTAGCTTTGAAGCATCACAGTAAACTTCAAAATCTTCAGTCCCTTCTGGTAAAGCTAGGATTGAGGCATTTGTTAACTTTTGTTTTAGAATACTAAAAACTTCTTCTTGCTTAGGTCCCCATTCAAACTTAACTATTTTACAGGTCAGCTTAGTTAATGGTACAACTATCTTGGAAAAATCCTTAATAAATCGTCTATAATATCCAGCTAAACATATAAAACTTCTAATTTCCATTGCGGATTGCGGAACCTTCCATTTGGTAATTGCTTCTATCTTAGCAGGATCTACATGAATACCGTCATGATTCACCATGTGTCCTAGGAATTGCATTTCTTGCAACCAAAATTCACATTTCGAGAATTTGGCATATAGCTTTTCTTTTCTTAACAAAGTTAAGAGTGCATGCAAGTGCTCACAATGTTCTGTCTGACTTTTGGAATAAATAAGTATATCGTCAATGGAGACAATTACAAATTTATCCAAATATGGTTTACAGATTCTATTCATCATGTCCATAAATGCAGCAGGTGCATTTGTGTAACACCTCAAAATTCACGTCCTATAATGTGTAGACACGTGTCAAATGTTTAAACGGTGAAAGAAATATTATAGAAGGACTAAAGTTGACAATCATGGAAAGTATGTGGATATACGTATTCTAAATGTCAACAGTGAATACATATATTGTATATTAACCCTACAAGATGCTCATACCTTCAAACGAATAAATCATGGATCATACGGAGCTAAAAGTGAGAGATTACAAACTACAGGGGCTAAATGTGTCAACATGTTTAAGTTATACCTCTGAGTGACCTTTTGACAAACCTGAAGCTTTGTAACGGTTAATTATGCTCACTAGAATGCACAATTTAAATTTCATAAAGTTTCGTTATCGTATGAGAAAGTTATGATCAAATTCGTGTGCGAAGGGTTAAAGCGTAAACGTTGAAAGTTAGGACTTTTCGGGTAACAATAAAGTTAACCGGGGGCTTAACAAAGTGGGTATATGTTTTAAAGCCCTTATAGGTCAATTATGAGGGTTCATAATGCAAGAAACAAGTACCTAATCGAATTTTGAAGAGCCAAGGATTAAATAGCAAAAGATCTAAAAATCAGATTTGGTCAGATGAGGCCTAGCGCGACGCGAGGGGGGCTTAGCGTCGCGCGAGGGGTGCTCAGCTCCGACTTCTTTGGGTTTTGCCTGATGAAGTGCAATCTGATCGATTTTATCCAATTTTCCTCATAAAGGGTGACCCCTAGACACCCCCTAAGCACTAGGAACATGTGTTGATCAATTGTGGTGGGTTGTAGACCTTGGTGTCAACAAATTGTGGTGAAAATGCTACTATAAAAGGCCTCATGCTTTACCACTTTGATCACACCTTCATTCCTGCACTTCTGATCAATTCTGGAGCTCAAGCCTTCTCTCCACTGATCACATTTCGTGCATAGGACTTCAGTAAGTCTACTAATCCTTTCTTAATTGAGTTTTAGCTTTGTATTAGCTTAAACGTCAAACCGTCGTAATTAACGGTTGACTTTAAGATTAATCACTAATGGTCTAGTGATTTGTCGAATCAAAAGTAGTTATAAGTTGGTAATTATGTGGGTAATAAAACCCCAAAAGGGTTCCCCTGATTCCCACTCTAACTAGGTCTAATGTCGGGTCAAACGTGTAATTAAAAAGTCAACAGAAAGTTTAAATTGCAATTTTTGCATGATTAGCAATGTAGAGCACATATAACCTGTTTGATCATTAATATAACTTGGTAATTAGTATAAGGACATGTCTAAACATGTTCAACCCGACAATTTCCTGTTTAGACCCGGTTGGGAGCCGAAAGTCGCATAGTTTGACTTATACTTTGACTTTCAGTTCTGACCCGTTATGGTATGTTCTCGAAATACCTAAGAGCTTAATTTGGACCAGGTTACATGCTAGTATAACCCTCTGTGATTATACACCATGGTTCATTAGTTAACCGATTAATACGCATGATTCCGTTAATTGCTCATATATTGACCATTATGCCCTTTTCACCTTAAAACGTGATTTATGAAAATGTAAAAGTGTAGAAACCTTATCTACTGATATATAAACTTGTATGCAAAGTTTGACATCAGTGTGAGGTGTAGAATAAGAGTTATGCTCGTTAACGTAAAATTAAAGCTTTAGGTTAATTAAACGGCGTATTTAGCGTATAGCCTACTTAAACATACTTTTTGATATCAAATCTTTTACCCACTGATGTAATATATTATTTTGGGATTTTTGAAGATTTTTAATTAATTTTAGGCTGAGCATAACTCATAGTCGTAGGCTTAATCCGGTAATTGTCGGTTTTGCCCTTACGGGCTATAAAATGAGTTTTACATATCTAAACGACTCCAAACCTTTTGCTACTGATCACATATGATAAATAAATTATTTTAAATAATACTCCCAAGTTATAAAAGGTTAATTTTGCCTCTGTGCATTTTAATCAAATTATAAAAGATATTTTGTGTCACGTGCATCCAAATCAATTTTCTTAAACCATTTTCAAAATGAGTCAGTTAATTGTATTTACCAGTGTAAACTGACGTATTTTCCAAAAAGGCTAAATGCAGGTACTATACGAAATTGGCTGGATATTTCTCCTTAGCATCAATAGAAGTCTCGCAAGCTTAAGATGCCTAAAAGTCTGTTGAACTATTGTCTCTATTTCATTTTTGATCCGTCTGTGGATAAACTTCCGAATATTGTGACATTTGATATTACAATATTAAATTCGGTTGTATTATATCTTTTAAATTGCTTCCGTTGTGCATATTAAATATTGTGTTGTTTGACTATTATGTTGCCAACCACGTCACGATACTCCCCCACCGGGCCCACCGGTGACACGTGGAAAGTCGGGGTGTGACAGGTTGGTATCAGAGCCAACATTGAGTGAATTAAACACTATCTCTTAGTGTTTAATCTCAATGACACAGTAGCACATTCCTTGACCTTCTGATTCTAGACTTAACTTAGGAATATTCTAAATCCTAATCTAGGAAATTTTTGCTTCCAAACTTTTATATATACATCGCCAAGTGAAGAAGCTGTATTAGAAATTCTCCACATCTGGAGCCCTGAAATGCTGAGCTTCGTACCGCGACCAGAATGAGACGTGCAACCAAGGAGAAAGCATTCAAGAATTGAATGAAGAAGAAACTCCTTTGCTAAAAAAAATCGTTTCCTCGATAGTCCTTATAAGGACATATTTATCTTTTCAGTCCTTTCGAGGACAACACTATTCCTTTCAAGTCCCGCTTAGGGCAACTTTATACTTTTATTTTTATATAGTGGAATGATTAAGTTTAAACTTTCATTCTAAACAAGAAATATTAAATAAATGGAAAATAACATTTCCTTTTGCAAGATCTACCATTATAAATAAAATGGCAAAATCTAAAAAGGACAAGACCTAGCTTCGGGTCATATTAAGACCGGCCAAGATGGTAGTTCCATAATTAGATTCAGATCCATATTAACATTTCAATCTAAAAAAATTGTTCTGCGTTAAATATTAACTAAGAATCTTAAGAGTGAAACCTAGCCTTTGGGTCAATTAAAAGACCGGGCCAAGATGGTAAGACCTGTTAAAAAGATTCAAATTATTAATTAAGAATCTTAAGAGTGAAACCTAGCCTTCGGGTCAATTATAAGACCGGGCCAAGATGGTAAGACCTGTTTAAAAGATTCAAATCCCTGTTAACATCTGAAAACATGTTAACACTCTTGGCAGATGTGATTTATTTAAAAATCACACACGTTATTATTATATAAGGATCTTTTTAAAAGATTCCTAACCCAGTTTAATGATCTCTGAATCCTGGGTTTACATCATCAATTAAGATGATCATATTTTAACCATACGTGGTAATATAGTGCCTACGGGCCTTGCTCATTTCTACATGAGCCAAAATACAGTGGTAGCTATGACTCCCTGTCAGAAAAAGGTAATGAACTAGGTTCAAACCTCAAATGCTTTGATTCTCTGAAATCATAGCATATAAATTTATATATGTCCTTGTGACTAAGCCTGTTGTGCTAATATATTTAAAGGCCTTGATTCTCTGAAATCATGGCTTATGATTTAAAAATTGTCCTTGTGATTAAGCCTGTTGTGCTAATATATTTAAAGGCCTTGATTCTCTGAAATCATGGCTTATGATTTAAAAAAAAAAAATTGTCCTTGTGACTAAGCCTGTTGTGCTAATATATTTAAGGGCCTTGATTCCCTGAAATCATGGCTTATGGTTTAAAAATTTTCCTTATGACTAGGCCTTTTGTGCTATTCAATAAAACTGTTATTGTTGCTTTGATACTCTGAAATCATAAGCTTAAAAATTTATAAATGTCCATGTGACCAGGCCTTGGGTGCCACTAATAAAACTGTTAATGTTTTATAATTAGGATGAATTATAATAGAAGTCCTAAATAAATGTTAGCAATAAATTAACCGAATATGGTCTCGGTTTACCATGGTTAATGAATTACCCTAAGGGGCAATTCCATAATAAACACCCCTTAGAAGGGAAGTGCCTACGGGCTATAGTTAATGTCCTCTGAGACTAAAGACAGTGGTAGCCTACAACTCCCTGTCAAGAAAAGGTAATGAACTTTGATTCAAACCTTAATGCCTCGATTCACTGAAATCATGGCTTATAAATTAAACTTGTCTACGCGACTAGGCCATTTATGCTATTATTAAAACCTTAATGCCTCGATTCTCCGAAATCATGGCTTATAAATTAAACTTGTCTACGCGACTAGGCCATTTGTGCTATTATTAACTTATAAATTAGGATTTATGATAAAAATCCTGAATAAAATAAATATCCTTCCTTCCCTGCCAGTATGCAGTTTAAAAAGAATCTTAAAGGTGAAACCTAGCCTACGCGGCCAAGATGGTGAAACCTACTCAAGGGATTCAGATCCTTGTTAACACCTAAGAACGTGTTAGCACTCTTGACAATTGTGATTCGAGAAAATCACAACAGTCATCCTTATATTGGATTCTTCCAATTCCCTTATCTAACCTAGTGATTTAGGAATCATGGCTTATATCATCCTATAAGATGATCATATTATGAACATCCGTTAGTGATGAAGTGCCTACGGGCTAAACTTGTTGTCCGATAAGACAACGACAGTGATGGTCTTTGACCTCCTGTCTAAAATATTGGACTATGTCCAAACATAATAGTCTATATGATCAATGCGATCATGACTAATATCATTTAATACGATGATAATATTATTTAACATCCTTTAGTGATGTTTTGCCTACGGGCTATAATATATTGTCCATTTGAGACATAGACATTGTGATCTTTACGATTCCATGTCCCAGGTAGTGAGCTATGCTCAAGCCTAATAGTCTATATGATCAATGCAATCATGACAAAGATCGTCAATATGATGATTAAAGATTTTAACATCCTTAATGATATTTTGCCTAAGGGCTATATTACATTGTCCAATTGAGACAAGGCAATTGTAATCTTTTGTGATTCTTTGCCCAAGGGGGTGAGCTATACTCAAATCCCATAGTCTATACTATCATTGCGATCCTGACTAGTATCATCAGTATGATGATCATAATATTAACATCCCTCGTGATGAAATGCCTACGAGCTATACCTTATTCTAGTGTCGGTAAGACAAAGATAGTAGTGACCTTTATGATCCCCTGTTCAAAATGGTGTGATTATACCCAAACCTAATAGTCAATATGATCGATGTGATCATGACTAATATCATTAGATACGATGGTTATATATAAACATCCGTTAGTGATGTTGATTGGCTTACTTTTCTGCCAAATGAATCGTCTTTCAAGACGATGACAGTTGTAGTCTATGACTCCCTGTCCAAAGGTGAAGAACCATGTTCAAACCTTGAAGCCCTAATCTAATAAGATTGCGGCTAATAAATTAAGGTCCTTGATGATAGACCATCGAGTTATGTTTTAAAGTCATTCATGACAAGCCTATGTGCCATAATTTGTCATTCATGACAAGCTAACATATTAAATGTTAACATTCCTGGTGACATGCCTTTGTGCCAGATTTGATAAATGTCCTTATGACAAGGCCGTTTGTGCCATATCTAAATGACCTTTGCGACAAGGCCTTCGGGCCGTATAATCAATTATGTCCTTCATGACTGGGCTTTATGCCATATCTTTCTACGTCCATCGAGACAGGCTTCTATGCCATATATGTATATATATAATAAAAGTCTTGTAAGACTAGCCTTTGAGCTATTTATAATCGTCCTTGTGGCAAAGACAGTTGTGACATTATGGTCCCCTGTCAAGCAGGTATTGGACTCGCTCCAAACCTTAAATGCCATTGATAGTCCTTTTGTGACCTAAGCTAAATGTAATAGATATACATTCAAAAAGCATTCATTAAGAATGTTCAGAACGGAATAGCCCATACGGTTTATGAATGCCGTGGCTAATATAAGTCAGGTCATCAGGATGATGACTAATAATTGTTAAATCTTGGTGATTAGTACCAAGTTTCGAGTATTGAAACTCGGATGAGGTAGACGACAGTCGCAATACTATTAATGCGACGAAAGTTAATAAAACTACAAACGTAACCCTCAATATTAATGGGGTTAATCTCCAGGCTGTGGTTGACGCAGCTGTTGGAAGGACCATAGAAAGATCATGAAACAATCCAAAGAGCCGAATGCTCCTCGCTCTGAATTTAATTCAAACCATGTTCAATTTCTCACGAGAAGAGTTTTGTTCACACTTCGTATAAGAAGGATGAACCAAAGGAGGAAGATAACTCCCAGAAATCTAAGAAAGAGAGCAAGTATAGGCTTAATAAAAAGCAACGAAGGTTTAGTAAGAAGCCTGTATGTAAAAATTTCTATAAAAGACACTAGGGACAGTGTCGATTAGAACAAAGACCAAAGCAGTGTGACATCTGCTAAGGAAACTGGTCATCATTCCCATGAATGTAGGGACATAAAGAATGCAGTCTATTACTGCTGTGGTGAGCAAGGCCGCATCAGAACTAAATACCATAAAGCTGCCAAAGAAGGTACAGCTAAGCCTGGAAAGGCTAAAGGAATAAATGCCTGAACTCACCTGATGAATGCCAAGAGGCAGTTCACGATGTCATCAAATACATTCCTTATCATTTACCAATGATAATTTCTGCTAAGTGTCCTGTTTTTAATACAGGCAATAATAAATCTTCATAAACCATAAACTTAGCAAACTTTTATATTATCCACAAGGTATAACTTACCAAGAAACCGTAGTAACCGATTCTTCTAGTATCGGCAAGGAATCCTTCCGAAAAATCTAAGAGTACTCTTTCTTCGCATAGAGTACGACAACATATGTTATTTTAACATTTTTTTTCTCTCATTGTTTTTCTATCGCCTGCGAATGCCAAACTATGTTTGATAAAAGTGCCATATGAGGATTGGCGTATCCTATTGTGTCCCATAGATTACTTCCATGCCTGATCAGCATGGAGGTTTAATACATGGAGCCCCTAAGATATCCCAATGATCATATTGTACTAAAGTCGACTAGTAGTATTCAAAGAAGATATCCAGAATGGAATTTTCCAAGTAAATGTTCCCGATTAAGGAATTCGTGGACTTATAACATAATTGTGTCACTCATTTGACACGAACAATGATGGATGAACTGGAGCCTGAGATATGGAAAATCTCTGTAGCCTCCTTGTATCTTGATTATCTTCTCATAAGTTTTCCCTGCTTACCTCCTGGAAGGCAGGTAGAATTAAGATTTATATCCCATTTAAGGCTGTATTATTATGAAATCTCCAAGACGGCTAGTACCATCGTTGGAAGAATCGCAACCCTGACTTACTAAGTTTTAAAAATAGAGGGTTCATATAGCCTAACCCGATATTCCGAAAGTTTTATATTGTTAAATAAGAAAGACTGTTCATATTGCTTATGTATTAATTGCCGCAACCCTAATTAGGCAACAATTAAGAATTTGCCATCAGCTACCCAGGATCTAAGGGCAAACTATTGGTGGATAGGCTTGAAGAAGTCTGTGGCCACCTATGTAGCTAAATGCTTGACATGTGCGCAAGTCAAAGCCGAGCATCAGAAACCGTCAGGTTTGCTACAACAGCCTGAACTTCTTGCGTGGAAGTGGGAAATGGTAACTATGGATTTATCACCAAGTTACCCAAGACAAGGAAAGGAAATGATACAATATGGGGTATAGTTGATAGACTGACTAAGTCAGCACATTTCCTACCCATTAAGGAGACTTATAGCTCCGACATGTTAGCCCAGTTATACGTTGATAAGATTGTAGCCTTACATGGCATACCTGTGTCTATTATCTCTGACAGAGATACTAGGTACACGTCTCATTTTTGGAAGAGTTTCCAACAATCTTTGGGCACACGCTTGAATTTTAGTACAGCTTATCATCCTCAGACTGACGGTCAGAGTGAGCGTACTATTCAAACATTGGAAGACATGCTACGTGCATGTGCGATAGATTGGGGTGGTAGTTGGGATAAGAACCTACCATTAATCGAATTCTCCTACAACAATAGCTACCATACCAGCATTAAGGCTGCGCCTTTTGAGGCATTATACGGTAGAAAGTGTCGATCGCCCATTTGTTGGGCAGAAGTTGGAGATTTCCAATTGTCAGGACCAGAGATAGTCTTTGAAACGAAGGACAAGATTGTCCAGATTCGTGACCGTCTCAAAGCTGCCTGAGATAGGCAGAAGAGTTACGCTGATCCAAAGCGTAAAGCTTTTCACTTCGAAGTAGGTGATAAAGTGTTGCTTAAAGTATCACCCTGGAAGGGAGTGATGCGATTTGGTAAGAAAGGCAAGCTAAGCCCGAGATACATAGGACCTTTCGAGGTTATCGAATGTGTCGGGTCAGTTGCCTATAAGTTAAACTTACCGGAAGAGCTCAGTGGAATTCACAATGTGTTCCACATCTGCAATCTGAAAAAGTGCTTCGCTGATGAATCACTGGTAATACCACATACAGATGTGCATATAGATGAGAGCTTGAAATTTGTGGAAAAACCTTTGTCGATTGAAGATCGACAGGTGAAGGAGCTTCGAAGGAAGCATGTACCTATTGTAAAGGTCAAATGGGATGCCCGTAGAGGTCCCGAATACACGTGGGAGGTTGAATCCACGATGAAAGAAAAGTACCCTTATTTATTTCAGTAAATCTCGGGTCGAGATTTATTTTAAGGGGGTGAGGATGTAACACCTCGAAAATTCACGTCCTATAATGTGTAGACACGTGTCAAATGTTTAAACGTGTGAAAGAAATATTATAGAAGGACTAAAGTTGACAATCATGGAAAGTATGTGGATATACGTATTCTAAATGTCAACAGTGAATAAATATATTGTATATTAACCCTACAAGATGCTCATACCTTCAAACGAATAAATCATGGATCATACGGAGCTAAAAGTGAGAGATTACAAACTACAGGGGCTAAATGTGTCAACATGTTTAAGTTATACCTCTGAGTGACCTTTTGACAAACCCAAAGCTTTTTAACGGTTAATTATTCTCACTAGAATGCATGATTTAAATTTCATAAAGTTTCGTTATCGTATGAGAAAGTTATGATCAAATTCGTGTGCGAAGGGTTAAAGCGTAAACGTTGAAAGTTAGGACTTTTCGGGTAACAATAAAGTTAACCGGGGGCTTAACAAAGTGGGTATATGTTTTAAAGCCCTTATAGGTCAATTATGAGGGTTCATAATGCAAGAAACAAGTGCCTAATCGAATTTTGAAGAGCCAAGGATTAAATAGCAAAAGATCAAAAAATTAGATTTGGTCAGATGAGGCCTAGCGCGACGCGAGGGGTGCCCAGCTCCGACTTCTTTGGGTTTTGCCTGCTGAAGTGCAATCTGATCGATTTTATCCAATTTTCCTCATAAAGGGCGACCCCTAGACACCCCCTAAGCACTAGGAACATGTGTTGATCAATTGTGGTGGGTTGTAGACCTTGGTGTCAACAAATTGTGGTGAAAATGCTACTATAAAAGGCCTCATGCTTTACCACTTTGATCACACCTTCATTCCTGCACTTCTGATCAATTCTGGAGCTCAAGCCTTCTCTCCACTGATCACATTTCATGCATAGGACTTCAGTAAGTCTACTAATCCTTTCTTAATTGAGTTTTAGCTTAGTATTAGCTTAAAAGTCAAACCGTCGTAATTAACGGTTGACTTTAAGATTAATCACTAATGGTCCAGTGATTTGTCGAATCAAAAGTAGTTATAAGTTGGTAATTATGTGGGTAATAAAACCCCAAAAGGGTTCCCCTGATTCCCACTCTAACTAGGTCTAATGTCGGGTCAAACGTGTAATTAAAAAGTCAACAGAAAGTTTAAATTGCAATTTTTGCATGATTAGCAATGTAGAGCACATATAACATGTTTGATCATTAATATAACTTGGTAATTAGTGTAAGGACATGTCTAAACATGTTCAACCCGACAATTTCCTGTTTAGACCCGGTTCGGAGCCGAAAGTCGCATAGTTTGACTTATACTTTGACTTTCAGTTCTGACCCGTTATGGTATGTTCTAGAAATACCTAAGAGCTTAATTTGGACAAGGTTACATGCTAGTATAACCCTCTGTGATTATACACCATGGTTCATTAGTTAACCGATTAATACGCATGATTCCGTTAATTGCTCATATATTGACCATTATGCCCTTTTCACCTTAAAACGTGATTTATGAAAATGTAAAAGTGTAGAAACCTTATCTACTGATATATAAACTTGTATGCAAAGTTTGACATCAGTGTGAGGTGTAGAATAAGAGTTATGCTCGTTAACGTAAAATTAAAGCTTTAGGTTAATTAAACGGCGTATTTAGCGTATAGCCTACTTAAACATACTTTTTGATATCAAATCTTTTACCCACTGATGTAATATATTATTTTGGGATTTTTGAAGATTTTTAATTAATTTTAGGCTGAGCATAACTCATAGTCGTAGGCTTAATCCGGTAATTGTCGGTTTTGCCCTTACGGGCTATAAAATGAGTTTTACATATCTAAACGACTCCAAACCTTTTGCTACTGATCACATATGATAAATAAATTATTTTAAGCCTTCTGGAAATATAAAAATATCAGATTTAAGTATCGAACCCGGAAATGTCCTTTAATCGCCTTTTTAAGCGTTTTTAACGCATAGTATGTGCTATAACTATATTAAACATACAAGGGTTGATACCTACTGATATTTGAGGCAAATTATAATATTTTAACAGTAAGCAAAGGTTGATAAACTCAGACTTCAGTTTTGAGCTTTTCGGCTTAAGTGAAATTACCAAAATACCCCTACGGGGCATAGTTTGGTTATAATTGATAAATTTCACTTATATACTTTAACCTACTGATATAACTTAGCAAATTGAGTATATTTTCTGATTACATCAGGCCTGTAACTCAGTTTGATACTTAAACTCTTTTACAACCTTTGAAATGACCAAACTACCCCTACGGGGCATAGTTTACGATTAAATTCATTTCGGGCATAATAAAAGACATCTTACTAATGTCACAACATATATGAAGCATAATTAACTTAGGAAACCTGTCTATAGCTCGCATGAATACCCGTCACGCTTATTACGCGTACGGTTCGGTTTATGTAACAAGTTTACATAAATTAGCCGAAACGGGTCAAACCTTATCGGTTTCATCTCAAAATCCAGAATGTGTATGAAATACCCATATTAAACAAGTCTCTGAACTTGTCGGGTCTAAATCACATTCTATCCGGTCTTCGCTTAATTATGCGTACGAACCGTGTCTTTGAAACTAACCGGTCTAAGCTTAAGCTTAATTAAAGACCCGTTAGGATTCTAATAGGTTATTATAAAACCTTCGTTCCAGATTAGGAGAACCAGAAAAAGCTACTTGCAATTTGCTTATTGTGATTTATACATTGCTCAGGTAAATACTTTTAACTTATTTTCCCTATACGGGCTTGGGTTACGGTATATAGCATACCGCTTGATCGGGCATCAAATTCTCCACTGTTGAGTGGGTAATTGAATAAATTTGATCGGCTCGTTTAAACAGTCTTGTCACTTAAAGCCTTTGGGGGGTTAATGACCATGTCCCAGATATCCTTGGCATCATTTTACGAAATGGCCACGACTTAAGCGCGAGGTGTAGGCGTACACCCGTCAGTGCACAAAAGAATATTGTGGTGTGTCTATTGATCTTTAACCCGGACAAGATCCGGGCTACTGAACGCACAAGGAACATGTAATTCGTTCACAAGATTATATATTTAAATAATACTCCCAAGTTATAAAAGGTTAATTTTGCCTCTGTGCATTTTAATTAAATTATAAAAGATATTTTGTGCCACGTGCATCCAAATCAATTTTCTTTAACCATTTTCAAAATGAGTCAGTTAATTGTATTTACCAATGTAAACTGACGTATTTTCCAAAACGGCTAAATGCAGGTACTATACGAAATTGGCTGGATATTTCTCCTTAGCATCAATAGAAGTCTCGCAAGCTTAAGATGCCTAAAAGTCTGTTGAACTATTGTCTCTATTTCATTTTTGATCCGTCTGTGGATAAACTTCCGAATATTGTGACATTTGATATTACAATATTAAATTCGGTTGAATTATATCTTACAATTTGCTTCCGTTGTGCATATTAAATATTGTGTTGTTTGACTATTATGTTGCCAACCACGTCACGATACTCCCCACCGGGCCCACCGGTGACACGTGGAAAGTCGGGGTGTGACAATTTGTTAGTCCGAATGGCATGACTGTAAACTCGTAATGACCATACCTAGTTCTGAAAGCAGTTTTAGGTATGTATTCTTCTTGTACTTTCAAATGATGATATCCGGAACGTAAGTCGATCTTAGAAAAATATCTAGCTCCTTGAAGTTGATCGAATAGATCATCAATCCTAGGTAATGGATATCGATTCTTAATTGTAACCTTATTTAATTCTCTATAATCAATACACATTCTCATCGAACCATCCTTCTTCTTTACAAACAACACTGGTGCTCCCCACGGGGATGAACTAGGTTGTATGAAACCTTTACTTAGTAATTCATCTAATTGCTTTTTCAGTTCTAACATTTCTGTGGGTGCTAACCGATAAGGTGCCTTGGCTATCGGTATAGTTCCTGGAATTAGATGAATCCTAAATTCCACCTCCCTATCTGGTGGTAATCCTGGTAACTCTTCTGGGAACACATCTGGGTATTCTGAGACTACAGGAATCTCCTTAAGTTCTTTACCATTAGTACTAATAATCACTGAAACCATATATACTATTCCTTGCTTTCGTTCATAACTAGTAACTTTCATTACTGATATGAACTTCATGGGTTTACTTGGTTTATCTCCTGTAATCATAATTACTTCTCCGGTAGGTGCACGAATTTCTATGGAGTTTTGGTCACAAAAGATTTGAGCATGGTTGGCTACTAACCAATCCATTCCTAACACAACATCGAATCCAGCTAACTTCATTGGCAATAGGTTTGCATGAAATTTATGACCTGAAAGTTCTATATTTTCTTTCTGCAAAATCTTATCTATGTTAATAAAATTCCCATCTGCTGTTTCGATTGTAAAAATCTGCCTAAGGTTGGTCAAAGGTAAATTAAGAGCTTGGCAGAATGAAGTATTTATAAAACTTTGGTTTGCACTAGAGTCAAATAATACTTTTGCATACACATTGTGAACTAAGAACGTACCCGCTATCACATCTGGAATGAGTTTTGCTTCTTGAGTGGTCAGCTGGAATGCTCTAACATTCTTCTTGGTAGCTCCATCGTCCGTCTTGGCTTTGTTGTCTGCTAGTTTGACCAATTTAGGGCATTCTGTCTTGAAATGCCCATTTTCTCCACAGTTATAGCAGATCCTGGTTTTCTTTCTGCAATCTTCTTCGCGATGTCCTACAGTTTTGCAAAAGCTGCAGATTACATTACATCTTCCATAATGCTTCTTTTTGCAATTCCTGCAGAACGGTGGAGTTGAAGATTGCCCTGTTCCTCTTTTCCTGAAGCTACTATTTTCTGAGCCAATTCCTTTTTCCTGTTATCATCTCTTGTGCATACCAGTTCGTCAGTTAGGGTGTTGGCTAATTCCACTGCATCGTCAATAGTACGAGGTCTCGCAGCTTTAACAATATTGCGGATTTCACCAATCAATCCCCAAATATAGCAAGAAATGAGTACCGGTTCTGGCGAAGCCAGTGTTGGTACCACTCTAGCATATTCGAAGAATGTCGAAGTATAACCGCGACAATCTACACCCATCATTCTATGATTTAGATACTTATTTGCCATTTGATCTCTTTCATATTCGGGACAAAATTTTCTTTCTACAAGACTCTTAAATTCTTCCCAGTTCATGGCATAAGCCATCATTATTCCTTTTGCTTGTAACACCGTGTTCCACCATTCGAGCGCCCCTTCCTTGAAAAGATTTGATGCATACATAACCTTATCGTCCTTGTCACATTTACTTATTATAATTACTGCCTCGGTTTTCTCTAACCAACGCAGTGCTGCAGTTGCTCCTTCATTGCCTGCAAATTCAGCGGGTTTACAAGCAATAAATTCTTTGAAGGTGCAACCAGGTGTTGCAGCTTTCATTTTCTTAGGGAGCGGAGCTTGTAGTGGATCATTATTGTGATTAGTATGATTATTGCCTCCGTTTACGCTATTACTGAAGTTATCTTCAGAAATACGTTTGCTAGGAATGATTTGTTAAGGTTCGATTGGATTTCTAACGGTAGCAACGATTGCTGGAATAGCATTGGTTATTCCCTGAGCAACGATATTTTCTATATCCTGCCTAGTCATAAATTGATCCTCCGGATGTTGCTCAGATTGATTAACCTCATTCACTGGTTCGTTATTAACATTTTCCATCTGATAATTAATATATATAATTTATTAGTAGCGAATAAATAACAATTATACAAAAAAAATAATCATACAAAGTTCACAACACATATATAACCAAAACTATCGATTTCTCGATTCCCATTTTTTTATATATAATATGCGTCCATACACACCTTTATCTTACAAAATTTTATTTTAGATTATTTTACAAGAATTTTATTATACAATCACAGTTTTAACAAACCCACTAGCCTTTGTCAGTTGATATTTTAGTAACGACGTTCCCTCTCGTCGTATTTCCAGGAAATTTGTTCTCCTACTTCCCTGATCCTATTTCCTGCATCCACCAATTCCTCGCCAAAGTGACGGAGTTCAGCTAAATTCTCATTGCTCATAGGTGGGTTTGGTATAGGTTCTGGGTCAAACTGTGGGAGAAAGGAATAAGGACTATTGAGCAGGTTTTGGAACTGCCAATCATTTGTCCACCACTCGTCCATTCCTAGAGGTTGGGTGTGGATTATAGGTTCTGGAATTGCTGGTTCCAAATTCATTGGAAGTTGAGTTTCAATAGGATGAGTAAAAACATTTTTATTAACAGGCTTAATAGTATCACAGCTTGCCAATATAAAATCTAACTCCTCCTGCAATGTCATTTCCTGGTTTTGTTTAGAGTTTTCTCCAATTTCTATCTGGGTTTGTTTAGAACCTTCTCCAATCTCCATTTCTATTTGCTTAGAATATTCTTCAAACTGTATTCCCATCTGCCTAGATTCTTCCCCGACTTCAATCCCTTTCCCTTTGTCTAAGGGATTGTCTATTTTAGGAATCTTTCTAGTGACGGGTTTCCTCCTACGCACACGCCTCCATCCCACGAATCTTCTCCTTTTCTTAGGCTTGGGTTTCTCCGGAAGTGGAGCATTGAATTCCATAGGTTCTTCTATATCTGGTATATACCTATTGAAATCTCTGGAAACCTCTATTTTTACCGGATAGAGATTTAAATTTTGAAGGGCTTCAGACAAGTCACTCATGCTGTTTAGCACATATGCAAAATACAAAAATTACTAAGTTAAAATTTTATAACAAAATTTCATAAATAACCTTTAAATATTATTGCATACTGTGAGACTAGTTTAATACAAAAACAACTGAAAATTAAAACACACTAGAGTTTACTGTAAACTTATTTATTTGTAAGGTTTCTGGACTGTAGGTGATAAGGGTACTAAAACTTGAATCAGATTATTTAAAGATTTGCATTAACTGCTACAGTGGCTAGCATATAGAGATCTGCCCATTTTTCATCTAACTTGTCTTCCCACGGTGATTTATTGATTAATTCCTGAGTTTCCTGTTTAACTTTCTTTTCTCGGGATTTCTTTATTTTCTCCTGACTTTTCCTAATAATCAAACTTATTTTATTAGGAGAAAGTGGTTCCTCATATTGTGCCTTACGGACAAATATTCCTTCTTCAGGATTTATATAGGGTTTTGAGGATTTTGTTTGGGATGAACTTCCCTTCTCGTTGGATGACCTATCTAATTTAAGATAGATGTTTGAAAGCTTTTGTTTACCCATACTGTACACAAATATTCAAATAATAAAACACATAATCACAAAATGGCAATTAGTAAAAATTAAGTATTTTCTAAATACTTAATTGGCTTAAATCAGTGGCTCTGATACCACCTTTTTCTGTCACGGCCCCCGTCTCAGTTTGACCCGTTTCAAGAGTCGCGGGACAGAAAATCCCATGGTATTTATTTAACAGCGGAAGTCTTTGTCAGGATCTTTTTAAAACTGCAAATTTCCCTTTGTTTTATTTCACATTTCGGGATAAAATCCCGGTAATTTACAATCATGAGATTTCACGGAGAAATCTTTATTTTACAAAACATGTTTCCTTATTTTATATTGAGCCACTTCCTTAAGCTTGTAGTGCTTCACGGCACTTTTCTTGGATCACAACAGATCACCTGAAACATGTTTGAAAAAGGTTTTGTCAGCGGGAAATACTGGTGAATCATTCTTTTTATGAAAACGACGCGTTTGTTATAATTTATAGTATTAAGAGCGATTACAATGTTTCCATATATCAACCAACTACCCACAGTACTTGTCACTCGACATTCACCGGTAGCCTCTGAGCCCGATGGTGTCTGTGACTATGGTCATATCACCCCTTGGCCCCGTTGTCCAATGGTGAAGTTTATCAAGTAATGTATACAAAACCCCACATACCGGCTGTAATTTGGTGACTACAAAGACTTAATCCCTGTAATTATAACCTTGAAAATAAACATGATTTTGAAAGTAATTTGATAAAAAGAGAATGACTTACATTGCAGATTTAATTGAGCAGAGCCTAGCCTACTGATTAGCCTTTTAACCTAAATTAATAACATGCACACAACTCGGTTAGTAACTTAATACAGCATTTACGATAACTCACGAGATTAAACCCTCACATCGAATGAAAAAGTGTGATACTTAAACATCCATCGATTTAACGACGAATGACAAAGCATAAACCCTAATGTGGGCAGCACTTAAACATCCATTGGATGGTTTAATCGATCGGACATTGAATCGTAGCAGCGATCGAGTTAATACCCGGTATTGGAGCAGCGCCTCGCTAATTATATATGAAATTTCGACTTCAGAGTGATATAACTTTGTTTTTTAAAGTTTTACTCGACACCAGTGGATTGTGCAAGTGACGGGCTATTTATAGGGGAAATTGAGACCTTACGCGGCCCGCGTAAGACTTCAGCTTAACCTTACGCGGCCCGCGTAGCCGCCTAGTCTACGACTAGCCTTGATTGGTCATTAGTAGGTTAGCCAGGTGGTCGACAGGTGGCACGGTTACGCTTATCCGGTCAACCCAACATTGACGCGGCCCGCGTAAGACCATGCTTACTCTTACGCGGCCCGCCTGAGAACCATATTTCTGATTTTTTTTTCATACACAGTATGGTTTTAGGGTCCGGATTTTCACTTATGGGTTAAATTAGGATATTTTTGAGAGTCCTTACAGGTCAGGAGCTTCAACTTAGTTCAAATTAGTCAGACTATTATGATTTTTGTTTGGGATTGATTCATTTCCCTTGTAGAGGGGCAGTGAAAAATAGTGGTAAAAGGGTTTGATTTTTCGTATAGAGATGTTCTAAAATAAGTAATTTTGGGGTTGTAGGTTGGAGTAGCGGCTCGGGTTTCGGTGGGTTTATGATGTTGCAACGGAGGTGTGGCGGTGGGTGCGGTGGTGTGGCAGTGGGTTTGGTGGTGTGGCGGTGGTTTTGGTGGTGTGGCAGTGGTTGATGTCGACGGCTCCGATGTTGGGTTTTGAGGCCGACGGCTCCGATGTGCAGTGGGTGTGGTGGTGTGGTGGTCGGTTTGGTGGGTGTGGTGGTGTGGCAGTGGGTTTGGTGGTGTGGCGGTGGGTTTTGATTTGTGTTCTTTTGAATCTGTAGGTTTTGATATGGTCGATTGGGTGGCGATGATGCAAAAAAAACATCGATTTTGATGACGATGGCGCGGCAAGGACGGCGGAGGGTAGGTTTTTTGAACCTGCAACCCCACTTTTGCAGCCTTTTAATTATCAGATAATCTGAGCCAAACCCCGTTTTTTTTTCGGGATACACTTTGTTTTGATGTTGTTGGTTTTTTATTATTTCCCCCTAGTCGATGATGATAACGATATATCTGAGAGATCTCCCAAGTTTGCGATTTCCGGGTGCGTTCGTTTTTGCGTAAAGAAGTTTTTGTAAAAAAAAAGGTTAAACCGTAAACTTTTTAACTTAAAACGTAAAAAGTTTTACGTAAAACGAAAAAAGTTTTACGTAAAACGTTAACGTAAAAAGTTTTACGTAAAACGTAAAACTTAAAACGTAAAAAGTTTTACGTAAAACGTAAAAAGTTTAAAAAGTTTAACGTAAAACGTGTAAAAAATCAGCGTGTTAAAAAACGTGTAAAAAAGGCGCGTTAAAAAAACAACGCTTGAAAAAACGGCGCGTTAAAAAAAACGAAGCTTGAAAAGCCGGGCGTAAAAATGGCGCGTTAAAAAACCGTAAAACGTAAAACTTAAATTGTAAAAAGTATAAAAAATCTGAATTTAAAAATCTGAATTTAAAAATGCTTTTAATAAAAAAATTATGTTTAAAAAATAAAAAGTAATATAATAATACAAAAAACTAATAAAAAACAATAAAGACAAAAAGATAAAATAGAGTCCTTTTACCAAATTACCCTTTTGAATTAAAATATTAAAGACATAAAAAGACAAAAAACATTTAATATTATTTTTAGTTACTTTTAATCTTATCCATTGATCTTGAAGATCTAATGGCCAGAAAGTGGTTTTCTCGGTTCTTACAACTGGAGGTGATTTTCATTTTAGCGGTCTCATATATATATAAACTGGTTCAGGAGAAAACGCTCAAAAGTGTGAGAACGGTGAGAACGCATCCTGACCCAACACGTGTCACGCGGCATAGAGAAGGGCGGAGGGGCTTTTTTGTCCTTTCATATTTCTTTTTTTTTAAACGTGTGTCACGTCTCGTTTCCTTTTTTTGGCGTTTAATAAATACGCCGCGTTTTATTGTTTGTAGATCAGGATCATAGTAAATATTTTGGCGTTTTAAGTATGTTTTGGCGTTTTTATTGTTTTTTAAATCAGGATGCATGTCTATGATGTAAAAAACATCTGTAATTTTCTTGATGTTTATTATATCAAGTAGGATACAGGTCTATAATGTGACAGACAATTTTGGCGTTTTGAAAAGATAAATAAATTCAGTTTTTCATGTAGTGGCTTTTAATATAATAAATTTTTGGCAATAATGTTACCGTCTCTTCATTTTACTGTTTAGCAATTACTGTTTCGTTCAATTTCATCTGTGAATTAGTGTTGATTTTTCAGTAATACCTTGTTTGGCGTTTTTGGCGTTTTATAGCAACATCCTGCTTTGCTAGCATCCGTTCTCTCAGTTTTCACACTATCAGGCGTTTTGGTGTTTTTGGCGTTTTATATTAAATTTTTTTTGTTAGTAGAGAATTAGATAATAAAATCAGAGAATTAGATAACAAACAATATAAATTGAAAAAAAATAAAAATTATAATCTAATTTCTCTTCCAAATCTTCACTGTCATCAGCCTCTTCTACTTTAACCTTTTTGGCGTTTTGAACCTGTTTTGAATACCTTATGTAGATCCTTATTTTCCTACATAACGCCCGTCTTCATTAAGGGGTAAAAGTGTTTTTTTCTTCTTTTTTCATGAAAATTTGTCCATCTCATTCAGCAAAAGCTTATAGAGATACCCACCTCAGAGTAGAATCCATTAAGTGAAACTTCATTCAGAACAATACTCAATATAGAAGAAATGAGGTTCCGCATCTGTGGCTTTTTTAAGTTTCTTTTTTGGCGTTTTAAAGTGAAATGTTTGTTGGAAAGATGGCGTTTATTTTTTTGGTGGTGTGATCAGTTGATTGTGCAGAGACGTCTCTCTTATAGGATGTTTTTGGCGCGTAGTTTAGGCGGGATTTTTATTTATAATAAATTATATTTATAAAGTAGGCGTCTTTTCAGTTACTGTGTGTATTTTTTACCGTTTTTGTTCAGGTTTTTATGAGTTTTTATGGTCTTAGACATTCTATCTTCTAAGTTTGGCGTTTTTTAATGGCTTTAAGTAGTTTTTGGCGTTTTTTTTTTCCATTTTTAGCTTTTAATAATACTTCTCCAAATTACTTTTATTATAGGTTGGGAGTTTTTGGCGTTTTACTGCATTATGGCGTTTTACTGCATTATGGCGTTTTCCACTCTTTATGACTTTTTGGCTCTTTATTAAACTTTTTTATTCTTAGTCGAAAAATACATAACAAACAACAGAAAAGGAAAATTAAAAAACTGAAAATAGAAACAATTAATCTTCCAAATCTTCACTGTCATCAGTCTCTTTCTCCTTTGAAACATGTTCACTGGCGGTTTGGCTTTGTCATGCTTGTGTTTTTTTGTTTGGAAAGACAATATGACATGAGTTTTTTGTTTGAATATGTATCTTCAAAACACTCATCAGTGTCATTCGTCTATTCATGCCATTATAATATTCATCAATAACAAAACACAAAAACTGACATAAGTCTGGCCCCAGTATCTTTTTCTTGAAGTTTTATTCATCTCATTCAGCAAAATGTTATTTGAGTCGCAGCACCTCAGGAAAGAATGCATTCTACGAAACTTCGCGTAGAACAATATTGAATATACAAGAAACGATTTTTGGCATTTTTTGCGGTTTTCTGAGGAAATAGTGTATCTGAAAGAAAAGTCCATTTTTGGAAATTTTTTATATTTGAGAGATTTGACTTTTTCTATGATGATTCGTATATAGTAAAATATGGCGTTTTTTGAGTAGGTGTGTTTGATGTTTTGGAATTTTTGGCGTTGTAAGATGAATGTTATATAGTAGAAATATGGCGTTTTCAGGTTGGGGGAGGTGTGTTCTTATGTATGAGAATGTTTTGTTTATATAGGGATGCGTTTTGGCCAGTAATGGCGTTTTATTCATTAGTTGGCGTTTTGGTATAGAAGTGTAAAGACCTTTTTACCCTTAATGAAGCGCGTACACTCAATAGAATTCGTGTTATTTACGAAAACGCCACCGCGCCAATCTAGTCCATAGATTGTTTTGATCGGACGATTCATAAGCGTTCTCGCACTTTTCACCGTTTTCTCTAAATCCTGACCCAATATATATTTTTTAAAAGTTAGTGTAGATATTCCAAGAGTACGGAATTTAAAATCCAAGTTCAATGCATAACCAAGTTCTAATAATTACCAGTGCACTATTTGTGTTGTTAAAATAGTAAATCGATCAATAGTGATATGCTATAATTTTGAGTTATAATATTAGCCAAACAAGCAAGATTACCTTTGCTTGGGGCTTGGCTCGTTTACAAACAAAGTCAAGCAAATTTTAAGCGATCTTTCTTCGAGTTTTTTACAAACAAGCTCTTTCAACAAAAAGGAGGCGAACATGTAACATTATGATTAAGTCAACACTAGTGGTCTAGTGTTCCAGTGGCACAGGTATTTAAGTTTCACTTAGGGGTGGAAACGAGCCAAGCTACTCGCGAGCTACTCGAGCTCGACTTGAAAAAAAGCTCGAACGAGCCGAGCTTAAACGAGCTCGAGCCCGAGCCTAAAAACAAGCTCGTTTAGTAAACGAGCCCGAGCTTCGCTTATCGAGCTCGAGCTGGCTCGCGAGCCTAAACGAGCTTTCTGTTTGTGTATTTTTTTATTAATATAATAAACATATATTTATATAATTATAATTACCATTTATATAAATATAAAAAATAACTAAATTATATGTATAATAATAATAATTATTATAATTAGTAAAAATTAATTAATAAATATTAAACGAGTCGAGCCTTGAATTCAAAGGAATTACAAAAGGAATAACCAGTCTCTTTATGAGCAATTTGTTGACACTTTGATGTATGTAAGAGAAATATTATCCATGGAAAAGGTGCTAGCAGCCTTGAATTCAAAGGAATTTCAAAAGGAAATTGATTCTAAAGATAAAGGTGGAGATGGGTTTGTGGTGAGAGGCAGATTAAGTTAGAAAAGCTTTAAACCAAAGAACTCATCAAGATCCATATCTCGAAGTTTAAAAGAAGGTGTTTTGTCTATAATTCTGAGAAACACTACAGGAAAGACTATTCTGAATGGAAGAAAAAGAAGGGAGAGGGTGGGAGTTACAAGTCTCATGGTAATCAATTAGGAGATGAATCTCCTGATGGGTATGAGAATGCTTGGTAGTTACAAACAAAGAAGCGGCTAATTAACGATGGATCATGGATTCAGGTTGTTCTTATCATATGTGTACACATAAAGAGTTTTTCAATGAGTTGGTCATGAAATATCTTGGCAATGTACAGTTAGGTGATGATAGACCATGCAAGTCGCTAGGGAAGGTTCTATAAGTTTGAAACTGGAGAATGGATTAGAGTTTCAATTGAACAAGGTAAGGTATATTCCTGTAAAGAAGAAACTTGTTTTCTCTTGAAACTTTTGAAAGTTTTTGTTATAAAGTTAATTTAAGAAATGGTAAAGAAAATATTATCAATGGTTACATGGTTGTGTTAATTGGATGAAGAAGAGGTGTAACACCCATCTCAATTTTATAAGAATTTAATGTAAATACACGAGATTTTATATAAACAGTACCTTACTTCACAATGTATTTAACAAAATTTAAATTCTGTGAGGATCACATACTAGTTGACTACTAATTAGTTTAAACATTCAAAACATGATTAACAAATCTTTCACATCATAAACATTGTTCTAAACCAAGATAATTTAAGCGGAAGCTTCAAAAGTTTGTGTTCGGTTCTTCAAAAGCTTGCTTGACCGTCATCCGTAATCCTTGAATACCTAGAAACTGAAATGTTTACATTAAACATTAGTATTAGAATACTTAGAAATACTACATAATCGAATCTACGTTTAAAACGGATTCGAGTCAACGAAGAAATACACAATTTATCATGAATTCCAAAGTTCTACCGTAACTTACGGTAGTTACCGTAAGTTACGGTAACTCCTGGGAAAACTTGGGTTCCACCGTAACACAGGAGAAACCCACCGTAACCTTTTGGTCTCTACCGTAAATTACGGTATATACCGTAATTTACGGTAGACTCTGGAATGTTATGTTTTGTTTGATTTGTTTGTTTACTTGAGCCAAGTTCTCGGATTTCAATCCTACAACCCAACATGTTTAATCCTTGTATTTTTAATATGTCATTTGTCGATAATAACAAAAGACCAATCAATCATATTACGAAGCAATATCCATGCTTTAATTAATTATTCGACCCGTTGGCTCATCTACGGAATCTTCCAATATGATGACTACCAACGAGACCTTATCCATCCTTGATCCATTATTCAATTTAGCGAATATCATCTCTTTTAAGTTTACACAACTTCTTTTCTACAATACGACTATACATAATTAAACAAAATTTTACTTAAGTAACGGTCGAGTTACATACCTTTAAAGCAAGCCCTTCAAACGTGCGTCCACACCGGTTTGCCCGCTCGATGCCCCGGCTTCCTTTCCTATAGAGTTCAATCACTTTATGTTTAGAACTCTTTGTTTCACATATATAACGCACATTTTGCCCTACATCATCATTATGTGTTTTTAACTTAAACATTTCAGTTTCAAGCCTTCTTTGAGGCATTTCAACAAACATTTCAAGGGCAAATTTTACATGATTATATAACCAATCCCTAACTTATCATTTAGCCCGAATTTTATCAATCAAGCTTTTATATATAAGGTTTAACATTCAGATTTCAGAAATCTCTTCCTAAGGACCACATTACCCTAGGAAATTGCTCAAAACCCTAGTGTTCATCAACTTCACACAAAACCCATGAATGACCTTCAATGTATTCATGAAATTTCCAGAATTTAGGCATGTTTTCACATGTTTTTGTCTAGGTTTTTCTCCTAGACACTACATCATTCCTATTCAATCTAAATAACATACATGCAACATCTAATTTCAGATTTTTCAAATTCATGAGAATTTCAAGTTGAGAGTTTTCTCAAAATTTTACATACCTTGTAATCCTCTTGTGATGAGGATCAGTAATCTATGTTCGGATTTTGATTTGGGACAGAATTTAGCCTTCAATTGATTGATTTTGTGGAGTTAGGGTTTGGTGAGGAGTCATGGTCGCTCCCTTGCGTTCTTGATCGACCAGACACACTAATCTGTGTGTTTGTTTTTTATTTATTTTGTTTTAATCAATTCTAGTTTCAAGTTCTACAACTTAGGTCCCTCCACTTTTGTTTATCTAAAAGTTTTGGCAATTTTAACCCTGTTTCAAGTTATTTCTAAACTTGTAGTTAAATAGGTTAAAATTCCTAGTTAGTAAATTCTTGTTTATTTATACTTTATAATCCTAATATAAAGTTTTATATTTTCGGGGTGTTACAAGTCCACCCCCTTAAAAGGGTTTCGTCCCCGAAACCGAATTACGTACCGAATAAAGTAGGGTAGAGGCGTCGCATCTCCTCCTCGGACTCCCACGTAGTGTCCGAGCCTTTTCTATGCTCCCACTTGATCTTAACTTGATCGATTTGTTTATTTCGTAAGTGCTTGACCTTTCGATCTAAAATCTCCATCGGTCTCACCGCATAATTCAGGCTATTATCCACTTCGATATCATCATAGTGGATACGAGCAGTTTCGTCTGCTAAACATTTTCGGAGATGTGACACGTGGAATGTGCTATGTATCCCACTCAACTCCTCGGGTAGTTCAAGACGATATGCTACTTTACCAACCCGCTCGGTGATTTTGAATGGCGTATATCATGAATGCCTTGCATCCTCGCTTCATAAGCTTGTGATTCTTCAATCTTCCGTGATTCTTTCTCAGGCTCATTTGCGTATATCATGAATGCCTTGCATCCTCGCTTCATAAGCTTGTGAGCTTTCAACATTGAGCATACTATGGGGTTGCCTCCTTTTTCGCCATAGATAGTGACGTGTTTCCCGCTCGGAGATATTAACTTTATCTCCTTACGAAAACACACGACCTTCGCGTGGTGCTGAGATAGCCAATCCATCCCAACGACTACTTGAAATTCCCCCATTGACATCGGGATTAGATCTATCAAGTATTCCTCATCGTCTATGCCTAATTTGCAGCTTCAACAAACGTCACAAACTATAAAACTTTTGTTGTCCCCTATTTCTACTTCTAAGGGCACAGATAACTTCGCCAATACAAATGAAGGATGTCGAATAAATCCATGCGAAATGAAGGATTTATTCGCACCCGTATCAAACAATACACGTGCTGGAATTGAGTTAATTGTGAATATACCTAAGACCACATCGGGTTCTATCGTTGCTTCAGCCGCGGTAAGTTGGAAGGACCTAGCCTTCGCCTTTGGAGCTTCCGTTGGAGACTCTGTTGTGTCTCTCTTTCCAACCAACTCGAGGCATTCAGACTTTTTGTGGCCGGGTTGATAACATTTGTAACAAACAGAAACTTTTCCGGGACATAGCGATGCAGTGTGCCCCGTCTTCCCACATACCGGACACGGCTTCTCTTTGAAGCGGCACTCACCTTTGTGCCCCTTTCCACATACTTTGCAACTTGGCGACCCGCCTTTAGCCTCCACTTTCTTCCCTGATTCAGCAGTTCTAGCTTTCTTTGTAGGGCTTGGATTCACATCTTGTGCCCTTCTCTCACCCCTTTCAACTTGTTTCTTTAACTCAATTTCCCGCTCCCGGACAGTGTTGATGATTTCTGTGAGAGATTCATATTTTGAGGGAGTCATAAACTCCCGGTATTCAGCACTCAGCATATTGTAATAGTAGTATATCTTTTGCTCTTCAATGGTGACTAACTCGTCACAAAATCTCAGCTTATCCATGAAGATGCCCGTGATCTTATCAATTGTTTCACCCTTTTGCCTTAACTGGATGAATTATTCCTTAATCTTGTTGATAACCGCTTTGGGACTATGGTGTTTAAGGAACGGCACCTTAAACTCATCCCAAGTCATGACCCTTGCCGCTTCGGCTCCTATTTCCTTCTTTTTATTGTCCCACCAATCCTTAGCTTGGCCCCACAATTGACCTGTTCCGTAAGCAACAAAGTCGCCTACTTCACAATGGGTCCGTTCAAACACCCCTTCGACATCACTTAACCATCTTTGACATATTATCGGGTCAACCTCCCCGTTATAGATTGGCGGTTTACACGCCATGAATTCCTTGTACGAACACCCTTTGCATTCTCCCGACTTTTCCTTCATAAGGTTGACACTGTCCTCCAACCTTTTAACTCGCTCTTCGACAAGCGACAACACCGTGCTTTGAATTTTGTCTATAAACCCGGATAGACTACCTTCAATTGCCTTCCCTACTTCTTCGGCAATTATCTCTTTCATTTGTTCGGTGCTTGTTTGCACCGGATTATCATCGTTTCCATCAGACATCTTGAAACTGAAATGTTTACATTTAAACGTTAAACATTTCATTTATAACATTACTTCATTTGTTTCGGTTTAGCCAAGTTCCCAACTTGCTTTAACCGTTCACATTTGGTGCACTTTTCGGGTTTGAGTGTGTTAACACGCTCTTCCCATGCACATCAATTCATTTCTCATTTCTTACATAAATATAATATGTTAAAATAATAAGTTAATTCTTACCGGACGATCGATCAAGCTTGAACCGAACACTTGTTGACAACCTTAAGCTCTGATTACCAACTTGTAACACCCATCTCAATTTTATAAGAATTTAATGTAAATACACGAGATTTTATATAAACAGTACCTTACTTCACAATGTATTTAACAAAATTTAAATTCTGTGAGGATCGCATACTAGTTGACTACTAATTAGTTTAAACATTCAAAACATGATTAACAAATCTTTTACATCATAAACATTGTTCTAAACCAAGATAATTTAAGCGGAAGCTTCAAAAGTTTGTGTTCGGTTCTTCAAAAGCTTGCTTGACCGTCATCCGTAATCCTTGAATACCTAGAAACTGAAATGTTTACATTAAACATTAGTATTAGAATACTTAGAAAATTTTACATACCTTGTAATCCTCTTGTGATGAGGATCAGTAATCTATGTTCGGATTTTGATTTGGGACAGAATTTAGCCTTCAATTGATTGATTTTGTGGAGTTAGGGTTTGGTGAGGAGTCCTGGTCGCTCCCTTGCGTTCTTGATCGACCAGACACACTAATCTGTGTGTTTGGTTTTTATTTATTTTGTTTTAATCAATTCTAGTTTCAAGTTCTACAACTTAGGTCCCTCAACTTTTGTTTATCTAAAAGTTTTAGTAATTTTAACCCTGTTTCAAGTTATTTCTAAACTTGTAGTTAAATAGGTTAAAATTCCTAGTTAGTAAATTCTTGTTTATTTATACTTTATAATCCTAATATAAAGTTTTATATTTTCGGGGTGTTACAAGAGGTAACAATATCTATGTTTTAGATGGGAAAGTATTGAAAGGGACTGTTTCTATTGCAGAAGGGCAAAAGGGTAATTTTGCACAATTATGGCATAACAGAATGGACAAACATTAGAAATCAAGGATTAACTAAATTGAAAAAAACAACATATAATTCCTTATCTAAGTAGTTGCAACATAGATCAATGTGAACATTGTATAATAGGTAAATCCCATAAGGTGAAGTTTGGAAAAGGTGTACATAGTTCTAAGGGTATTTTAGACTATGTGCGTGATGATACATGGGGACATGCAAAAGTAAGTTGTCTAGGTGGATCTAGGTACTTCTTGAGTATTATTGATGATTATTCAAGAAGGGTGTGGGTTCATATTTTAAAAAGTAAAGATGAGACCTATGGAAAATTCAAAGAATAGAAAATTTTGATTGAGAATCAAACTGATAAAAGGGTAAAGAAGCTGAGGACAAATAATGGTTTAGAATTTTGGAGTAGTTAGTTGAATAAATACTTCAAAGATCATGGTATTGCAAAGCACTTGACAGTTCTAAGGAAGCCTCAGAAAAAAAAAGTTTGTAGAAAGAATGAATAAAACACTATTAAACAAAGTCTGATGCATGTTATCTAGTTTAGGGTTACCAAAGACTTTTTGGGTAGAAGCAATGTCTGCTTCTGCTTATTTGATAAATAGAACACCATCTTCTACAATCAATCTAAAGACTTCAATGGAGATGTGGTATGATCAAGTTACGAAGACTTGAGGGTATTTAGGTCATTATGCTATGCTCACATTAATCCGGGAATGTTAGAACCAAGGGCGGAATAATGTGTCATTTTGGGGTACCCAGAAAATATAAAAGGCTACAGGTTATAGATAATGGAGGATCTGAGTCCTAAGGTAAAAGTAAGTAGAGATGTGGTGTCATTCTTTGAAGAAATTATGTACAAAGATCTTATAGGCTATCAAGGTTTTAAAGTTCCTATTCGAGAGTATAATAGTGATCAGACTAAGGTGGAGTTGGTTCCTGGTGATGTTGAAAGTGACAAGTCACAACCTCCTAACAATGAAGGAATATCAACAAGTTATAGTCTGGCAAGAGATAGGGCTAGAAGGGATATAGTGAAGCCAATAAGGTTTAGAAGTAATGCAAATTTGTTTGCATTTGTGTTCAATGTTGCTGAACAAGAAAGTGTTTTAGAACCTTTATCATTTGAAGAGTCTGTGAACTCAAATGACCATGAGCAATGGGTAAAAGTTGTATGAAGAAATTCATTCCTTATAAAAGAATGGTAGATGTAAAAAACTGCTTTTTTACATAGCAACTAAGAATGGTAATCTATATGAACCAACCATTGGGTTATGAAATAGTGGGCCATGAAGATAAAGTATGTTTATTGAATAAGTCTTTGTATGGCCTAAAACAGTCTCCAAGATAGTGTATAAAAGATATGATGAGTGCATGGTTAAGCATGGTTTAAATATAAGCAACTACAACAGTTGTGTGTACTTGAAAGAATACAACAAGGGTAAATTTTTCTACTTACTTTTATATGTGGATGATATCCTAGTTGCTTGCAAAGAAACGTGTGAAATATAAGCAACTAAGGAGTTACTTATTGTCACACCCCAACCGATAGCGAAAACATCGACATAAGCCGTAATAGATTGCTCAAAGACATCATATAACACTAAATTGTGATATATAATAGAATTCAAAATTTCATTTTCATATCATCGAATTAAACATTACATTGATTAAAGAAAAAAAGTACAACAATTAGAAATTTCATAACTAAAAATAAAATGCATGAGTAAATTTGGTGAGTATCTAATACCCTAAGTTGTTTTCTTGTGATAGCATCATCAAACATTTCCTGCAACATGTCTAAAATATCTGTCAATACAAAAATGTCGGTGAGCATACTAGTGTGGCTACATAGCATAAGTAAGAATGAGTCTCAAATCCACATGTTTATAGCATACTAAATCATATAACATACTAGCATGCAATAGACTAAATATCAATCCAAAGTTTGGCACTAGCATAACCTTATCACCGAAGTAAGTAAGGCCGTAAAGAATAACTTAATAATGACCCACAAAACGGGTGGTGTGCTAATCTTGTAGCGCCATACATGTTAAGAGAGGCTTGCAAGGTTAATGATAGATATCTAAGCATAAGAATATTCTAGCATGTATTCACAATTAACATAACAAATAAGCAAGTTTAAGGATTGAGTGTTTGAATAAGTTTGATGGTATGTGTGTGTAAGTGTGTTTAGCATGGATTCAAAATAGTGCTTTTAAACGTAAAAGGATCTAGTATGAACTTACGGTTTGCGAAGAAAATCCACAAAATGCGAGTGAGCGGGTTTGAAGGATGGAATTACCACAGTCACCCTAAAAAGGTAAACAAAGGTGTATAACTATGGGGATTTGGAGATTGGAAAGTAAATGGAATGTATGAGTATGAAAATATGTAAAAACATATATTGCTTAGACACTTATTTGGACACTATTATTAGTGTGTGTGTTTTCATGAGTGTCAAACAATCATTAGAAGTCCAAAAATAAGAAATCTAAGACTAAGACATTTCCCACCTTAACACATAACATTCAACCATGGATTGGTTGATATTATGGTTTGGTTTTTGGAATAGGTATTATATATGAGTTATTATATGTATAGTCAAGTATTTGTCAAGCATTAGATGTAGGGTAATCCGTTAACCTGGAGAGTTTCACCATTGCAGAAAATCACCAACATAGTTGATGATTTGTATGGTCATGTATACAAGGAATAAAAATGCATAAGTAGACTAATATTTTGCTAAGTAACCAAGTGAGGGATGGTGGAAGTTTAGTTGTAGAACCAAGGTCCTTAACAACACCATTCATACCTTACACGAGTACTTCCAACATTTCGTGATTGGAGACTTGGTGTGGTTTCACTCAGTTTGTTGTTTGTGGGTTACTTAGAGACTTACAAGAACATAAAAGGGAGGCACATGTACCTCAAGTTTATGGAATTAAACCTTGACACAAGTCCCTCAACATAGAGCTTGTTGGTGACTTGGTTTGGTATGAAGAAGTTCCAAGAAACACAGTAAAGAATAAATGAGTCTAAAAAGATTACTAGAAATCCTAACTTGGACCTAAAAATGGTGGTTCACCATACTTATTTACCTTGGTAAACAAGTGGTAATACTCTTAGAGGTGTTCCAAGTATAGGGAAGAAGAAAAACAAGAAAAAAAAGTACAAGAAAATAGCCAAAACTCACTGGTTTGGACTTAAGAGTTTTCTGCCAAAAGTTGAAGATCTTGAAGATTAGTGTGACAACCCGAACTTTCGAGGTTAGTGACGTTTAACTTTGTGATTTAACCTCTCGTTATCTCTCGCGGACGTGTTAAATGCTCGGTGCCGTTATAACCCCGTTAAACTTAAACTTAACACATGATAACTCCGTTAATTAATATACGCTTATGTTTTGGGCCGCCTTAATCCTTAAACTGCCTTGGGCCGATCGTGACTATTACTGGGCCACTTCAACCATTGGGCAAACCCAGCCCATCTTTTCCTTCTATTCATGTTTATGTAAACACAATTGATATAACATACAATTTATATTGCAAACCCTAGTATCACATCAAGTAAGAAACGCCAGCTCTTCTTCATTCGATTGAGTTTTAAGCATCGTTTAACACTATTCGTAAACGTGACACTATCATTTGATGGTTAGTGAATTCGTCTTGATAAACTTCGAGTGATTGTTCTTATTTATGTATAAGCTTGTAACAACCCGTATGCTAGCAAACTTGATTTATATGATTTTGGAATGCTTTTGATGTTGTGTGATTTAATCTGTGCCGTGTATTATACATTAAGAATTGAGGGTCGCGTAAGGGATATGGATCGAGTCATGTATGAATGAAATATCAATTGCACAAGTCTTATTGGACCGAACTCAAATATCAACTGTTGTCTTGATATTTAAGGTTATCCCATGCAAACCAAACACAAATTTTAATCCAAACTTGATCTTTATTGAGCCAAACAAAGATTTATCACATGACCACTGACAATTCACATGCAATCTTAAATGGGCCATTTATTGATTTGTTATAATGGGCTGCCACTATTAAACTTCACATGCAATGTAATGATTGGAATTAGACATGTATGGCCGACAACTGTTGTATTCTATATATGCTTATATTGATTTGGAGCATGAAAAGTCGATGTAAATGGTAATTCTATGATAGATGTTTATAATAAATAGGATGATAATTGTTATAGCTTGAATCCGAAGGGTAACGATAAAATAGTTGGTTAAGGGAGGTAGTGAATTAATTGTGAAATTGGTTAAATGATACTCACATGATGTCCGATCTGCTTGATGTATATGTGTGTGTAAATCAACTGTTGAAATGGTAATTGATAGAAAGGTGTTAGAAATTCAAAAGGGATAATGATTGAAATCATTACTAGGTTGCTTGAATTGATTGGGTTATGAGCCAACATGGAACTGTCAGAATATGTTGGTTGTATGTGAGTATGTGTTGTTATGGTATTTGGGCATAAAAGAAATAACCCACTGTTTTAAACACACATCTGGTAACTAACGCGTTAACAAAACTTTGAACTCACCAGCGTCGTCTGACACACTTGTCTTCATGCTTGCAGGTCTGTAGGTTTATATCATTTGGAACTTGCTGTCTGGGAGGCTGGAGTGGTCATGGGTCGAGATACAAGGAATCGCAATACAAGCTTAATGGTTTATATACACATGTTTTACGAAACACTTAACAAATAAATTATGCTTCCGCTGTATACAATGAATGACATGTAACGCCTGTAACACTTTATGTTAATGAATGAAAGTTTTATTTAAATACATTTATGAGTTCAATGTGATTGGTGGCTTGGATCCTGGTATGTCACACACCTCGCGGGGGTTTCCTCATGTGGTATTTTGGGGGTGTGACAGTTTGGTATCAGAGCCACTGGTTATAGTGAACTTGGTTTTAAAACGTTTTTATAAAACCAGACTATAACCGAACAACTCTGAAAACGTGAATACGACCATGACACTCAGCTCCAGACTGCAAGGTTCATCTCTCGTATACTCATTGTACTGCATAACCAGTGAACACTTACATATGATATTGCATGTGATTGCACGTTTAGCACAACAGTATGAATTCATGTATTACTTGCATGTGTTATATGACTGATAGGGTGATATCTCCCTAAACATTCATGACTTACGTTTCGTGATGCTCTTTGTTTGCTACTTAAGTTTGAGGAACCATTTGACATGAGTTAGGAGGAGCTGAGATGAGCATGCAAATCACAATATTATTGTGGGTGCACACATAATAATAATGTGGGGTGCATGTGAGTCCCAGTGAGGCCTAACAAGTGAAAAAGGGTTCTACTCTGCTCTTTAATCAATGTGAAATGTAACAAAGCCTATAGGAGTCATAGCAGTGATTGTTTCTTACTTGAACGTGACCTTTTCACTTCCCTCGGAATCCTTTCGAATCTCGGTGCTATCAAGTATTACCTGAACACCCACCTGAACGCCTAGCGAACTGTGTAGAATGTTAGGTGCTTGTACGAACGTCCCTGGTTTGGATGTTGCAGCGTCAACGATTGGTCTGTACCACTCTCATTCCTCTTTGTTTGCGGGAACTCAATGTACTGACGTCTTAGACCCTAAAGTGCGATCACTTCTGCACCGCTCTGAAAACATACCGTGTATTACTCAGTCAACTTGCAAGAACGATGGACAAGAGGATGAGCGTAGCAACCTTAGTGTTAGAACGACCTTGATTACCGGCAACGGACACCAGCAGGCTGACTTCAACCGAATCCTTAACCCTAGTCAGCGATTTATGGGAGTTAGCTCCTACGGATTAATCGGGACATAAACAATGACAATTGACCATGGTGTGGAATGTGTAACTGCCAGCACTATGAGTAGCGCCTTAGGACGTGGCACGGAAATGTGACAAGAAGGACCATGTTTGTGAAAGATCGTAGGGCTCCGTTTCAAGCAACGGTATTAGAGGCAACAGTCCCGACGATATCAAGGTATTCGTAATCGTAGCCTACCGTATGGAAACAAAGGTGACTTCGGCAAGGATTGACTGTTATTAAGTCAAAATGTCAACAACCAAGGGAACGATGACAGTATTGAGAACCCACGTGAATGTAACAACACTGGTAGTCATGCTTGTGGAAGGGCATTTAGGATTGGCGTGAGCGACGTCATGCATAATAGCAACATGGTAGCTTGTATAGGTAATTAATCGCTTCGTCCCTGTCCCGCTCAACCCTGATGCTTCTTGAAACCGAACCTGTTGTGGAATTGGCTGGTGGCAAGTCAATTGGAACCTCATATGCTCTTTGGGATGCAAACTCGACCTTGTAGGACAAGAGTTGGACATCGACCTTCCTCCTGCTATCCTTGGTAGTTTCAATGCAGTAGTTAGTATAGATTGGTTATCCAGACATCGTGCAGATATACCTTGTGAGAAGAAAATTTTGCGTATCCTCCTTATTAGTGGGGAACCGTCGTCTGTTCTAAAGTGTCAGCATGGTGTAAAGATTAGCATCGTTTCAGCAATGAAGGCCCAGAAGTATCTACGGAAGGATTAGCCTGCTATGTTAGCAACTGTTACTGATGTTACGGTTAAGGAAAAGAGGGTCGAGGATCCACCAACTGTCCGTGATTTCTCTCGATGTTCTACCCGTAGAATTTACTGGTCAACTTCCACAATTGTAGAGAAGAATCTCAGTTGATCTCACGCCAGATGCAGCCCTGATTACTCGTACATCATACCGTCTTGCACCAGGAGGATTGCAAGAACTGTTTAATCAACTACAGGAACTGTTGAACAGGCGTTTTGTCGGGCCTAGTTTTTCGCTTTGGGGAGCCCCAGTTGTATCCGTAGAGATAAGCCTTTTTTTGTATGTGTACCAGAACTCAGCAAGGTGACAGTCAAGAACTGTTTGCCTCGACCATTGTATTGACAACCGGCGGACTAGTTGCGAGGGACAAGCTTTCATTCGAGGATTGATTAACGAACAAGCTATTATCAGATGGAAGTCCAAGGGAAGGATGTTCCTGAAACGGCCTATTGAACGCAAAATGGCCAGTGCGACTTTGTACACCATAACCATTGAGTTAATCAACACACCAGCAGCTTTATGAACCACATGAATCGACCGTGTTTATTCTTTTGATGTTTTGAATCATTTCTAAAGGAAGGGAACAGCATGGACGGTACTCGTATCTTATTTTAGAGCTCCTGAGGAGGGAGCTACTCCACACAAATTCTTGTTCAATGTGACTCCTGGATTTGAGAGATTCATCGCAGGATCTTCGAAGATCGCGTAGCTTCAATCCCTTAGCACAACAGGGTGCGGTGTTCGTGGAAGACAAAATAGGAGGATGACTGCCCAGCTTTCGAATCCCAACTTTGCAATGCCCTGAGCATCATCTTTACCCGAGGGTGCTGGTGATTCAGTGGTATATCATTATGGTTCGAATCAGAGTCCCAGTTACACGTCGACGCAACACGAGATAGTGATGACTTACGTAGCGGAGTTACAAAGAGGAACTGCACGACACACAATCGGTGGTGGAAACCGTGGTCTTTGGATGTACTTGGAGGCATTACTTGGACGGTACCAAATGCGTTACTAAGACCGATCTCAAGGGCCTCCCGTGTACCCTGGTTTCGAAAGAGCTAAATCAGTAAATGGCATCGTTGGATGGAACTTTTGGGAGGATTACGACTGTGGAACTTGAACGTGTATGAGTTTTGTAGCTTACTATCGACTCTAACTTACCAGATCAGACTCGCTCTGTTCAAGCTAGAGAACTGAAGGGAGAGAATTTTCAAGTTGAACCCATGCGGGGCATGGAGAAGCAACTTTGGCAGGCCGGACGATATTCGCTACCTCATGGAATGAATGTGGATCTCATTATACAGTAGCTATACAGAACTTGAATTGAGTAAAGCACACCCGCATCACTATTCTAGTCATCTGGGTCTGGATAGGGGATACTGGGATTTATAAACCTTGTACTGGTAATCGGGCATGAAGGCCCACCTAGCTACGAATGTGAATGATGTTGACTTGTGGGAAAGTCAAGGTGGAGTATCAGCAACCAGAAACACCCATATGGAAATGAGAACAAACTGCCATGGATTCTGTCACTAGTCTACTTAGAACTCGAAACGAAAACAGTAACACCTGGGTGATCGTTGATTGTCTCACGTTACCAGTACATTTTCTTGCAATTAAGAAAACTGACGAGTCGTCACAGCTTGTGAATATTCCTCTGAGAGAGGCGGCTTTTGGGCACGAGGTGCCAACCTCTGTTATCTTTTATGTTGGTCTATACCTGATTTATGACAGGCAGTACACAACACCCTTAGCCCACGTCTAGTCATGAGCATTACTTATCACTGTAGGACAATCGGACGGAGCAACGAACCATCTTGACACACGAAGACATGCTGCGAGCATGTGCGTGATTGACCTCAGAAAACATTTGGAACACGAGGACACTTATCTTTGGGCATACAGCCGTTACCGTTTTAGTATGCATACAACTCTATTTGAGACATTGCATGGATGATAATGCCAACCTTCTTGATGGATTGAGGTGGATGACAACCTAATCACAGGTCCAGGACCTGTACTCAAAACTCTTGGGAAGATTGCTTTACACGTGACTGCCAGGAAAGCTGATAAGCTTAGGAAACGCTGGGATTGGATAACATCCGCGATGATATTTATGGCTCGAATCTAAGGCAGTGTTTGCCTGATGAAACCCTTGTGATACCCTTATTAGAGACGGAGGTTTATGTCAGGTTGCAGTTGTTGGGGAATCGTGAGAGATTCGTTAACATAGTCGAACTTCAATCATGAGAGATCGTTGGAACTCAAGACGTGGACCGGAGTTCATGTGGGAATGCGATGAACGGAGTAGGCTCTAGTATCCTCAGTTGTGCAAACGGTTGTATCAACTTCTGATAGCATTGGCGAATTTCGGGACGAAATTCCATTTCAAGTTGGGGATGATGTGGTACCCGAGGAAAACCCACAGTCATCTTGATCTATCACTTCACACTTCTGAGTTGCTTATCAAATTTCGGGACGAAATTTCTTTCAAGTTGGGGATGATGTGACAACCCGAACTTTCGAGGTTAGTGACATTTAACTTTGTGATTTAACCTCTCGTTATCTCTCGAGGACGTGTTAAATGTTCGGTGCCGTTATAACCCCGTTAAACTTAAACTTAACACATGATAACTCCGTTAATTAATATACGCTTATGTTTTGGGCCGCCTTAATCCTTAAACTGCCTTGGGCATCGTGACTATTACTGGGCCACTTCAACCATTGGGCAAACTCAGCCCATCTTTTCCTTCTATTCATGTTTACGTAAACACAATTGATATAACATACAATTTATATTGCAAACCCTAGTATCACATCAAGTAAGAAACGGCAGCTCTTCTTCATTCGATTGAGTTTTAAGCATCGTTTAACACTATTCGTAAACGTGACACTATCATTTGAAGGTTAGTGAATTCGTCTTGATAAAATTCAAGTGATTGTTCTTATTTATGTATAAGCTTGTAACAACCCGTATGCTAGCAAACTTGATTTATATGATTTTGGAATGCTTTTGATGTTGTGTGATTTAATCTGTTCCGTGTATTATACATTAAGAATTGAGGGTCGCGTAAGGGATATGGATCGAGTCATGTATGAATGAAATATCAATTGCGCAAGTCTTATTGGACCGAACTCAAATATCAACTGTTGTCTTAATATTTATGGTTATCCCATGCAAACCAAACACAAATTTCAATCCAAACTTGATCTTTATTGAGCCAAACAAAGATTTATCACATGACCACTGACAATTCACATGCAATCTTAAATGGGCCATTTATTGATTTGTTATAATGGGCTGCCACTATTAAACTTCACATGCAATGTAATGATTGGAATTAGACATGTATGGCCGACAACTGTTGTATTCTATATATGCTTATATTGATTTGGAGCATGAAAAGTTGATGTAAATGGTAATTCTATGATAGATGTTTATAATAAATAGGATGATAATTGTTATGGCTTGAATCCGAAGGGTAATGATAAAATAGTTGGTTAAGGGAGGTAGTGAATTAATTGTGAAATTGGTTAAATGATACTCACATGATGTCCGATCTGCTTGATGTATATGTGTGTGTAAATCAACTGTTGAAATGGTAATTGATAGAAAGGTGTTAGAAATTCAAAAGGGATAATGATTGAAATCATTACTAGGTTGCTTGAATTGATTGGGTTATGAGCCAACATGGAACTGTCAGAATATGTTGGTTGTATGTGAGTATGTGTTGTTATGGTATTTGGGCATAAAAGAAATAACCCACTGATTAATATGAATTACCGATTAGAGTGAACATTATGTGATGAGTTTTGCTATGACTTGGAAGTGTTCGGTCTGTTTGATTTTGTAAATGTTTGGGGATGTTGGTCACACACTGATAGGATGATTACACATGTTTACCCTATGTTGGGCCTGACACATTAGGGTTGCACATCATACACTGGTAGCATAACTATTCCAGGCCACTTTACATTGGGCCATAGTCATCGTCTTGAACCACGTAGGTTGTTGGATTAAACTATATTCTTGGGTCACTTATCTAACACTTAGTCATATAATAAAATGGGCCATGCGCTGTATGTGGGCCCAAACTCTTGTGATTAATCGTACAGCAGCAAGGTGGGCCGAAGGCCATTGGGCCACCACTAGGGGTCACACACTTAACACATGGGCTTACACTGACTTGGGCTGCACACAGGCTGGCCTGCATCGCTATTAAGTCGCCCACTTGAAACTAGATCGCACAATTGTTTGAAATGCACACTTGTCTAAGTTGTACAGTAATAATAAATGGACATGATATATGGGTAGTTGCGGGTTGAGTGATGAATAATAGGGAACAGTTAGATGGATAGTGAAACATGAATTCGTGATGTGAACTTTGTATGAGACCCGAATACTTATTACGAGTTGTTGTGGATTGTTGTGTTACGTGATCTCTTGTTACAACTTGCATAATGATGTGTGTTTTATGTGTACGCTACGTGTGGAATATGAACGTGGAATGTATGATTTAAGTGCATATAAACTGATTGCTTTTGGTAACCACGGTAGGGTTTGGTTGACTGACGGGAACGGGTAACTAGTCTTACCGAGCAAACCTAAGGTGAGTTCACTGCTCTTTTCCAAGCATGCATCCCGGGAAGGGATATCGGGTAAAGTTTTCAGGGAAGAATGTCAGGTTAATGGGATGTTTGTTATTACTCAGTTTCTATCATATAAGACCCCTTACATCTACCGATTGTTACCGGGAAGGCAACGAGGTATTTGGTTGATAACGCTATTAGGTTTGGCACCCTCACACCGGGCCGGAATGGACGGGCGTGAACTAATTACCTTGACCACTTGACCAATGCTTTGATAGAGGCATTGGGGTTTGGGCAAACACATCTTGTAGCCACATACGGTAATCGAGTTAATAACAACATCAAAACAAAACGTTGAACTGTTTTAAACACACATCTGGTAACTAACGCGTTAACAAAACTTTGAACTCACCAGCGTCGTCTGACACACTTGTCTTCATGCTTGCAGGTCTGTAGGTTTATATCATTTGGAACTTGCTGTCTGGGAGGCTGGAGTGGTCATGGGTCGAGATACAAGGAATCGCAATACAAGCTTAATGGTTTATATACACATGTTTTACGAAACACTTAACAAATAAATTATGCTTCCGCTGTATACAATGAATGACATGTAACGCCTGTAACACTTTATGTTAATGAATGAAAGTTTTATTTAAATACATTTATGAGTTCAATGTGATTGGTGGCTTGGATCCTGGTATGTCACACGCCTCGCGGGGGTTTCCGCATGTGGTATTTTGGGGGTGTGACAATTAGAGTGTGTTAGATAAAGATTTGGAGGTGGTGAAAGTGTTTAGGAGGTGTAAAGGGTTGGTATTTATAAGGAGGATAAGAGGTTGGGGTTTTAAAGAATGTGGTTGGGAGTTAAAAGGAGAGAAATATAAAAAACAAGCTGGTTGCGAGCCTACTGTCTGGGAACCCCTTGCGGACCGCAAGGGTATGATCACACGGTCTGCAAGGATCCTTAGAAAATGAAAAAAGAAATTATTTTAGTCCTTGGGCTTGTTTTGTTTGTTATTTTATGCCACAAACTCAATGTTAAGCATGTTTATAGGTAATTAAGGTGTATGTAAGCATGTAAATGATAATAACACGTATGAATTAACATTTCAAAGAAAATATAATCTCGACGTATGACTTGGTTTTGAATTAAATTGCGTACTCGTGATTGTTTACGTATCATGCAAAAATAATTAGGAAAAAATAATATAAAATATGATTTCCATTATGATCAAGTCTTGAATTACAAGGGATTGAATGGAGAAAATACGAATTACGTTAAAATGGAAAAGAATGAAAAATACGAAACGTTACACTTATGAAAGAGTTTGAAATGAAAGAGTTCGGGTGATGCAAAGAATATTATTGGTATGGAGATCACAAGAGATAGAAGCATTGGAATAATTATGCTTTCTCAATGTTCTTAATTGAAGAAAGTACATAATAACAGTTTTCATGGACAATATTGAAGTTGTGTTAACACCTATGGGTCAACATTTCATATTGTCTAAGCTTGATTCACCAGAAACTGACGATGAGGTGGAGAAAATGGCAAATGTTCCTTATTCAATAGTAGTGGGGAGTCTTATGTACCTCATGGTATGCACTAGGCCAGACTTGGGTTACGCAGTTGGCTTAGTAAGAAGGTTTCTAAGTAATAGGGAAGACATATTAGGAGGTTCTAAAGTGGATATCGAGATACCTAAATGGTACAAGGAATGTTGGGTTATTGTTTGGCAAAAGTCTCAATTCAAAGTCTATGGTTCAAGGTTTCGTTGATTCATATTTTGCTAAAGACTTGGACAAGGGTAGACCTATCATAGGTTGTTGGTTCAGTTCTGTTTTGAACATAAAGGAAAACATGAAAACATACCTTTGGTTGCATCAGCACAGGTTAGCAGAGAATCCATTAAGGGTTGACATGATTGTCATCTTGGTCTGGTTCCTCCTTAGGGTGCTGACTGATGATGGTGGCTTAGAAAACCGATAAGGGAATCGGTATGGAGATGGAGGTCGAAATTATGATGTTATGTGTTATTAGGGTTGTGTCTAATGTGTAACTGTCTAACCCTTTAACCTCCACATAACTCTCCTTATATAAGCACCCAGGAGGAAACCCTAATTAGTTAATAAGGGTAATATCGTCCATCAACAATTACCAACTAATTATTTAATAGGATTGTTATATATTTTGATCTATATAATGTAAATGATTATAATGGCTACAGATTAAATATTAATACGTAATATATTTAATCTTACATTCTCCCACTTAGCCGAGTAATCATTTACTATGAGTATTAGATAAGCCTGATCAGGAGTTAACACTCATTTTAGCCTTAAACAAGTACTATAGCAGAGAAATACAGCCGTTGAATCATTATGCGACTCAGGACCCCCATTAATCATACTATAGCCTTAATTTAAAACCTAATCGTTATGATCAAAATACGCATAAGCCCTTTGTTTGATTTGTAACTTTATTTGTCTTATATGCCATTATGTCGACTTGACATATTCTTAGAGACGTACAAAATCAAACTGATGAGGAAAAATTAACTAATACTTAGTCATTCATAGTACGATATGCATTTGCGCATGGCCATCAAATAATACCCGTCTCTGAGCTCTCTTAATAAGACTTATGGGTAATAGCCCTTCAGTTACAGGATCCTTAAGCATATCATGAATGTATTCGATACAAACTTAGTTTCCTCAATTCGTTCATAAACGAATAATTAATTGCGTATCGAAATTTAATGCAGCACCTCTTGAACTGTTACTGTTCAAGGAGTCATGGTAGCTGACTTTATCACACTAAGTCTTCAAAACATTAATTATATGGAGTTAATAAACTTATGAGTCTACTGATATATCTCCAACAACATTTAGTGACTATATTATGTCGTTATAACTTAGGTTGTTAATATCAGTGCATTATGACTCCTCCATGAAATAGGTTTTGTCTGCTGACATAAAGATATACCCGAAATTACATTTTATCATCTTTGAATATCACAAAGTTAGAGTAATAAACCGGTTTTAATTCTCACTTCTTCTTCAAATAATAGCCTCTCGTTTCTTTTAAAGATATTGTAATACTCCATTAGATGCTTCACATTAATCTAGACATATCTAGTGTGTTGCAATGTGAGTAATATCTAAACGAGTATAGACTTAAACTTACATAAGGCTTCTAATTAATGAAGCGTAACTAAATAATCTCATTTACCATATTATCCCCTGAAGGAGAGCAATATTGATTGTTACATATGTAAGGACCCATTAAACTTATGGAATGGAACTAATATCCCATTGGGTCTATCTCAGTATGTTATGATATCAATCATGTAAGAGATATCTCTGAGATTTATTATATCAAAGTTTGTGTTAACAATGCTTTGACTTATGTAACATATACTTGTCAAAAGAATGTCATCTATATAGACAAGTTTATTTTAGTTGCTCCCACTCATCTTGAGGTAGGTACATTAATCCACTTGATTGTTGATGAAAATAATTACGTTAAGATTTCATCACATTATAATGTTTGCATTAACCCATACATGGATTTTATTGACTTACAAACAAAGTGTTCCTCAACCTTCAGTTTAGAACTTTCAGGTTGTTTTATGAACATGTAAATGTGTCAGCCAGTTTGTTAGGGAAAATTGTTTTTAATGTTCATCTAATGTAGCTTTAAACTATTATAAGCTACTAGAACAGTGATGATCCTCAAAGAAATCTTCTATAAGATATGTAATAAAGATTCTTTAATAATTTATCTCTTCCTGAGTACAACCTTTGACAATCAATCAAGCTTCTTCGTGTCTTAACGCTTATATTAGGATTTGGTTTAGTTATGAACACTCTTAGGTAATTCAATCAAATCCCAAACGTTATACGAAACATAAAATCAGTTTTACTAGAAAACTGTTTTATTCCATTAAGAATATTGATTGACACTAATGGCTTAATTTGAAGAGATAGGATCAGCAAACATTTCCAAAATCCATTTCAAGTTCAATTAGGGAGGTTATGTAATCATCAAAGTTAGTAGGCTTTTAAACCTAGATGACCTCCTGAGTTGATTATTGGGTTCATTAGAAGTTTCAGTTTTATGGATTAGCTCTTGGTTAGGTTGCTATCATTTTCATTCTAAGTTTATAAGAGTTGGTGCAGTATGGTGTACAAGAGGTGTAATCGGAGTTAAATTCGGAGTGAAAGAAATTTAATGACACTCTTCCCCCCGCCTCTTGTACTCCTTGCAAGTCATAATAAGGACGTTGACTGCTCCCACTGACCTTAGAAATCTTTAGGAACTCAGCATGCTTAGGGTCAATACTTAACGACCGAAAAAATTGTAATAGAGAAAACAAATTAATGACGTTAGTCGTTGTAGTTTCTCTTGTTAAGGATTATGTTAGTTTAGGTAAGAAATCTAAGTGTGTCCACAATTAGGCAACAATGAAACTTCTGTAAGAGTAGCATTAGATTTAAGGAGATAAGTTATGATAGAACAGTGTCATAATGGAGCAGTGTCTTGTACAAGAGGTGTAAATTGAAGTAATATAAAGTTTTCACTCCCCACCTCTTGCAACTATTGCAAGTTATTATTAAGACACTTAATGCTCCCACTGATCTTTGATATCTCTAGAAATGCTACAAGAGAAGTTTCAATGAGGTACGTGACGTGGGAACCTATCATATATACGTTAGACTTTATTTGATTTCTTTAATGTCCAGATATCATAAGAAACTTTAGGGACATATTTAATAGAAATCTTATTAAGTAAACATATGAATAGATTTCTTCTAAGACTGTGGGCCATATGCGACAAAAGTTAGCTACATGTTGATAGTCTTTTAAATGATAAATGAATTATGTCTGAATATTCCATTTTGAATAAGTTCCACGAATATCAATGAATGACTTATGATGGACCCATACTTATTCCTTAAGCCAAGTAATATTTTAGGGCTTTAACGTCATGATTTGAAATCACTTAGAATGAGATTAGATGAATAATCATCCTCATTAACCATGTCATAATTTCTCATGAATTTCGGTTATAATCGATGAAATTTATAAGTCTCATTTTCCTTTTGTCAAATTCTCATTTGCATGATGACAAAAGTTGTGAAAATGTAAGGTATCATCTAGTTTCATTTTAACAATGTTTCTATCCAGATATTTAGAACAAATAAGATGAGAGTTTAAGATAAGTGTGACTTTATGTTGACTATGCAAACCTCACAACCTTCATGACATAGCCTAAGTAATGATACTGTACTCTGATTAATAATCAGAACATGTAATGTATCGAAAAGCTTTGTTAGAAGACTGCTTATTATGGTTCTTATAGCGTTAACAATTAATTTTGTCACTAACTCTCATATTAGTTATTTGTCAAGTTCTGGTAAGGAAACGTATGGAACTAGAGTCAACTAATCATGTGTTAATTGGAATATTAAAATTACCAGACTTAAATATCATTAATAAGTGACTATCTAATTAATTTACCCAACTGTTCTTTAGAATAATGGATAGTCTCGTTGCTTATGTCTAGTCTAATGACATAATTATGCAGTGAGATTTTCCCTTTAAGAACCTTAATGTTGGAATTAGCACTTGTAATTTGTCTATGGACCTTAGAACAATCCTCTTTTAAAGTATTAGTGGTTGTAAGGTGAATAACAACTTATTTTCCAGCTTTAAACATTTACTTCTTTGTACATATGTTGCTTATCAACACACTCGTTATACTTTGGTATTTTGAGTGTTGTAGTTGATTTTATAATGCATCAAATTGTACAAGTGAAAATCTTAGTATGTAATGGACTGGAAAAAATGTACTTATTTCCATGCGTAAGCCCTTAACGTTATGGGTCATGGTTTTGTACATTATAATGTATTCACATATACCACTTAACTTTATAGTTTAGAGTTTCAAATTAAGGCATGCATCTTAGGAGTTCTAGTGATTATTCCATAATTATAGATTAGTCTTAGGAAAGACTTAATCTGGAATAACTTTAGTGATAGCATTTACGTTAGAGAGTTCTTGATTATCATAATAGACATCATGGTCGATTTATCCTATTCATCATGCTCTAACTTTCTTCTGTTATAATCTTTATCAGAAGAGAGCAATAGGATTATCGTGTCTTAGGAAATAATCAAGGATTTAATTTAAGAGCTAATTCTAATAGAAACTTTAAATAAAGCAAACATTTTAGGTTTAAAAAATTAGAGTGGATGAGATATAGATTAATAGAAGAAAATTACAGTGAGTAACATTATGGGTACTAAGAATAAGGCAGACGAAATGATCATAAAACTTAATTAAGGATCATTAATCTAAGGATCATTATGTGAAGAGATTGTGATATGTCTATTACTAACATCAAAATAATAGACTTAGCTAAAAAATTCTACTTAAATGAAGACAAAACAGCTTTGGCCAGAAGTGTAATCATTTAAGCATATGTGCAAAGTAGTTGTAACAAATCAGCTTTGGCCAGAATTGAAACAATCACTTTAGTTGTGCACTTGTTGAGTATGCCATCTATGAATGAATTAAATCAGCTTTGGCCAGAATTAAGACATTCATGCTTATGATGCATACACAACATAGCTTTTGTAATACTTGAATGATAAGTAGATGTATCAAGTCAGCTTTGGCCAGAAATGATATATCAGAAGCTCATTCAAGTTAAGCTATTTTGGTTTTGTAAAACATTATTTGATCCTTATTAATTAGCTAAGTAATTACAAAAATTTTTAGGTCACATTAAACAGCTTAAGTAATGAGATTTCGAATCTTGTGCGATCAGTAATGACTTGTGCGATCGGTAATGCCCAAGTCTTATGCGATCAATAAGGCCCAAGTCTTGTGCGATCCATAAGGCCCAAGTAGACTTGTGCGATCCATAAGGCCCAAGTAGACTTGTGCGATCCATAAGGCCCAAGTAGACTTGTGCGATCCATAAGGCCCAAGTAAACTCGTGTGATTAATAAGGCCCAAAACTTATGGATCAGTAATGCCTTGTGCGATTAGCAAGGTCTTGTGCGATCCACTAAGTCTTGTGCGATCCACTAAGGCCTTGTGCGATCCGTTATGTCTTGTGCGATCAGATCTTTTTTTTTTTTTTTTCTCTCGATCTGATCTTGTGCGAATGTTAAGGGGCTTGTGCGATTTGAACATTAAAGATTTCGAATCCTCTGTATAATAGCTGTTTGTTGTGATAACTTAACAAAAAAATTCGAAAAATATGAATTGTGATATGGTTTCCTATTATAATATTGATCTATTTTTATCACTAAATTTCGAAATCATGATATGTTTATCCCTTTAACATATTTCGAAAATCCTTAATAGAAAAATAGATCAAAATAAGGAAAAACACATAACAATTCAAATCATACTCCAAAACTTATAGGATATTTCGAATTTTATCTAAGAACGTGATGAACCCTAAATAAAAAATACTCAAACATTCATCCGAAATCTGGAATTTTATTACACATTTAATCATATTTCTGAAACTTCAGATTTCGGAACAGTAATCACGAATGAACATAACGATCCGAGATGTATATCAGATGACAGAAATCGAACTGTAATGATTTCTGATGATGAAAAACGAATTTTTAATTATCGTTTTAAAACCTGTTTTCCAGTTTTTAATCCAGATTTACGGATAGAAGACAGAACCGACTAATCAACATATGCTCTGATACCACATGTTGGTTCAGTTCTGTTTTGAACATAAAGGAAAACATGAAAACATACCTTTGGTTGCATCAGCACAGGTTAGCAGAGAATCCATTAAGGGTTGACATGATTGTCATCTTGGTCTGGTTCCTCCTTAGGGTGCTGACTGATGATGGTGGCTTAGAAAACCGATAAGGGAATCGGTATGGAGATGGAGGTCGAAATTATGATGTTATGTGTTATTAGGGTTGTGTCTAATGTGTAACTGTCTAACCCTTTAACCTCCACATAACTCTCCTTATATAAGCACCCAGGAGGAAACCCTAATTAGTTAATAAGGGTAATATGGTCCATCAACAATTACCAACTAATTATTTAATAGGATTGTTATATATTTTGATCTATATAATGTAAATGATTATAATGGCTACAGATTAAATATTAATACGTAATATATTTAATCTTACATAGGTTATATATCTAAAGTGAATGATAGTTCGGTAAGTAGGAGGTTAACATTGTAGCACATTGTTGCTTTGTCATTTACTGAGTCTGAGTCTATTGCATTTACAAAGGTAGTTAACGAAGCCATTTGGCTTTAAGGCTTTGTGACTGAATTAGGAATTAATGTGGAGAAAGATTTAGTGTTATGTGACAATCAAAGTGTCATGCAGTTATCAAAGAATCCAATATTTCATGTAAGGACCAAGCATATAAGTGTAAAGATGCATTTTATTAGAGAGGTAATAATCTCTAAACAAGTGGTTGTGGAGTACGTTGATACAGAAGAGAATGCAACCGATTTCCTTACCAAAATTGTTCCTGGTCCAAAATTCAAAAGGTGTTTGAATTTGCTTAATGTTGGTGAGTAGCAAATGGTGATTAGTTCAATCATAAATGTGGAAATTATTGGGTATTATGATAAATTCAACATGCAAGAGTTAATTAAAACTAGTTGGTTTGATTAATAAGGTTGAGGGGCATAGTTGTCTTTTCATGGTTTTGAGTTTTATTAGGCTTTCCTAGATATTCATAACTCATGAAAATACAGGGTATAAAATTGTCAGATAGAAACTTTGTTACTTGATTAGAGCAGGTCGTTATAAGCGCTATGGTTTAGGACTTTAGGCCTGAAGGATGAGGGCATAGAAATTCTATCGCATTTGTTCATCTTTTTCTCTTTAATTTGTTATCATAGTTTTGTTTATTTGTAATGAATAAAATTCCTGATAGAATTTGGTGTTTATTGATCGATTTCATTATTGTTCAATTTTGTTTTATTAGATTTTTCTTTGGTTTTGAATTCGTAAATTTTCGTATAATTGTTCAATGGAATGGGGTAGCTAGAAGGATGATTCGAACAAGAAAGATGAGTAACAAGCCATATTATTTTTCCATGAAAAAGGAGTAAACACATGGTAGGATTTCTATGTAAGCATGATGAGAAATAGACAAAGAAATGATATGTAAAGATATGTTTTGTGAGTTGGAAAGTTCAGGTGAATATGTTATTGTCGCTAAAGCAATAGCAGGACATTTTACCTAGGAACTTGCACCAAATTTATCCATGTTCAAACATTGTATACGATTTAGGGGCTGTTTGGTAGCCTCTTAATGACCATTCAGATGCTACCTCTTAATGGTTTAAAACCTCTGAATGAATAAGAGGTAACCTCAAGTCTGAATGGTTAAGAGGTAACCTCTGAATGGTAAATCATCACATGTCACATTCTTCTACCTTCTCATTAGTAAAATTCTTAATGGTTCCATTAAGAGGTAGCTTCTTAATAACCATTCAGAGGCTACAAAACAGCCCCTTAGTATTTTACAGACACACATGTGACATTATTGTTTTTGGACTTTGGCTTTCTCATTACTTATATCCTAGTGTTAGTTTAGATTTTTGTTCACGTTTTAACTAAAAGTAAACGTGATGTATAGCCGTTAGTTTTATAGCTATTGTCATGAAGTTGTGTATAAAATTAAACAAAAAAAAAACAACAATGGATGAACATTTCGTGTATTTAATGTGACAAATTCCACATTTCACTGACCCTACTGATGGCTTTGTTATTGATAAAATTTACCGGGTATGATTGTTGTTGTTGTAATGTGACAAATTCAGCTTTTAATTGAAAGAAACCATGGTGTAAAGATGATTGTTTTATACGTAATGTCATGAACTTGTGTAGAAAACTTGATCAAACGAGCAAATAACAATGACCATTTATGCGTACAAGATGTGATAAATTATGTTAGATGAAATATATTAGTTAGGGTTTATTGTAATGTCCTATAGCATAATTGGGAGATGTTTTGGGTAAATTTCCTTTGTATAATTATGCTCATTGTATAATTATGCTCATTGTAATTAGAGTAAATTGTCAAACTCGTTCCTGATGTTTGGGTATGGTTGTAAGTTTCATGCAAAACAACTTTTTTTTGTGTCAAATAGTCCTTCGCTTTTGGAATTTTTTTTTTGTCATTTTTCATCCAAACGTCTAATTTGCTTTATTTTTTCTATTAAACATTTGGATGAAAATGACAAAAAATCTCAAATCTCAGGGACGATTTTGGCAAAAAAAAAAAATTGGACTTTTGGATGAAAATGGCAAAAAATCCAAAAAGTGAAGGGCAATATGATTTTTGGATGAAACTAGCAAACATGCACAAACCTTAGGGACGATTTTGGCAATTTACTCTTGTAATTACTTCTACAAATATCTACTAATACAAATTTATGTAACGGATTGATGTGACTAATATCCTTCTCTCTAATTGTGTTTTCGTGATAATTTAATTTGTCCTTCAATCATCACTTAGACTAAGTGTAGTGGGGCTTTAGCCAATAGGCATCAAACATCTGAGGTGATGACGTCCTTTTTGCATGTTTTTTGGTGTGAAGGGCGCCAAACACGGTGTCAGAGGGGGTGGGCGGGGAGCTAGTTTGCTAATGCCTGCATAGAGGGAGGGCGCGATGGGGATGTGGCATGTTGCTCCGACGTGGAAGGCGGCGACGCCATGGAGCGTTAATTGAATACGAAGTATTATATTATTATATTAATATATGCACTAAAAATATAATCTCAAATGATTAACTTTAACTTTACTTGTATTATTGAGAGTTAAATTTTGATTACTATTTAAATTAAATTATTGACCAATTATATGATTTTTGGACTTTCTCCACCAATTGTTAAAGTCATCATGTACAACTCTTGTCACGTCGATCTACCTTTTCCATGTTAATTATTTGTACAAACATAACTGTCTACTTTTAATATTTGTGGTCATTTAGATGTTTTGGTATGTTTCTTATTTATGTTTGTTTTATTGTGTGTCATTTTATGATCATGCTATGTACGTATACCAACAAAACACGAAAGCTACTTTTAGGAATTACTAAAAGGTAACTTTTTGAAGCAATTTATTCACGCAGTTGATACATCGAGAGCCGGGAGGGGTGGTGTTCCCTGTCGGCAAAATGCTCCACCTCAGCATTCCCGTTCTCTTCCCGAACCCATACCGCATGGTCTAATTATAATCAGTCATCGGTTCAAAAATCCTCATTTCACACAAATCACATGGTATGTATAAGAAAACGAGTATGATTTCGTATCTAGTGTTGCGTCGAGCTCACATGTAGAACACGGTTATAGTGAAAATCATACCCTGTCATATTTAAGCATTTAAACGAATGTAATAGACTTGATTCCATTTACTAAGATTACATTTAGAAAGTTGGAATGTAAAAAGAAACGTTCATAGCATTATAGCCTAGTGATATCTTGGGGTGGGATAAGACTTAGGGGTTGTTTGGCAACTTCTAAATGGTTAAGTACTGAACCAGTAAGAGGTCTGAACCATTAAGTGCTGAACCAGTAAGAGGTCTGAACCATTAAGTGGCAGTATAATGCTTAACCGTTCAAAGGCAAATTTCTGACCAATTCAGATTAGAACTCTTAAACATTCAGACTTAGTATAATGCTTAACCATTCAGAGGCAAATGTCTGAACCATTTAGACATCTGCTCGCAAAACAAACAATCTGAACCATTAAATGCTGAACCAGTAAGAGGTCTGAACCATTAAGAGCCTCATTAAGAGGTAAACAAACAGCCCCTTAGGGACAATGTGGTCCTGGGTTCGATTCCCACAAGGGGGATTTTCCCATATTTACTGGGTTTTCTCTTGAATTAAGCCGCTCATTTTTTCTAATTGCACAGGGTATCCGAATTCTCATGAACTACGCTTATTATGTTTTCTGATATGTATCTTATCATCCTTTGCATTAATGGGTAGTTGCAATATTAATGGGTAGTTGCAAAATGTTCATGTTTATTGTTAATATATAGAAAAGTTATCTCCAAATGTATGTGATCTAATGATGTGATTATAATAGTTGTTTATGCTCTACAACTTGTTATAAGTAACATACTTCCAATGAAGTTTTAGAAACATAGCCACCACCTTTGTTTTGAGACTTCTACCCAATCTCTCTCTCTCTCCCCCTCTCTCTCTCTCTCTTGATGAAGGTGACAAATGGGAAGCAAAACCATCAAGCTACAACCCTTGGAACCACATCCAAAACCCTAATACTTGTAACCCTAACAACACTCATCACCCTCACAGTTGTACCTCTTTACTACCCTCTCCACAAATACCCATCCACACATCCTTCTTCTACTACCTCTCCTGTGTACCACCCTCAAGACGAACTCATCAAAATCAATGACAACCACCATAAATGTGACGTGTTCTCCGGCGAATGGATACGCAACCCTGATGCTCCATATTATACTAACATAACATGTTGGGCCATTCATGAACACCAAAACTGCCAGAAATATGGACGACCCGATTCGGATTTCATGAAGTGGAGATGGAAACCCGATGGGTGTGATCTACCCATTTTCAACCCGTATCAGTTTTTGGAGATTGTTAGAGATAAATCTTTGGCTTTTGTTGGTGATTCTGTAGGTAGAAATCAAATGCAATCCTTGATGTGCATGCTATCTAGGGTAAGTTCATCTACATCGATCACTCATTTCTTTTAAATTATTTGTTTATTTATGGGCACAGGATAGAAGGGGAGGGGGGGACTTTTCGCTCATTAGTGTCTGTTATGTAGTTTTCGTATTGAATTTTTTAAGTATATACGTTTTCGACCCTCCGGTCGGAAATCTCAAGCTCACTGATATTTCTCCATGTTTTATTCATAATTTTGTAGATTAATTTTAAGTGAACATTAGAGTGTTAATTTAAATAAATTAATAATTTCAAGAATCTTGTAAATAGATTAAATAATTGATCAAGTAGCCATATTTTTATTGAGTTATAATATTCTTGTTATCTATCTATTTTTATATTAAAACAATAAAATAATGTGATATTGTGATACGTGAATATGTGTTTTTGTATCTATCTTTTGTAGTGTAACTAATTTACTCGTTCAAACCATGAATATTCTCAATACGTAAGCAATTTATACAAGATATGTTGTGTATTTTATGAATTTACAAGATGACTAGATAACTATAAAACACTAACAACTAATTATTTTTTCATTGGATGGATAAAAAAAAGAAAATATTTATTCTCGATGAAAACAATTATTGTTAAGCTCTCATTTTCTTGGTTTATTTCCATTGGATGGATAAGAAAAAAAAATATTTATTCTCGATGAATACAATTATTGTTAAGCTCTCATTTTCTTGGTTTATGTATATACTTAAAATAGATATAAAGGTTATTAATAGTTTAAATTCATCATTGATTCGATAAATTAAATTATTGTTAAGCTCTCAATTTCTTGGTGTGTGTATGATTAAATGTATGTAGGTTTTTAATAGTTTAATTTATTATTGATTGTTATTTCTCGATAAATACAACTATATTGTTAAGCTCTCGTTTTCTTGGTGTTAATGTATGATTAAATATATATAGGTTTTTAATAGTTTAGCTTTATTATTGATTGTTATTTTTGTTGTATATATACATTTATTTAATATGATTATAAATTTTATTGATGTGATATAAAGAAAATATATAAAATGACAAATTAAGTATGGACAAAGGAAGAAGTCATTATACATTTCAAGCTTTATAATATAGGAGTTTAGATGTCATCTTATGATCAAATTATGCACATGGTGGGGTCCACTTGCTTACGTGGAATTTATCTTAACAATTGGTCCTCATTTTTTAGATCTTATCATTTGCATTTACCTTAACAATTGGTCCTCATTTTTTTAGATCTTATCATTTGCATTTACAAAGGCTTTTCTTCAATTTTTTAGATCTTATTATTTGCATTTACAAAGGCATTTCTTCAAATGTCCATTTATATATTTCACCCAAAAAAATATAAGTAAACGATGTCGTTTAGTTATCTTGGTTTTGATTTTCTAAGATAGGCATCTTGAATAGCCGTCACATAATATTTAATGATCTACACTATAAATTGTGCATTCTAGACGTACACATTTTGACATACCCGTCTACATGTCACCGAGGCTACGTGTTATGTGTACAACGCGTATGAACATCAGATAACACGAACCGTTGTGGTTCCATCTCTATCTCCTAGCAATCAATGTACGGGCCAACAACCTAACTAGATCATAGTTGGACCATGTTCATACCTAAAATTCAAACCTAACATACAATCCATATGCATATATAAAGCATCTTTAAATACAAAGTTAAATCTAAGGAACCGAATAAATAGATGCATCTATTATTTTAATTGTGATTCATTATAAGGTGATTATATAAACACATATATAATATACTTTTGTAGGGTGGGGTTCGGCTACAAAGTCTAAGTTTCTTAAAAAGTGTAAAAAGTTATAAAACACACCTAAAATCCACAAATAATATAGTGAAGATTACTAAAACACAATATCCAAACCCTAATAGTCCATAAAAACTTCAAACAGACCATTGTAGAACTATGAATATAAAATACAAAATGCTAATCAACATAAAACACAGTAATGTTTGTCATTCCATAATCAGAGCTTTATAATCCAAAACACAACACAAAACCTACATATGTGATGTTTTGGTAATCTTCATTACGTTATTTGTGGGTTTTTGTTGTGTTTTATGGTTGACATTATGGTGTTTATGACTTTTTACATTTTTTTTTTTAAATTTAAACTTTGTAGCCAACTTCTAGCCTACTTTTGTTATCTCTATGTTATATCTTGTCAACACCGCGCACAAATGCTTATACGGTTTACCATTTTCTACTTAAAAATGAATCTGATTATTTGCAAAAGAAAAAAAAATTGTCTTTTTATTATGGGTCACTTTTATTATCATTCTGTTTTGATAATTATGGAGCTTCTTTAAATTTTATGGCTTTAATTTTATGGCTATAAGAAACAAACTAAATATGTAGAAAGAAACAATATATATATTTAATTACTTTTGGCTTTAATTTTATGGCTATAAGAAACAAACTAAATATGTAGAAAAGAAAAAAATATATATATTTAATTACTTTATACATCATAAAATATATGAAAATAATATTTTATGTTGAACAATAAATTATATTCTTTTGGTTAGGTTGGACCATTGTAGACCCGTGCCAAATATATTAATATACTTGGTCACGATTTTTAGGGAATATAAACTTGCTGGCCACTGACAATTTTTCAAAGTTTAACGTGTAGTGAATTATTTTTTATCAAATAGTAATAGGAAAGAATAATTTATAAGAATAGTTACAATAATAATATCAGCATTTTTTTTATTTCCAGGTGGAATATCCTATTGATAAATCAGCGACAACTGATGAGCATTTCAAACATTGGTACTATGTCTCTTACAACTTCACTCTAGCCACTTACTGGTCACCATTTCTGGTAAAAGCCGAAGAGGCGAGTGCCGATGGCCCCACCCATACGGGACTTTTCAACCTTTACCTAGACGAGTTTGATGAGAAATGGACAACACAGATTGACGGATTTAATTATCTGATCATCAATGCAGGCCACTGGTTTTGGCGGCCTGCATTGTACTACGACAATCGTCAGGTGGTTGGTTGTAGATATTGTCAGTTGGACAACATCACCGATTATCCAATGACATTTGGATATAGAAAGGCGATAAGGACAGCGTTTAGGGCAATCAACAGTCGAGAAAACTTCAAGGGTATAACGATTTTACGAACGTTTGCACCAATGCATTTTGAGGGTGGCGAGTGGAATAATGGCGGCGATTGTGTGAGAAAGATGCCATTCAAGAGCAATGAGATCACATTAGAGGGTATTAATCTGGAGTTGTATATGACACAAATTGAAGAGTTTAAAAGGGGTGAAAAGATGGGGAAGCAAAGGGGTTTGAAGTATAGACTTTTGGACACAACACAAGCCATGTTAATGAGGCCTGATGGACACCCAAGTAGATATGGTCATTGGCCCAATGAGAATGTGACTTTGTATAATGATTGTGTTCATTGGTGCTTACCTGGGCCCATTGACACGTGGAGCGATTTCCTGCTTCATACATTGAAGATGGAGGGCTTGAGATCAGCCGAAGAGAGATCACATCCGAGGGGGTGAAGCGAATTGAGCCCGAATCAAGCCAGATATAGGTAGAAAGACTCTTGTTGATTGTTTTGGATCTGAAATTTGTATCAATGTTGATTATTCATGAAGTATATGGCATATATGTATTATTCATTCTTAAACAAGCCAAATAATTATAAAACGATGCAAAACATGTCAGATAACTTGTCAAGGCATTGGTCAAAAGGCATTCTCACAAATATGGTTGTACTAATCGCTAGTCGGCCAGTGGGGTTGATTGGCAATTAATCGAGATTAATTAGTGTCTGGTCAGGATTTTTACAACCATGCTTACAAAGCCCGTTGTAATGGGAGGTGATCTGTAGTCTGTACACTTATAAAATCACTAATATTAGTAATGTACAAATCATCGGCTTATACATGTATGCAAGTATGCAACTACTTGCAATATATGAAAGCTAATCTAATAATAACCAACAGAATAATCTGATTACCAGTTACCTTTTTTGTCGGATAGTTTTCGTCTCTCATGTCATTTCTCTGATATGCCATGATTGGCTGCCACTGTATGTACTGAATGAGGTTGGTTGGTGTTAAATGGGTCGTGTTTGCGGGTGGCGAGTCGAACCTGAATATGACGACGAACCCAAAAATTGTACCAGACACATGTTAGGTTTGTATCTTTAGCTAAATGTGTTTGCGGGTTCAAACTAAAACTGACCCAAACCTGTTAAGACTAAACTCAAACTAGTGAATTTCATGTTAGGTTCTTATCGTGTTAGAAATTCACACCCCTAAGCTAGAATATGGCTAATCAGATATTTCCCACATTTTGGCAGAATAATCAATCAGCATTCCAACCTCATATATAATCGACGGAAATTTATTCATATTAGTGAGTGGTGGTAGTTGCAGACTAGATGACCAGTGTTGAAGAAAGATTCCCCAGAAGATAAATAGGGACCGTAATCATGATTTAAAAAGGCTTTCCGAGGCCCGCCTCGAGGCTTGCGCCTCGGCCGAGGCTATGAAAAAAGCCTTAAAGGCTTAGCCTCATAGACCTCAGTCATCCGAGGCGCTGAGGCGGTGAGGCTTCACCAGACCTAGTGAAAATTGAAAAATTTTAAGTTTCTGGACTTTATTTAAGACCCATTATGTGTTTAAAAAAGCGCGCTTCAAGCGCGCGTGAAGCGATGAAGTGATGGGAAAACGCTTTTTTGGGTCTGAAGCGTTACATTACGTGAAGCGATGTGAAGCGAGCTTTAAGCGGCGAAGCGATGAAGTTGTGAAGCGACGCTCCAGCCAATCAGATCACCATTTGGGCCATTTTTTAAGCCCAACAGTCTTTACAAGGTACATATCGACCTTATATCGACGATATAGCGACTTCCTATGTGAAATCCGGCGAAAAATTCCGGCGACGGAGTTGCTTTCAGCCGGAAACCAGGAAGAAGGGGGAAGAAGAAGAGAGATGCTGAGAGCGGCTGCTGCGTATATGTCTTTTAGGCTTTTAGGGTTTTTATAAGTTAAGGTTTTTAAACATTTAACCCCTCTATCTTTCATTAGTTTACATTCAGTCCCTGAAACTTCTAACTTTTTACTTAAAAAGTGTAAAGATAGTTTGTCTATTTAAACATTTAACCCCCTCTATATTCAGTAGTTTACATTTGGTCCTTAAACTTTTTAATTTATGCATAAAAGTACAAAATTAACATTATAAAATACATATATATAATATGGATAGCTATTTTTTATACATATATATAAAATTAACATTATATATAATTATATATAATATGGAGCGCTTAGTATACGTGAAGCTCTCGCTTCGCGCTTGAAGCTTCGCTTAAAGCTTTTGGAACCAAAACGCTTCGGAGCGCTTCGCGCTTTTTTAAACCAAGGACCCATTTAGTGTTTATTGGGCTTAATTGGTGGGCCAACCCAATAGTTCACTTAAAAACATCTATTAGGTTAAAAAAAACCTAATCTAAAAGAAGAAATCGATTGGGCACGGATAGGATGAACAAGTTGGTGTATGTTATGTACAATAGGAGATTGGAGCAAAAGTTTATAAAGAAGACGAATCTAAAAGATGATGAAGACCCAATAGTTGCCGATGATGTTTTGTTGGATGATGAGTGGATAGCCAACCCGAGTGGGTATGAAGATGGCAATGGTGGAGTTAGCGGGTCAAATGCGGGAGAAGGTGAGAGTTCATCATCTAGGAGGAAAAAGAAAAGTGTTATTAATTTGGTTGATGAAGATGACGATCTAAATATGCCAGATGAAAACTTTGAGGATGATGATGCAGAGGAAAACGAGTTCTATGAACTTTTCTAATTAATACAATTATTTTCAATACAAATTTGGATGAAGATGAAGACTTAACATTTAACCTAAATACTTTAAATGACCATCAAAGCAAAATAAAAAGTTTCAGAAGAATGGAAGTATCTACCACTGTGTGGATCATTGAACTTTCAAGCAAAAATGTATCTACCATTGTGTGAACCATATGATATGACCTAACCGGTACAAAAACATTATTTGTGAAGCAGAAAACAGTAAAGATTAAAGGATGTAAAGAAACTAAAAACGTGTTCATCAGGAATAGCACTGTAGAAGAAAGAGTTCAAAGTAAAAGATGTAAAATATATTAACATAATAACTGTTTAAATGCACATGTGGGGAACTTCATAACGATATCTTGATAAATACCAAAATATGCAGAATGAGAATGTAGAGCACAAAGGCCGACCTGAACAGCATTTGCCTCTGCACGGCCTCTATAGGCCTACTTGTAGGCTTGTAACGAGGATCAACAATGTAATCAGATGAATGATGTCCATGATCAGAGTTACTTCTCCCAAACCTATTTCTGGCAGCATTGGCCTCTGCGGTGCTCGTTTCAACCTTCCAAATTCCATTTAGTCTATCTAGTTCCATTTCTTTTATATGGATTTCACTCACCAAACCTTCTGCTTGAGCCTAATATTACCCAAAAAACATATAAATAAAACTTCATCGTAACTTTAAAACAAAATAAAGACTTTATAAAACAGGCACCTGCTTTGCAGCTAATTGTTCCATTAGGCTGTGTAGCTGTTTGTCCAACATCTTCTCTCTCTGAGCTGCAAGTAGTTATAAAGCATATATACACGTAAATCGCCATGCCTCAATTTAAAAAAAAAACAGAGATTTATAAATATGATGTATACTACTTTCATAGTTCAAAATTTCAAATACAAATTAGAAAAGTTCCTTTTATGTTCAAGTCAAACATTGCATATCTTTTTGGCATAATTTCATATACTTACCCAACAAAAAAGCATAATATCAGTTATCAAATATAACCATTTCTAAAGATATGACATTTATACCTACCCATAAAACATGCATTAGGATACGAGAGTTTGGAGCATACAGAGAGAGCTAATGGTATAATGGTCGTATTATAATTGTATTTAATGAAAAAAAATGCAAGTATGAAACTTGTAAGCTAATGGGTCAAGTTGATATTATGCAAGTGTCCACGTGTGTATACGAACGAAATTCAAGCTGATATGGACCCCTCTTTAGAAAAGTTGTTTAGAATACACATTATGTAGACTGTTGAACTTGAACATCTAAAACAGAACATAATTCTTTTTAGTTTCTCAAACGTCATATTTGGGAAACTAATGGTTAGGAACCAAAATACCAAATCATCTGAAAATTCCAAACTAGCATTTAAGCTCAATCTAAATCAATCTTTATCTAATATGAATCTTGACTGCAATACATTGTTCCGCAGCCTTGACCTATAGGGAACTTTACAAACAAACTATTGTCCTATAGTCAATGTTGCACTTATCGTTTCTAACGTATTTGTGGAACACAAAGTAATGTGTACAAAATATGCAAGGTACCTGGAGAAGGCTGCTTAAGTGACTCTTCTTGAACCTTAGACCATTGTCTCTCTAAATTTTGAACAATCTCTTCCAAAGAAGCCTACAAGATACAAAAAGTGTACAGTAGTGTCATGAAATTAAGAATGAAGTAAGACAAGATTACAAGAAATAGAATGCCATCGAAATAAGAGATACAAAAATTGAAAAGGTTATAACAAACCAGTTCCTTTTTCTTGTTCTCTAAACTCTCCTGCAAGGAAGAAATTTGCGCTGGGGTATGCGCTTCAGCTTCGGCTGTCGATTTAACTGAAAAACCAGCTGAATCTCCCAACTCATCGTCATTTGGTGCAGACTGTTCAATTTGCAGCTCGGTTGTTTGAGTTGCATCCAGTTCCTGCAAGGAAATTTTGATAATTCAAATATGAACAATTTCAACCATTTAATAAGAAAGACCTCAGTCAGACATCTGCCAGATAACAATTTTCAAACAATTTAAAGACATTAAAATTGAAAAAAGAAAATTAAAAAAAGAATCAAGCTCTTACAGTTACCTCTAGCTTAGCACGAAGTTGTTCTGCTTCTTGTAACTTCTCTTGTATCTTACCCTCACAATCTGATATGGCCTTCTCAAACGCAGCGTTTTCTTCAAGCAATGTAACTTCTCTCAGTTGTGCCTGACATTACATGTCATGCCCAAAGGTCACACGTAAGATCGAAACTTGTCTAACACATCTAGTTCATTCACAGATCCATATCATGCCCTTTCTATCTATCATAATAAAACAAAATTACATTTCAAAATTCTGAATCTGCTACTAACATGTTTTATTGAATTTAAGCAGGCTTTAAACCAATAATTCCAAAATCACAGATCTTTCTGGAAGTAATTGTAGAGGACAAAACTAGATTCTCTCAAACTTCAACACTAACGACAACGCATCCTCAACCGAACAATCAAATTCGACAAATCACAAAAATCAACGTGTTCTTTTGTAGAACATAGAGCATTCATGTTATGTCCATTCTATTCTATCATAATAAAACCCTAAAACACAATTCTTCTAAAAATATGCTTCAATGTAACTACTAATTCAAAATTCTAAATCTATTACTAACATGTTTAACTAAATCTGAAACTAATAAACTAAACTGTACTCCAGTGCTACAGATCTACTTACAAATCAAACTAAATTCAATCTAATTACACAAATTCTCAATTGCGCCATCATATTCAACAGATTTACGAAAATACCTGTTCTTTAGTAGAAGAGTGAGCATTCAATTGAAGAGCTAGGGCAGCGTTGGAGGCGAGTGAATGGGCGTGGAGGTCCGGGAGGCGTTGCGAGATATCCGGCGGAGGTATACGCTGCCGGAGGTCTTGTACGGAGCGGCTCAACGCCGCTGCTTTGATGTTTAAGTCTCGAACGTACTTTTCCTGTTCAGGACTGAATATTAAGGGGATGGAATCGGACTCGTCTTCCTCGCTGGTGGCGCCACCGCCGGATCTGACTACGTCCGCCGCCCATGCTAGTAGCCCTGCCATATCTGGTGGAGTGGATCTGGTTCACCGGTCAGTTTTATTTTTCGCTCGTTGGCCGGTGAAGGTGAACGAACGAACGGAGGTGGAGTCGATATTCGGATTGCGGTTTATGACCTGGTTGACGGGTCGGGTTTTGTTGGGTTGATAAAGATATTTTGTAATAGAGGTGCACAAAACCGGACGGGTACGGGTATGATCGGGTTTTGATTTTTTGGGTATTGTCAATACCCGGTTGGGTTTGGGTTCGGTTATTGGTCAAGAAATCCATACTATGTGTACTCTAGTTTATGTATGGCTCGGGTTTACTATACCTGGGTAAATATCATGTTTTTGGGTTCGGGTATGTTCGAGTATGATAAAAACTCGGGCGGGTTTTAAAAAACCCGGATGTGTATAAACATGAACTTTGTTGTTTTTTGTTTCCAACTTCGTATTTTGGTTTATAAACATGAACTTTAATGATATAGAACTTTAATGATATATAGGGATGGCAATGGGTCGGGTTTGGGTCGGATATTGGTAATCTCATACCCATGCCCGGTTATAAAATGGTGTCTCATACCCGACCCAATACATGTCGGGTATTTGTCGGGTAATTACTCGTTGGGTATCGGGTATATCCGTAGGTATCAAGTGTACTCATTAGTTTGTTAAAAGATATACATTTTTTACTATTATAATTATTATATAATACTATTAAACCAAATCATGTTAGCGCCAGGCATGTTCACTTTCTTTAAGTGACCACATCACTTTCTCTACTTTTACAATTTGGTCCAAAACTAAGGAGTGAAAGTCAAAAATTCAATCAAATACTTAGTCACTAAAATTCATCCTAGATTCAAAGAAAAAATATTACAAAATTAAACTTAAGGTTAAAGTGGCATTAGAGGGACATGACATATGTTATCAAGTCTTTTTAAAAATATTAATAAATAATTATTTATTGTGAAACAACGATCTACTAGCCTAATAGCAGAGAATATGGGAACAATTATAGGGAGAAAAGAACTGATATTTCATTGATATATATATGTATAATACAAGAGATACAACGTAGTATATATAGGAGAAGAAAACTTGGAGAAGGAGTCAGTCTATTTTAGGAGTTGATAACCATAATAATATAATAATATATTTATAACACTCCCCCTTGTTTATCAACTTAATACGCTTTGAGATGTTGTCTCGTTAAAAACCTTGCTATGAAAACCCAGTGGGACAAAACCTCAGCTAAGGGAAAAAGAGTGCAGCGCGTATTTTCTTCTCATGATACTTCTGGATCATGTGTGTTGCCTCATTAAAAACCTTACTAAGAAACCCCAAATGGGACAAAACTTAGTGAGGGAAAAAGAGTGCAACTTGAATAAGTCTTCCCCTCATTTTAACATGTATCCTGATGTGTGTCCATCTTCCTTGAAAGTTGTACAAAGCTTTTGTAGCCAATGATTTGTCGTTTGATCCCTTAATGTGCAATCTTTTATGTTGAGCAATGTTGTATAATCTTCTAACGAGACTTTATGTGTCTCCTTCCAAAAATATCATATGTTCATGATTGTGTTTTGTTACATCCTTGCATCTACAAGACTAACCAAACTTGTTTTGATGGGTTAGTAAAATATAATCAAATATCGTTTATACCTGAAATATTTATTTGAACTCATTCCAACGTCTCTTCGCTTGACAAAGGTTATATCATGACAATAAGCTCAAGTGAAAGATATTATAACCATACATAGCTAGCAAAACATATTAATGCACTTATGCATTTAATGATGGTACTTCTAGAATGAGAATCTCTAATTTGGTAGGAGATGATAATAGGCATTTCTTATAACAAATGACTTAACAACCTTTAACATACTTTAAGGTTCAACTATGTCCACTGAAATATCCAAACATCATCTTCTAGATGTACTTGAGGGACTGGTAAAATATAATTACATATATACTCGAACTGCAGTTCGAGTAATAGTTGGACCGTGCCAAGGTCATTCAGAAATTCTCCCTCTAAAAGCTCGGCAATTTTTCTCGATGATGCCTAGACATCATTATTGTAAATTGCGATTATAGTGAACTTTTAAAAGTAGAATGTTGATGGAACATGACTAATTTAATCAAACTTATATCCCTCTTTATTCGAATATCTCGAGTTGTACAACACTCGTCTCGACTATTTAGTCCATACGTATTTTGTCAGCTTCATATAATACGTTCTTGAGGTTTTGGCATCATTAATGCTTCTAGCATTATCAATCCATGAGGGAATTCTTTCCATCTTATCCAAATATGCATTTGCTTTCACTCTTTAGAAGTTTTGCTGCATAAATTTACCCATTTAAACATAGATATCTATATCATATGCAAAAATGTTATGAATACTTACTTTTATCTCCAAAATCCATATTGTACCATGCGTGTACACTATTTATTGAGGTATCACAATCACCGGGTACAAGTTTGCTATGTATGTTTCTTGGTGCACAAGTATTACATCGTTAAGATGTTTCAATTAATCTTTTAAGCACTCAGTTTCTTTAGAAACTCATCAGGCGTTCTAATTATATCCAACATGTAAAATAATCATAACCTATTCAAATCTGAATATGTATAAATGATCACATTGTTCTCGAGAACTTACTTTACATGACCTACATAATTTAATCATTCGGGAGTATCAAGTGATACATAACATTCATAAGACGAATATCAATTCTCTCTTTATATTACCAGACTAATAAAATATTGGAAAGTCAATGCATCCACCACTGGAGAATACGTCTCCTCATAATCAATCATAGGTCTTTGCGAAAATTCTTGTGCCACCAATTTTTCCTTATATCACTCAATTTGATTTTCACATAAAAAACATGTTTGTATCTAACATATTTTACAACTTTAATTGTATGGACTGTTGGTCCAAATACTTTCCATGTCATTAGAGAATTCAACTTTGTCTTATTTGCGTCTTTCCATTTTGGCCAATCATTTCTATGTTTACGTTCATAGACAGATCTCAAATCTTGATTCTCATCATTTAATCATTTTAAGCGCTACATTATATACAAAAGTATAACGACGTCGATTTTTATTTCAATTCCATACATATCTTAGACATGATACAACTTATCGATATCTCTTTATTTTCAGGTACCTGATGTTCTTCTTGAACCATCATGTCTACTGTCTCTTCAGGAGATCTTATTACTATAACCTCGACTTGACCATCTTAATTACTTGCTCCAATTTTTGAGGAATTTTATTATTGGAATCAACTAGTCTACCACGTTTTAGGCGTGAAATCGACTCATTACAAAAAATATGTGTTTGTCCTCTTGGGACACAAATGTAACTAGAGCGTAAACAGTTAATCATATGACTTACTTAGTCACTCTATTTAGGTCAGTGAACTTGTCGGGTAATTTGCTCTTTAATATTGGTAAATGAATTATACTTTAAACTTCTAGTTCATAGTTTATAGTATGAGGATCAAGATGACATGATAATTCATTTCACTTTTCACTTTCCAACTGCTTGTTATCTCCCCCCTTAATGTTGGGAACATTCATTCACTAAAGTGAAAACCAATGAGCCATAAACAAATTTCTCACTAATGGCTTTAAGTATTCAATCATGGACGATTATTTATACCCAACATATTCTCAATCTTTTTAGAAGTCCCATCTTTGTGCGGTGTGGTGGATGAGTTTCAATATATGTCGCACAAGTAAAATCTTTGATGAGACATCTTTGGTTCCTGACCAAAAACCAACTGTATGGGGAGAACTATAACTTATTGGCTTGATGTGAATTAATGGTGCTATATGTAAAATTACATGTACCTCAATGAACTTTTGCTATAACACCTCGTAAAATCACGTCCAAGGATGTATCGACACGTGTACTAAACCTTAATAAAGTCAAACGTTGAATTTGAGGGACTAATTTTGAAAACAAAATCAGAAACTTTTATCATAGAAGGACTGGAAATGTTAACATGCTTAATATAAGCCTCTGAATAACATTACACGGTAATCATATTCACAAATGAGCCACTTGTTGAGCGAGAGTAGCCGTTTGCGTAATTAATTGAAAGTTTGCGCGACGAAGGGTTAAAAGTGTCAACATGTAAATTCTTACCTCTGAGTGACCTTTTTACAAACCGGGAGCTTCATGAAGTTTGATTATACTCTCGGGAATGCCAAATATTGGCCATCTAAGGCTTTTATGCCTATAAGTAACGTTACGCGCAACTTTGCAAGTTTAAGGGGTTAAAAACGTCAATATGTTTAATTATACCTTTGAATGACCTTTTTACGAACCCGAAGCATAATACTCTCAAGAATGTCTAATATGGATTAGATTGGGCTATGACTCTATTAAACGATGATATGAGCAAATTTGCGCATTAGAGGGACCAAAAGCGTCAACTATTAAATCTACGCCTTTGGGTGACCATTTAAGCGAACGGGAGCGTCGTAATATTTAAGTATATGCTCGGTAATACTCATTATCGGCCACGGAAGGCTTGGATATCATTAAACGACATTTTGCGCTACTTTGTTCGATTAAGGTGCTAAAAGCGACAATAAGTGAAACTACGCTTTGGAGGATCTTTTTAAACAAACCAAGGACTTCGCAATGCTTGGTCAAACTCCCAGATGTCTAAGAATGATTACTAGAGGTCCTTGTGCCTTATATTAACATGACACATTAAACTAGAAAATATAGTGTCGTTAATATAAAGTTTGAAAGATTATATAACAAGTGAAAGTATGAAGGACTGTTCTTGTCAAACCTTCAAAGGTTGATTTTGGAACTTAAATACATCTGAATTAAAAGTTAAAGGGACCAGTTATGTTGTTTATATAAGTTAGATATGTATATAAGCGAAGCAGGGACCAAAGCAGACAAGCTGCCAAACTTATTGTTGGACTGGGCTGGCTCGCGGGCCGCGTAGGCCTGGCCTGTCTTGTTTGCGGGCCGCTAAAGCCCAAACAGCAGCAGAAAAATGGTTTCAAGCTGCTGTTTTGAAAATCCAGATTGTTCTCCTCTCATATTTTATGGGCACTTAGATGGTATTAAGACCTGGTATTACACCTGTAATCATCTCACAATTCATTCCAACACTTGTCAACATCTTGTTCAATTCAAGAAACTATAAATAGGGGTGGTTTTTCATTTAAACACTCACACCTCCAATTCAAATCTGGCTCTCTCTCAAATTCAAGAGGATCCTGAATATTTTTTGGGAACCTCCTTCAGTCCATTGGACCCTTTGTAAGTATCCTCTTGTGGCTAGTTAATTTTAAATGGCTTAAAAAGCCGAAAAGTCAAGCGTTTACGTTAAACGATTTGAATTTTAAATGGTCGAGCCATTGTTCGCAACGAACATGGCTACGTGATCGTAATTAGGTAGGTATTAAACCCTCAAAAGGGCACCTCCTAATTATCACGTTTGCTTAGTTAATTGTCGGGTCAAAGTAATTAAGATAAAAGTCAAACGAGACAGTTTTTAAATAAAATTCATAACTAGTGATGTGTCACACCCTGGTTTCCACGTGTCACCGGTGGGCCCGGTAGGGGAGTATCGTGACGTGGTTGGCAATATAATAGTCAAACAACACAATATTTAATATGCACAGCGGAAGCAATTTGTAAGATAAAATTCAACCGAATATAATATTGTAATATCAAATATCACAACTGTCGATTTTTTATCCACAGAAGGATCGAAAATAAAACAGAAACAGTAGTTCAACAGACTTTAGGCATCTTAAGCTTGCGAGACTTCTATTGATGCTAAGGAGAAATCCTAGCCAATTACGCTTAGTACCTGCATTTAATCTTTTTAGGAAAATACGTCAGTTTACACTGGTAAATACAATCAACTGACTCATTTTAAAAATGATTAAAAATTGATTTGGATGCACGTGGCATAAACATTTTATAACTTGGGAGAATTATTTAAATATATAATCTTGTGAACGAATTACATGTTCCTTATGCGTTTAGTAGCCCGGATCGTGTCCGGGTTAAAGATCAATAGACACACCACATTATTCTTTTGTGCACTGACGGGTGTACGCCTACACCCCGCGCTTAAGTCGTGGCCATTTCGTAAAATGATGCCAGGGATATCCGGGACATGGTCATTAACCCCCCAAAGGCTTTTAAGTAAACAAAACTGTTTAAACGGGCCGATCAAATTATTCAATTAACCACCTAACGATGGAAGATTTGATACCCGACCAAGCGGTATTCTATATACCGTAACCCAAGCCCGTATAGGGAAAATAAGTTAAAAGTATTTACCTGAGCAAAGTAATAATCACACTAAGCAAATTGCAAGTAGCTTTTACTGGTTCTCCTAATCTGGAACGAAGGTTTATAATAACCTATTAGAATCCTAACGGGTCTTTAGTTAAGCTTAAGCTTACACCGGTTAGTTTCAAAGATACGGTTCGTACGCACGATTAAGCGAAGATCGGATAGAATGTGATTTAGACCCGACAAGTGTAACAACCCTCATTAAAAGTCTTATTTATTTTATTATTTTATCCAAAAGGAAACCCTAATTGAAACACCCAAGTGATTCTGCATAAACCCTACAAATTTCAGAACAATCAGAATCAGGATCAGGGCCCCTAAAACTCAGGGGGGGTATTCCCTACTTGACGATTATCCTCACAAAACGCTGTTAAAATTTAATTTCTCGATTACGTCGACTCATCAGGGCTAGATAGGTGACGAAGCAGGCCTACCCTATTTTGACATCCCAGGCGATACGCGGCACCTGCCACGGACTCTTCCGCGACTAGCGGGAGGTGCAAATTTTGGGTATAAATAGAAGGGTCTGGCACTTGCATTCTGTTGTTCGTTCGACGATCAAATTCAAATTATACGCTGAGATATCTTCCAAATACTCTAAAAACACACACAAATCACTAATTAGTATAGCGGGGTGCTGCCGCAAACAGGGTATTAACTCGATCGCTGCTACGGTTCAATGTCCGATCGATTGCAACTATCCGATGGATGTTTTAGTACTATCCTTTGTCATTCGTTGTGAATCTGATGGATGTTTAAGTAATTATACTTTGTCATTCGTTGTGATTCCAAGGGATGTTTAAGTGATTGCACTTTGTCATTCGTTGTGAGGGTTTTTATCTCGTGAGTTATCGTAAATGTTGTATTAGTTGATTACCTAGTTCGTGTGCACTAGGTCACAAGGCTAAATCAATAGGCTAAGCTCTGCCTGTATAAATCTGCAATATATCAAGGCTTATCTATAGACTAAACTTTGGCCGTATGAATCTGCATGATTATAATGTGAGTCATTCTCTTTTTATCAACTATTTTACAATACCTCAAATTATTTTCAAAAGTTATAATTACAGGGACTAAGTCGTGGATATCTTGAATCACTGGCTAGTGGGGTATTGTGCACATTACTAATTTTCTCCCAGTTAGGTTCATTGACCTACTAGGGATAATCGCCACTATTTAGGTTCATTGATCTAATAGTGGTATGACCATCGTCACCATTGTGACATGTCACCATTGTGACAAGTCGCCAGATAAAAATAAGATAGAAGCCATTGTAATTGCTCTTATGCTGTAATTAATAACTATGCATCATTTTATGTAAATAGAATGATTCACTCAGTATTTCCCGCTGACAAAACCTTTTTAAAATGCGTTTCAGGTAATTATAGTAGATTGGATTAAGAGATGGATACGGCACTAAAAGGCATCAAGAAGTGGCTTATTTTATTAATTAAATCAAATTAAGAAATATTGCTTTATGTAATCAAATTTATCTTTATTAAAGCTACCATTGTAAAACATGGGTTTATCCCATCTATTTAATAAATAAAATCCGGTGTTTTCTAAACTCTGATATTTTTCCTAACTCACGGTCCTGATGAAATTTCCGCTGCAATATTTTTCAAAATAATCACCGGTACCACTGGGCTGTTCGCGGCTTCCGATTCCGTCCAGGGTGGGTCGGGGGTCGTGACAGTAGGTGGTATCAGAGCCACTGCTTTAAGCCAATAGGTGTTGTAACAATAATACCTAAGTTCATATAAAAGAGTTAAGATATTGCTATTAACTGGTAGCACACATGATAGCATTTAGACTTGAACTTAAGAAAAGATGCCTTAGTATAAATCTCAAGATAAGCTAAGTACTTATGTGAATAAATTATGATGGGTTTTGTATGCCATAAGAATGGTAATTAGAATACTGCAAAATACGATAAATAAGCAAGAATTAATAGTAATTATTGCTTATTATTATTTGGAATAGAATAAAATGTGTTATGGGAATACAAGTTTCCTTAATTCTGAATAAAAGCCCTAATAAAATAGGCACTTTTAAATCTTGAAAAGATACTATTTATGGGAAATAGAAAATTTTCTCTGGCAAGACTGGGTATGGTGTAGTAGACTCTCCAGTTTGTTCAGATATACTGAGGTTACCGCTCCGGCGCGAATCGGATAAGACGGGGTATATAATATGTCAAACAAGTGACAAGATTTCCCTAAATAGTATCATGATCTGATATCTGACTTATTTGTGGAAATATAAATCTGTTAAATGCATTGACCTGATAGATGGTATGTTTATTTCAGCATATGGAATATATGATTATATAGATATGTATATCTATAAGAAATTTCAAAAAGTCAATTAGGAATAAAGCACAAACATATGTGTCTAGATTTCTTTATTAGGAATCTCTTTTCTGATATCAAACATTATTTCGTTTGATTATCTGCCTAGTAACTCGAGCGACAATAAAAACAATTGAAACCCATTAAGTTGGGATACCATCAAAAGTATAAAGAATTTCTAACAAGTTACTAAAAACTATTAACACAAGTAAGAAGAATGAAAAGTTGTGCTAATGCACAAGAAAACACATGAAAATTTAATTATAAATCCACAGACGTTGAAGTATATCACACACGACTTCCAAGGCAAGACCTTTGGAAAATATAAATTAGGGCATGATGACACCAATACTAATTCCGTCAGTAGAAGAACTACTAATAAAAAAGCAGCACTTTGCCAAGTGATCCTACAAACGACATGAATATCGCTAAGGTACGTTAGAACAAAATTATACAACCATCGGTGCACAGTCTAATCAGAGTCATAATTATTATCTCTGAAAAAGGAGTCACATACCTTTGCAAATTCCCTATTTCATTTTATTCACATTCTCTGGTAATGTCACTTAACAACAGTTATCCCACGAAATTCCAGATAAAGTTTTTATAATTCTTTCATTGAAATTTTGATTTCTGCATATAATAAATTAACTTTCGTGTTTCTACTTCCCCTAATGGTCATAATATCATAAGGATTTCTTTCATAGTAGCAAATATTTATTCATTTTATTTCTTGGTAAATCCACACATTACACATGCACTGTTTGTTTCGCATGTGGTTCATTTAAGACAAAATTGTAGAAAACAACCTTTATGTATACCCCAAACTGCACTTTATACCTTTCACTATGAAATCCGCCAAAACCAACCTTTACGTTCATGTTTTGTTACACATCACAACCTTTACACCAAACCTAGTCAAAAAAGTCAGTTAAGTTGCCCCATGTGCGATGCATTTGAGGGCATATATGTCTTTTCCTTTGACCCCTTTTATTTCTAAATTAAATTAAAATTAATGTATCCCCACCATCTCCATCATCTTGCCTGTTAACATCAATATTTCATCATCTTCTGCATCCATACATCCCAAAACCCAATTGCCCTAATTAAAACGACCTCATTTTCTCCTCCTCAATTTGCTTCCACTTTCCCACTGTATACACAAACACCTCTTCAAGATCAGCTCTAATTCTATACACATATACGTATACTTTACCTGTATCTATCTATATATATATATAAAGAGAGGAGAGAGAGAAAGAGGTTGTGTGTGTCAGAGAGAGATGGCATTAGATAGGGGCGGATTGTGTAATCCGACGATGGTGAAGATCGGAATAACATTTCTGGGAGTGTGTTTGGTGGGTTATCTACTGGCATGTTCTTGAGGGACTGGCCGCCGTCCGCCGCTCCTCCTCCGTTGTGTCCTGCCCCACTTGCAACTGCGACTCTCAGACCCTTCTCTCCATCACTCAAGGTTACTTACAACTATTTTTTTTACCAATTTAGGTATTACTAGTTATTGTTCAGATGTGTCAGATTTAGAATTGTTGATCTCATTATTGCACCCCAGTTTGGAAATATTGGATCTCAAAACCAAACCCATTTGGCAAATGGCATTAACGGTTAGATCTTTGTTTAATGGTCACCATAAGTTATCAACTTTAATTTGGAATTAATCCATGCTAATAAATTTAGTGATTTTTTTAGGAATAATGCAATTTTATCTGGGTGTTGTTTTGAGATAAAAGTTTGTGGGTTGTTGTCAATTTATGAACAGACAAGGTGGCATTGTAAGGCACAAATATACTTTTGGTGAGGGAAAAACAGAGAAGGTCAACATGGTTCGATCTGGGTATTCATCCCTGATCTTTGAAATCAAAAGGGTACCCATTCCCGATCTTGTTCCCCTCCTAAAGAATGGCAAATCTCAAACATTTTGGTCCGCCGTCGGTTTTGCAGTTTTGTGTTTGCAAAAACCCACCAAAAAGCTTCAAATTTTCGGACCAAAGAGGTGCATAAATCTTCCAAACTATGATGAATTTCGAAATTCTGTTTAAAGGGTTTTGGTCGTCTTGAAAAGTTACACAATTTGCACCCAAGACCTGCTTGATTTCATTAAGATTTAAAGGAGACATGGTGTCTTGAAATTCTAGGGTTTATAAGACTTTTTATGAAGAAGTTGATGTTGATCAAGATCTGGGTTTCAGATGATGATGTTCTTGATGATGATGTTTTTGAAGGAAATAAATAAAAAGGTTTAAATATAATATTCATTGTAAAAGGGGTCAAAGGAAAAGACATATATGCCCTCACATGCATCGCACATGGGGCAACTTAACTGACTTTTTTGACTAGGTTTGGTGTAAAGGTTGTGATGTGTAACAAAACATGAACGTAAAGGTTGGTTTTGGCGGATTTCATAGTGAAAGGTATAAAGTGCAGTTTGGGGTATACATAAAGGTTGTTTTCTGCAATTTTGTCTTCATTTAATTTATGAAGACCACTGAAGGGCTTCATTCTGATTTGTTATTTTATCAAAACTCAAATATCAGTTCACTATACTTGATTTTTGGTACTGTAAACCGCATTATTACAAAACGATAACTTTTTGATATCGAGTCAATGAATTTCTTGAAAAACAAAATTTTAATTTTCTTTGACATACATAGTTTCTATTATGACCATGTCCGAACTTTCTTATTAAAACTTGTTCAAATTATTTGACTTGCTCACATTACATATTCATTTCAAGATTCCATATAATGGATAGAAGCTATCATATTCAACATAGTCCCTACAAGCACTTCATTTGTTTTGAACTATAATAGGTTTGTTTAGTCTTCGACTTCATTAAATCATTTCTTTAATCACAATCACCTAGCACTGACATTCTCACAAAATTTAAAGCTTGCACTAATCTCGTTTACGGATTTAATTATTTATATAAGCCATCTTAACATCGTGTGCTAAGATAATGATACACAAATTCTTGTCATATTTCTGTGTATCTCTTAATGATTCTTACAACATCAATCGATCCTTTCATGATAATTATTGATTTAACAATCTTCAATAGAAAAACATTATATAAAATTAATTATATATGGAAACTTACATAAGTGATTACCTAATTTATAAAATAGTATCACTATATTCTTATTAAAACCTTTGAGATCAAGAATTTATATTTTTATTTGAGGTATACTCTCATTTAAATTTATGTTTAAGTTATTGATAATTAATATTATTAGTAATAATATATTAATAATAGTAGTGTTAGTATTATTTTAATACTAGGGTTATTGTCAAGGGCAATAGCCTAGCCTTAGTTAGGCATGGACTGGCCACCTATGCTTAAACAAGGCAGCACTAACCAATATCTAACCATGATAATGACTAGTTAATAAATAAATTAAGTTATCGGGTTAGAATCAAATACAAAGGATAAAATAAATAAGAAGTGTAAGAAGGATTCTAGTCCATTGATCTTAGATTTAAAGGGTTGAGATTTGTTGTAGGGAAAAGAAGATAATAGAATGGCATAAAAGGAATCTTATATTTATGGATTTTCTCTCTCCACATGCAAGGCACATGCCAATTCCCCCATCGATTTAAAACGTCCATAACTTTTTCATACGACATTTTTTTTTCAAAAAAAAATTCACCATAATAACGAGCGTTTTTTTATCTTTAATATGAGTACCATACTATCATATAAAAATAAAATAAAACTTTTCATTTTTACTGGGTTTTTTGGCATTGTGTTAAAGGTTCAGGTCATTGTGTCTTTTAACTGGGTTTTGGTCAGTAGAGTTTCTATACATTGTGTTATTATCAAAACCTATAACACAATGTTAATTTGAGTTCTATCCATTGCGTTTTTATAAAAACCTATAACACAATATATGACACAATGAAGATTTTGTTATATCTGGGTTTTCTATAAATTGTGTTATTAGTTCAGGTCATTGTGTTTAATATGTTATTCATTGTGTTTTAATATATTGTCCATTGTGTTTTAATAATTTGTTCAATTTTTTTATTATCTTGTTCATTGTGTTTTGGTTTGTTATGTATTGTGTTTTTAGTTTGTTTTTCATTGTGTCTTCATCTGCTCTCCATTGTGTCTTTTATCTGCTGTCATTAATTGTGTCTTTTATCTATTGTCATCAATTGTGTTTTTATTTAGTCTGATTCTTATTGTGTTATATGTTATCGCCATTGTGTTATACGTTATGGTCATTGTGTTTTAGTATGTTGTCTATTGTGTCTTTATCTGTTGTCATTGATTGTGTTTTCATTCTAATTTACATTGTGTTTTACATCATGTCCATTGTGTAATATGTTATTCATTGTGTTTTAATATGTTGTCCATTGTGGTTTAATAATTTGTTCAATTTTTTTATTATCTTATTCATTGTGTTTTAGTTTGTTATGTATTGTGTTTTTAGTTTGTTTTTCATTGTGTCTTCATCTGCTCTCCATTGTGTCTTTTATTTGCTGTCATTAATTGTGTCTTTTATCTGTTGTCATCAATTGCGTTTTTATTTAGTCTGATTCTTATTGTGTTATACGTTATGTTCATTGTGTTTTAGTATGTTGTCCATTGTGTCTTTATCTGTCGTCATTGATTGTGTTTTTAATCTAATTTACATTGTGTTTTACATCATGTCCATTGTGTAATATGTTATTCATTGTGTTTTAATATGTTGTCCATTGTGGTTTAATAATTTGTTCAATTTTTTATTATCTTGTTCATTGTGTTTTAGTTTGTTAAGTATTGTGTTTTTAGTTTGTTTTTCATTGTGTCTTCATCTGCTCTCCATTGTGTCTTTTATTTGCTGTCATTAATTGTGTCTTTTATCTGTTGTCATCAATTGTGTTTTTATTTAGTCTGATTCTTATTGTGTTATATGTTATCGTCATTGTGTTATACGTTATGTTCATTGTGTTTTAGTATGTTGTCCATTGTGTCTTTATCTGTGTCATTGATTGTGCTTTTAATCTAATTTACATTGTGTTTTACATCACGTCCATTGTGTAATATGCAACTGGGTTTTTGAATTTTTTTTGAAAAATATAACAATATGGTACTCATATTAAAGATAAAAAAACGTTCGATTTTATGGTATAATTTTTTTTTAAAACAAATGATGTATAAAAAAGTTACGGACGTTTAAAAGTTAGGGGGGAAATAGCATGTGACTTGCATGTGCATATTCTCTTTCCTCTTGTAGACAAAATTACCCTTTCCATTTAATTACTCATAGGACACTTGTCACTCTCTGGTGCCTTCTTACCCTTCTTATTTTTAAATCTTTTGTATTATAACTCAACCCTTAAGTTATCATACTTAAATCTTAAATTATATATAAAAATATTTTAATTTGTATTATAAGAAGAAGACATATTTTCATAAAAACAATACAAGAATTAAAGGGATAATAAAATTATATAAATAATTGTTTATTATATGTTTTGTGGTAACTATATACCGTAACGCTCTGGCTAGAAAATGACCATATAAAAATAATATGGTAGTCATCAACTACGTTGGGTTAGGAAAACATTATGATATATAAGAATAGTCTTCGTTCTCACTTATTTACAACATTTGTAAATACATTCATAATGTTATATGATTTTAAAATCAAAATAAATAAATCACATAGAATCGATTTATTAAGTAATATATATTTATAAAATATTTTACAAATACTTTTATACAATAAATATTTTTACACCTTTAAATTTTCATTTAACGTTATAAATAATAGTGATTTCTTTTACAAAATAATAAATACTAAAATATTTTGTAATGTAATAACTTCATTACGGTGTTTTGTAATATATATTACATAGTAAATATAAGTTATTTTACATAGTATAGTAAAATACTAAAATAACATTTATTTAAAAGTGGTGACCATTTATATATAATAAAAAAGGTGTAATAAATAATATATATTATATAGTATTTATATTTGATATATAAGATACGGTTCAGACAAATATACAAATAATATATATTACATTTGCTTTACAAATATAATATAAATTGGTCATGCCAAAACAACTTGTTCTTATTATATTTCGACCTTTAGGATATAGTATGAAAAATATAGTCACTAATAATATACTATCACATTGTTTCACAATTAAAACAACTTGGAACTTTAAATAATGATACACTAACTCTATTGTCTTTTGGTGTATCTTTACAATTCACTCATCTCAGCACATTAATTTTCTCATATCATAATTTAATATTTGACAAATCATTTTTCATGCTTTTATTTTATTTGGAAACTATCAATTCTAAGTCTTCCTCAGTTACCAATCAAAGTAAGCTTTCTTTTGACAAAGAATTTTTATTGATTCTAAAAATCCTTCACATTCATTTTAAATATCTATTGATCATATATCTTTTGGCATAAACCTAGTCACCTTGGAAATTATATCATTTCATCTCATTCGTTTGTCATCAATTTCTTGAACTAATTTAATTGAACCATTGAATCCTGTTTATTGTACAACTAGTATTTACAAAATTTGATTCTGTGTCATCTACCGTAATATTGTTTTTATTAACTAAGATGTGACATAAGTCTAAAAGAAATATTATAACCCAAATCTCGAGGACGAGATTTTTATTAAGGTGGGGAGAATGTAACAACCCTCATTAAAAGTCCTATTTATTTTATTATTTTATCCAAAAGGAAACCGTAATTGAAACACCCAAGTGATTCTGCACAAACCCTACAAATTTCAGAACAATCAGAATCAGGATCAGGGCCCCTAAAACTCAGGGGGGGTATTCCCTACTTGACGATTATCCTCACAAAACGCTGTCAAAATGTAATTTCTCGATTACGTCGACTCATCAGGGCTAGATAGGTGACGAAGCAGGCCTACCCTATTTTGACATCCCAGGCGATACGCAGCACCTGCCACGGACTCTTCCGCGACTAGCGGGAGGTGCAAATTTTGGGTATAAATAGAAGGGCCTGGCACTTGCATTCTGTTGTTCGTTCGACGATCAAATTCAAATTATACGCTGAGATATCTTCCAAATACTCTAAAAACACACACGAATCACTAATTAGTATAGCGGGGTGCTGCCGCAAACAGGGTATTAACTCGATCGCTGCTACGGTTCAATGTCCGATCGATTGAAACTATCCGATGGATGTTTTAGTATTATCCTTTGTCATTCGTTGTGAATCCGATGGATGTTTAAGTAATTATACTTTGTCATTCGTTGTGATTCCAAGGGATGTTTAAGTGATTGCACTTTGTCATTCGTTGTGAGGGTTTTTATCTTGTGAGTTATCGTAAATGTTGTATTAGTTAATTACCTAGTTCGTGTGCACTAGGTCACAAGGCTAAATCAATAGGCTAAGCTCTGCCTGTATAAATCTGCAATATATCAAGGCTTATCTATAGACTAAACTTTGGCCGTATGAATCTGCATGATTATAATGTGAGTCATTCTCTTTTTATCAACTGTTTTACAATACCTCAAATTATTTTCAAAAGTTATAATTACAGGGACTAAGTCGTGGATATCTTGAATCACTCGCTAGTGGGGTATTGTGCACATTACTAATTTTCTCCCAGTTAGGTTCATTGACCTACTAGGGATAATCGTCACTATTTAGGTTCATTGATCTAATAGTGGTATGACCATCGTCACCATTGTGACATGTCACCATTGTGACAAGTCGCCAGATAAAAATAAGATAGAAGCCATTGTAATCGCTCTTATGCTGTAATTAATAACTATGCATCATTTTATGTAAATAGAATGATTCACTCAGTATTTCCCGCTGACAAAACCTTTTTAAAACGCGTTTCAGGTAATTACAGTAGATTGGATTAAGAGATGGATACGGCACTAAAAGGCATCAAGAAGTGGCTTATTTTATTAATTAAATCAAATTAAGAAATATTGCTTTATGTAATCAAATTTATCTTTATTAAAGCTACCATTGTAAAACATGGGTTTATCCCATCTATTTAATAAATAAAATCCGGTGTTTTCTAAACTCTGATATTTTTCCTAACTCACGGTCCTGATGAAATTTCCGCTGCAATATTTTTCAAAATAATCACCGGTACCACTGGGCTGTTCGCGGCTTCCGATTCCGTCCAGGGTGGGTCGGGGGTCGTGACAACAAGTTCGGAGACTTGCTTAATATGGGTGTTTCATACATGTCACACTCCCAAAATCCACACGCGGAGTATCACCGCTTGGAGGCATGACTGACCAGGATCCAGCCACCAATCATATTGAACATTGTAAGTAATAAATAAAAGTCATTCATCAATACGAAAGGTGTTCAAAACCATAATATAGTTAAGTGTTTAGCGGAAGCATAAATATGTAAACCCAACATAAGTTTAAATGTTTCAAATGTTTAGCATGGCACACAGCTGTCCATGTCCCACAACGACTCCTCTCCACTCCCATGCAAGCTCCATAGATACCTAATGACCTGCAAGGCATGTAACAGAGAGTCAACAACAAAGTTGAGCGAGTTCACAGTTGGTTGTTCAGTAATAAGTTCGTTTAACAAAATCGTAAGTTCGCTTATAACCATGTCGTGTATTACTAGGCCATTTGTATGTTCATCTAGTGGGGGCTTCCCATTTTGTCAGTTACTAGACTAGTTGTATCCATAAGTATCCTTCCCAATCCGAGGATATTAGCGAGTATAAGTTTACGTAAGTTTTACGTAAGTGCCCTTCCCAACCGAGGACAGTAGTAAGTATAAGTTTACGTAGGTTTTACGTAAGTGCCCTTCCCAATCTGAGGACAGTGGTACGTAGCGAGTACGTAGATTTAGCACTGGCGTCCTTCCCAATCTGAGGACGGTGGTACGTAGGATTTACGTAGGTTTTAACACTAGTGTCCTTCCCAAACCGAGGACAGTACGTAGGCTTTACGTAGAGTTTGGCACATGCATCCTTCCCAATCCGAGGACCGTGGTAAGTAGTCTAGTAGTGATGTAAGTACAAGTAATCATTCAATCCCATTCCCAACCCACCGGGGAATCCCATGCCTTGGTAAGAGTGTGAACTCACCTTGGTTTGCTCGGTATGCTAAACTATGTGCTCGCAAGTAATCAATCACGTCCTATAGTATGCACGTATATTCAATCAGTTCGTGTTCGTAATGATTCGCATGCAACTAACATCACAGTATAACACAGAGTGTGCTTAGCAGTTAGCATCTTGTATCATGTAAGCAGTAAATCAAACTCGTGCATCTTCATGTTTCACATAACAGCTTTCTCAGTTAATTCCAACATAGTTATCCAATAACACACTTAACTGAGTTAATAAGCTTAACTGGATTATCATATACGACAGAGTTACATTTTAACAAAGTTACATGCATAACTTAACACAGTTAACATGCTTGACAGAAACAACATACTTATCAGTATTAATTGGCTAAACAGAATTAACAAACTAACAGTGTTAATTGACTAACAAAGTTAACAACTAGTAGAGTTATATGCTTAACAGAGTTGCATACTTAATTTAACAGAGTTAACATATCAACAGGATACTAACAGAGTTAACATATATTACTTAATAGACATAACGGGGTTAACATATAACATAATTGGGTTTACAGGCGACTAAAACAACTTTGTAATGAAAACACTGTTTTGGTCAAAAATTACCTAAGCAATTTAGTGATCAAATTAGTTAAGTGAGGTAGTGTGCTAAAATTTATATGTGAAAAATGTGTTAACCAAATTAGTTGTGAAAACAGTTTCAGGATACAGCTCAGGATATAAAGTTGTATCTATAATCAAACAATGAGCGAAAATGTAAAGGTTGACACGTGATGTACGAGGAAAGCCCTTGATCAATCTAGATCGCCGGCATAAAACCTCGGGAGCTGACAATCGCAGCTGCCTTGTTCTTCTATTGCTTCAAATATCAGGATACAGTGCAGGATGTGGTGCGGATCGACTATGTGTTACAATGTAATTCGAATACAAGTGTTGTGTGTAGTGTTTGCGATGAGCTAGAGAGAAAGTGTTTGAAAATGTGTAAGTTTAGTGCCTTAATCTGATCCGCCCCCATCTATTTATGGTAAAACAAATGTAACTAACTATCCTACATAACCGGGATCCAACGAATATTCCTTAGTTGAACGTTGGAGACCTGGTCTTTCGGGCTCAACGTCTCTCCTTTAACAAATACGCCCGAGTCTTGAGGAGATGGAGTCCACTTGACCGTTGGCAAGTCCCAGTCTTTAACCTGCACGTGATTAATTCGATATACCTCAGGATATCACCCAGGATGTTAGCAATGTCCCCGTCCAGTATCCTGATCATAGATAAACAATAAAAAGCAGGATATAGTTCAAGATATGTATGCTTAGAAAATGAGCCATAACAATTGTCCCCAAATATATCGGTTGGTATACCAATCCAACGGATATATTTCAAAAGTCTTATCCCATAGTTCAAGGCATTTAAAACGAAGCGACGGTCGAGATCACATCGTAACCTCCAACACGCTTTTTGCTCAATGGAGATCCATAATGCCCCTATATCTTCTCTCTTCTTGTTTGAAAAGCAGATATCTTCCACAGAGCCTTCAGGTAATTCTCCATTTCTCATTTACTTTCTATCAATTTTCCTTGCCTTATTCATAATGGATGCCGAGACCTTCACCCAGCAGAATCTCCTCAAAAATCCCGAAAAGGAGGTCTGTGCTTTTGACAACGCAGACATTGCGACTTTGAGAGCTTCCGACGCTTTCCCTGATAACACGGTCTTTAGACCGTTCGATCGGTCAATTCGATCGTATGTTTCTTCCACTGATTGGGTTTGCTTTCCAGCATATCCTTTTTCGCTAGGTCTTCGATACCCTTTTCCCAAATTCATGATGCAATTTTTCCGAACCACCGGCATCTCTTTTGCTCAAACCATGCCCATGGTTTGGAGAGTATTAATTGTACTTAACCAAATCAAAAACCTTCATTGCCCCGATCTCTGCATCGAGGATTTGCCTATTGCTTATCGCCTCCGATCCCATGGCTCTAGCCGGTTCTTGCTTTTCTCGACCTCTAGCAAACCCCTTATTCTTAAAGCCACCAAAAACGAAGACGGATGGCAACGCAAGTTTTTCTTTGTCAAACGAGACTCCATTGCTGGTGCCAACCTTCCGGTGGAGTGGTTAACCACCGGTAGGGTCATAAATCTTCTCATGGACCGTTTGGTTTTTATCTTCTACTAACATCCTTCTTTTTGATCCTTATGCAGTGAATTTCAAGGAAGTAGCTCCCCCTACCGCTGAATCAGAAGAAAGAATCAACACTGTTTACCAATTACCTGCAATAGACAGGACTTTCACCACACACGTCCCGAGTTCCAGTCAATACTCGTCATCTGAAATGTCTGGTTAGGATTAGTTTGTAAAACCCGTTATGATCTTTCAATGATATCAACCTTTAACTTGTGAAGGTGCGGAAAACAATCACAAGTCGATTCAAGAACATACAATAGTAATCAAAACAAGAATAATAAATAAAACACAAACCGAAATCTTGCATTCAAAGACAAAGCAGAGACTGATACAAGACTTCAATGATTTCGACTTCTAGCTATATTTCGCCCCTTGTGCCTTTGCTACTTGTGATCAACCTCAACCAATAGGTTGAGGTTTGTTTATATACTAGACACATGGGCTTTAGTTTAAACCCACACCACTTCTAACTAGATAGCCCAAACCATACATAACTGGCCCAAAACGTGTAAAATAAACAAGTACATAATCAACCCTTAAACTATACTAACCTACATGAATAAACCTTCGGGTTCCAACAATCTCCCCCTAGGTTTATGCATGAAGGTTCTTCTGACTTCAATTGCCTTGATCACCACCACTTGCACTATCCTTATAACCACCAAATCCCTTCTTATGAATATGCAGAACAGACGCTACAGCAGCAGTCCAAGCCTTAGCTATTTCCTCATACTTCTCTGTAGCTCTAATCTGATTGCATGCCAAGACTTCCAGATCTTCACCAGCAAGACTTAGCAAATCAATTTGATCAACCAAAGTATAACTCGTCTCCCCATCACATACAATCACTGCCTGCCCAAGACGTTCATCATATACCCAAAAGTGTAATGTCTTTAGTGCACCTTTTGGTATCTTTCTCACCAAAGGAATCGTCTTTTCTTTATCAGTGGCTGGCCAATTCACAATCTTCATACGTTTGTTTGTGTAAGGATCTCTAATTCCTTTAGCTGGTTTAACAATGGACTCTGCCGTACGCATTGAAGGAAAACCCTTAAGAACCTCCCTCTTCAATCTCTCGAAAAATAAATATCCAGCACCTCCAGGCTTATCATCCACATAAGGTGCATTAGACAAATTTGTCAAATCCACCTTAGTGAAAGACTGAAACTGTCCTGGATGCTTGTACCACTCGACAGGACCAATTTTTCTTTTTATCCACCATCTCTTACGATCATGGTCATATCCCCAGCTAACTACACCCGAACGATTACCAACTTTATCATAGAGAGTTTCACCAACATCCAATAAATGATGAGTTGCATGAGCATCCTCATCATCTGGATTTAAATTCTTGTTCTTCAAAATCACTAACTCTCTTTTCCTTTTAATCCTTTCTGCCTTCTCTTTGTCTGTCACAGGATTTGTAACTCTCTTGAAGTATTGTTCCATTGCAGCACTTCTTTCAGCATCATCTTTAGCAAAGGCTTTTCTTCTGTTTTCAACATCAGTTGGATCAGAAAATTCCTGTCCAAATTTCTTCTCCAACTTCCCTCTTAAATCATAAACCATAGTGAATAACAAACTAACATCTCCTTGAAGTTGCTCAATTTGTTGATCTTTCTTCACAATAGTATCTTCAAGTTGGACAATCTTCGCATCTTTATGAATTGAATCTTGTTCAAGCACAACCATTCGTTTCTTCATATCTCTCATGCTGATAAACTCATCTTCATCTTCATCACTTGAATCATCATCAAACGGCATTCTTAGTGGTTCTTCAGGTCTTTTACCACTAGAACTGCTAGGTTCATCATGAACAATTCCAGAAGGACCAGCAGCATTGTGAATTTCAACATCAGAAATACCAATTTGCACAGTATCAACAGTTGTAGCTAGAACTTCAGCAGTAGTAACATCTATATCATCCCTTTGAACTTCAACATTTTCCGTATCCATCTCATCTCTTTGAGTATCAATATCAAACTCAAAAATATTCCCAGCAGTGGTGGTGGTATCACTAACATTTCTTTCAAAATCGAAGTCATATAAACCTTCGTCATCATCAGCAACATTTACGGATTGATCTTTTCCTTGTTCAACAAACATTCCAGGTCTAGGATCCCTCATTTTCCTTTTCAATGGCAAGGAATCAGAATCCATTGGGCTTTCATCAGGCTCTTCAGTTGATACTGACAGATTGGAAAGAGGATTTCCCATCTTGTCATTTACTGACTTTAACAGCATCGCCAAACTTTCAGCAGTAATCACTGGTTCAACAGTAGAAACAACGGCATCAACTTCAGGAGGAAGTTCTTTATCATCATCAGAATCACACATAATCTCGACACCTTCATCGTCAGAGTTAATTGTTATACACTCCGTCTCAGGCTCACCTTCAACTCTCCTAGGAATATCATGTTCTTCAGCAACAATAGCACTTGCAGGCACACTATGTACTGGAACAGGTCGTACTAGTACTGGATTTGCAATAACATCTTCCGTCTCATCAAACTGACCAAACTTCTCCAATGGAATCAAACCTTCAAACTTCTTTTCAGTACCTTTCTTTGTAGTAAGTGCACCAAAACATGATGGACCCATTGGCTTTAATTCCAAAGTATTACCAGATCTCTTCAATTCTGGATATCGATCATTCAGAATCATCTGCAAGAATCTCGGATACATAAGAAACTTATCCTTTCGAAGTCCAATTGCATTTCTCTTCATCGCTTCCAAAATATATCTTGAATAGTTGAACGACTCATTTGTAATCACACATATCAAAGCAGCAGACTGAGTGGTATTCAACTGATCTGTCCCCCCTCTATTTTCTGTCATACATAAAAGAAAAATGTGCAACAATAGACGCCAATACGGATGCACAAACTTCTTTATCAGGGGTGGAAACTTCCCTTCGTAACTTAAACGAGGTAGAATTGCTTCCACTGTTCCAGCTGGAAGTTCTATCGGATCGGTTTCCTGATTATTAAATCTTAACGCTTCTCTAATCATCTGCTCAGTCACTGTAACTTTTATCTTTTGAATCTCTGTAACTATAGCTCCCTTTCCTTCAACGATTTCAACTTTAGCATTCTTCCAAAAATCTTGAATAAGCTCTTCATAAACAACCGGATTCTCACGAAGAGCATGAATAATCCGGCAGTTATTTAGGCCTTTCATCAATGACGTGTACAGCTGCTTGTGTTTCTCTGGTGGGGGTGCCAAATATCCGACTTGATTGTGTAAAGATATAAACTTCAAATCCATTTTCTGCACAAAAACACAAGTTAATTAAAAATTTCAATCTTTAACATAACAATGTTCAGATAAAATAATATAACTAATAATAAACACTGTTACTGTTGACTCGAGACCATGAGTCGAAACTAAAAGGTCTCGAGTCGAGACCACTTGTCATTGAGTCGCAACCATGAGTCGAGACTAGTAAGTCTCGAGTCGAAACCAAGTAGTATTGAGTCGCAACCATGAGTCGCAACTAATAGATTCCGAGTCGAAACCATGAGTCGCAATCTTGATATTTCGACTCGTAATCACTGGTCTCGAGTCCTTGTGTTGTGTGAGTCGGAAACTTCAAATCTTCATCGGAAACATCAAATCTTCATCGGAAACATCAAATCTTCATCGGAAACATCATATCTTCATCGGAATCTTTATCAAATCTTCATAATCTCTGCAAAAACTTGAATGATAATATGATAATACCTTGAGTCGTAACCAATAAATTCAAGTCGCAACCGGAGAAAAAACGGAATCTTCAGAAATCACCGGAATCTTTGAGAGAGAATGAGACTTGGTTTCGAGTGAGAAATGAGGTCTCGACTCGAAACCAGCCTTTTATATTCCAATTGTTGTCATGGGCTCTTATGACATGGGCCGGATCAAATTCATTAATCATGGGCCAATTTTAATGAGCCATAACAAATGATTAAACTTAACTGATTTTTAAGGAATATTATTTGAATAAATAATTAATAAAACAATCCCTTTAATAAATCAGTTTTAATTTTAATGATTTACTTATACCTACTGAGCAGATTTATGAAAACAAAAACCTAAAATAAAAATAAATAATAAAAACAATTATTTACAAAAATAAATAGGAAATAAACAAAATTGCTCAGGGATCAAATCACAAGGTTTTGGGCTTGACTTCACTTATCAACACTGATCTACTACCGAAAGATCTAGGCGATTGCCAGTATATTTGTCCACCTAAACTCATCTTCCTAGACCTTTTCCATATAACTGCCTGTAACAAATTTTATCATGTTTTGATTTCTTAATAATGAACATCCAAACAAATACTAATCAAATCTCGAAATTACAAACAGCACACCCTATCATGTAAGTAGCTTCCCTACCACATATTTCACAAGTCCAATCCAGATCTCTGAAATCTTAACTGGGAATAGATTGAGAAGAGAACAGAATAGATCTTAAGTAAAGATGGTATAATATACAGATCAAATGAGTTTTTCTCAGTTTGATATAGGTTTCTTGGGTTTCTTTTGGGCACTTGAGGGCCTCTTTCGGGTGTATAAATGATCTACAGAGCGACAACGTACAGCTAGGTCAGCATGTATCTGGATGCAGCAGAAGCTGTCGTTGCCTAGCACCTCCAGGTCAGCATATATCTGGATGCAGCAGAGGAGGTATACGACTTTTTCAGATAAGATTTCAGAATCAGATCAAAATTGTGTGTATCGGGACAACATACAGACATTCAAATAGAAATGAGCTAATTTCAAGTGACTTTCTTTCCTGGAGTCATGTAAAATTTTTAGTTCTGAACAAAACAGTCAATGTTTCTAGTCTTAAGAATAGAGCCTACCAGCATATCAGTACTAGAGTCAAACTATTTCGATACTGGTTTTACATGAGTCAGCCCTTAACCATAATGTGAAAATTTATTTCATTTCCCAGTCATGCAACACTTCTTTTTGTCTTTTTCAATTTTTTTAATGTTTTTGTATTTTTTTAATTTTCTCCCCCTAAATTTGAGCATAAATAAAAAAAAACTACCTAAGAATAAAAAAAACTTTATGAACAAATTTACCTATGAAAAACAAAAAAAACATGCTCAGTCAGTAAAGCGGATCATTTTCAGAAAATCCACAAGCACTTTGAATTTTGAGCTGCTGACAGGTTTGGTGAACAAATCGGCAGCATTTGCATCTGTGTCGATTTGTTCAAGTGTAATAAGACCTCTGTCGAAGCAATCTCGTATAAAATGAACTTTTATGTCTATGTGCTTGGTTTTGGAGTGAAAAACAGATTTCTAACAATTTGTATTGCAGCATCATTATCGCAGTAAATAGTAGTGTTGAGATAGGTCAAACCGTAATCCTGCAATTGATGTTGCATCCACACTACTTGAGAACAAGATGCAGAGGCAGCAACATACTCAGCTTCAGCTGTAGATATCGCCACCGTTTGTTGCTTCTTGCATTGCCAAGATATGAGCCTATCACCCAGAAATTGACATCCCGCTGATGTAGATTTCCTGTCACTGTCAGTACCTCTAAAGTTGCTGTCAGAAAATGCAAACATATCAAAATTAGAATCCCTCGGATACCACAAACCAAACCGTGGTCGGCCTTTAAGGTACCGAAAGATTCTCTTAACAGCAATAAGATGAGAAGTTTTAGGATTAGCCTGATATCGTGCACAATTGCAGACAGCAAACATAATATCCGGACGGTTAGCTGTCAGATACATCAACGAACCGATCATAGACCTATACTGACGTTGATCCACAGAAGATCCTTCTTCGTCTTCAGTCAATAACGGTCTCTCTGCCATTGGTGTTTCAGCAGGCTTTGCGTCCGAAAACTTAAATTTTTCTAGCACATCATCCACATATTTCCCTTGATGGATAAGAATCCCTTGAGAATTCTGCTTGACTTGTAAACCCAAAAGCAGTGTCATTTCTCCAAGAGCACTCATTTCAAATTTCTTCTTCATAACTCTCTCAAATTCCTTGCAAAGTTCCTCACTTGTAGATCCGAAAATAATATCATCAACATAGATTTGAACTAAGATCTGATCCTTGCCCACTTTCTTGATAAAAAGAGTCTGATCTATCGTGCCACGTGTATACCCATGAGCCAGAAGATGTTCAGTTAGTGTTGCATACCAAGCTCGTGGTGCTTGGTGTAATCCATACAATGCTTTATCTAGCTTGTAGGCATATTCTGGATGATCTGGATGTACGAACCCTGGTGGCTGCTCAACAAAGATTTCTTCCTTCACCTTTCCATACAGAAACGCTGTCTTGACATCCATCTGATATACAGTGAACCCCATGTATGACGCGTAAGCTAAGAAAATCCGGATGGCCTCAAGTCGAGCAACTGGAGCATATACTTCATCATAATCCAGACCTTCTATTTGTCGAAATCCCTGAACCACCAACCTTGCTTTATTTCGAACAATAACCCCTGCGGAATCTTGCTTGTTTCGAAAAACCCATCTAGTTCCAAGTTTGCGTTTTCCTTGAGGCAACTTGACAAGTTTCCATACTCCAAGCTTTTCAAACTGGTTGAGCTCTTCATGCATGGCATCTACCCAGCCTGGTTCCTGCAAAGCTATATCAATAGTTTTAGGTTCGATTTGAGAAATGTAGCAAGAATATAGACAAGTATTGATGGTTCCCGATTGGCTCCTGGTTAAAATTCCTGCATTGACAGGGCCAATCACATTTTCAATCGGACGATTTCTTTGAACACTTGTGGGTATAACCAGGTCAGGTATGGTTTCATCTTCAATGGTAGTGTTGCTAGTCTCCCCCTCATTAGATGCTGCAATATTATGAACAAATGGAGTGATAACAGTGCAATCTACAGGAACTGGTTCAGGAAATAGTGCAGATCCAGAATCGTTAGATGCAGATTCACTGGTTGAAGCAACTTCAGGGGACTGATGAGACGTTTGCTCACTTGTAGGATGCTGAGTAAACACCATTCCAGGCGGATCAATAGCATGATGTTCCACACTTCCTTCTGGCTGTTCTTCTTCTTCAGTGTCCTCAAAAGATAGAGGTTGTTTGGGATTAGACACACCTGCATCTGACAAATCACTTGATGAAATGTTAAATGATTTAAATAATGTAGCATAATCGTATAACCAATCTGGTCCGACTCTAGCATCCGTAGCATTTTCTTCAAGCCACTCAATGTTGCACGACTCGACGACCTTTTTAGTTACTTTATTGTATACCCTATAGGCGGAGCCTTTAGCATATCCAACAAAGTAACATTCGTCCCCTTTCACTTCAAATTTTCCATTAGAATCCATAAGTAATAATATACATGGACATCCAAAAATACGAAAGTGTGAAACAGAGGGTTGATGTCCTTCCAGAATCTCATAGGGAGTTTTCATATGACGTTTGTTTACTAAAGCATGATTCTGGAGATAACAAGTAGTGCTAACAGCTTCGGCCCAAAAGAAGCTAGGAAGTTTCGAGTCAGCCAGCATTGTTCGCGCAGCCTCAATAAGAGTACGGTTTCTTCTTTCAGCTACTCCATTTTGTTGTGGAGTTCGAGGTGCACTATACTGACGATCAATGCCCTTTTCTTTGCAGAATGTGTCCAAAATAGTATTCTTAAATTATGTCCCATTATCAGATCGAATAGCCTTCACCTTGACACTCGCTTGATTTTCAGCCAGAGTAATGAATTGTTTTACTAAGACGGCAGTTTCATTTTTGTGACTGAGAAAATATACCCAGGTATAGCGAGAATAGTCGTCCACGATGACTAGACAGTAAGCCTTCTTTCCAATACTTAGTACATTCACTGGACCAAAAAGATCCATGTGAAGTAAATCAAGTATGGCCTTCGTCGAGGGTACAGATTTTGCCTTATGCGGTTTTCGATGAGCCTTCCCTTTTGCACAAGCAACACATTTTTCTACCAACATGAAATCTTTAATTGGTAAATCACGTACTAGTTGACCTTTGGCTAAACGGTTCAAATTCTTCATATTCACATGGCCAAGACGACGGTGCCACAGCAGACCATCATGTTCTGATATCTTTGAAAATAGGCAAGTAATTTCCTCACATGGTTTCTTGTTCATATCGATTACATACGCGTTTCCTTGTCTCTCAGCTGTCATTAAAAACCAATCATCTAGAATGACAATTCTAGGTTTGAGAACATGACATCCTTTCTTCGTAAAATGAACTGAATTCCCTCTATCACAAATCTAAGAAATGCTCAACAGATTGTGTTTCAGTTCTGGAACATAATTAACGTTTTCAAAGCTTAGAACTCCGTTTCGTACTGTTCCTTTTAAAGTGATTCTGCCTGACTCTCCTCCCGCAAATGAGACATATCCACCATTAAATTCTTTGACATTTTCCAGTTGGGATAAGTCTCCAGTCATGTGCCTGGAACAACCACTATCCATGTACCAGAGGCGCACGGTAGTCCTCCACAGCTGTTCCTGCACGATTAGCGGGATTAGTTAGATTTAGGAACCCAGCCCATAGTGGATCTGGGTTTTCCTTGTGCATCAAAATAGGTTACTCTCTGCCATACTAAATTATCTTTATTTAAAAACTTAGACGTTTTTTGAAAGACAGAGTTTTGATGACATTTGTAAGACTGATTTAACAACTTGGTCTTAGCTTTAGGTTTCCAATGATTATTTGACCAATTTGAATTATAAGCACTAAATGCACCATATTGATAATTTCAAAAATTATTTTGATGATTTATGCGCTTTGTAGCATTCCAATCCTGATCAGAAGGTTTAGTCTTTCGAAAATTGTTATTCATCGTCTTTGTCCTTGTTATCGTCATTGACTCTGAGCGACGATATCGATTAGACATAACGTTCTGATCTTGCTTAAAGTTTCTTTTATATGATGCTCTTGGGAGTTGAACACAATTTCTGGCAATTTGACCTGCAATTCCACAGTTAAAGCATGTTTGACGCTTCAATTTTTGATCATTTTGACTGTTTTTATACAATTTGCCTGTTTTTGAACATTTTGGTTTTTTAGATTGCTGAACGTGTTTTGCTTTAGGTTGTTTTGAGCATTTTTGTGTCTTTACTTCTAATGACTATTTATTTTTCTCAATTTTCTTTTCATCATTGCTCAAAACTGATTCAGCATTTGAACAAGTAGCAGATTCATCAATATGCGTTTTCTCAATGCATTTATCATCTGAGACTAATTCAGATTCATTATCTGAACATGAAGAAGTTTCATCCATATGCATTTCCTCAATGCACTTATCATGTGAAACTGATTCTGGTTCACTTTCAACCACAGCTTCCAATGGGGTCCCACTAGTTTCAACATTAGGGACTCCCACTGAGACAGATTCAGAAGAAGAATCAGGATACTCTTGATTTTCATGAGAAGTCGTTTCAGTGGTTTCACTGAATGCATCCTGGGGGACCTCACCTGTAACACTGTCATTCACTGAAACATTAAACACATTACAATCATGCACATTAGTTGAAAAACAATCATCACTACCCTTATTGTTCGAATTTTCAACACAACCATCATGAGTTTGGCCCAAAACAACAGGCTCACAAGACGAAACATAATTAGAAAACGACGCAAACAAAGAACGACTAAAAGCAACGTCAGACTCGGTAGGTTCAACATAAAATTCAGAAATATTAGAATCAACTACTGGTTCACTCCCATGAACATCTTCACATTTTACTTCAGAAAACTCATCTGCACATGAATACGAGACGTTAGGATCAATTGAGCCTTTAGCAACAAAATTTGTTTGAGAATGCTTCTGCATCTCAACAGGTTTTTTATTGAAGGATGACTTATTATTTTTGGGACCATAAGTCATTTTGCTTTCATTCATCATCTCCTCCTTTGTCATGGGTAAATAGCTATAATTATCATTATAGGGAGGAGGAGCTTGATTAAAACCCAAACTGCGCCCCTTATTTTCTTTGTATGCGAGCTGTTGATTACACAAGTTTTTGACTAATTTACTGGAAGAATCAAATTTCTTAATATTAAGCTCATTAATTTGATATCGCTCTTTGATATCTTCCAGTTCTTTAGTCACAGCACACAGTTTTTCTTGAACGTAAAGGAGTTGAGATGATTTTACACTTACATCATCCTTGAGTTGGATGATGTCTTTACGTTGAGCCTCGATCTTTTCTTTGTAAAATTTTTCATTTTTCGTTAAAGTAAAATGTTTATTTTTTAGTTCCAGATAATTTTGACTTAGCTCATCATTGTGTATTTTATAAACCTCAACTCTTTCTCTACATTCAGGAGTACAGAAAGCAGACAGTACCTCTTCTTTGGTCAGACCCTTGACTGGTGCTGATAGAATCTGAGTCATGAAAGCAAAGTTTTCAGCTAAATCCTCCTCTTCTGATGCAAGCACTTGATCATTTGAGGTCATGAAAGCAATATTGTTTGAGGCAGGTTGATCTTCTGGAGCAGAGATATTTAGACGCTCGATTTCTGAAGTCCAATCAAAGTTGAGGTTGGGTTGAACCACCAGTGCTTGAGCTAATCCTTGTGGTTGAGGACTTCCAGCAGCAGTGGCATCTAAAACACTACCAGTTGTCACAAGAGCTCTTTCTCGATTCGGCGTAGCAGGCTGTGCAGGTGCTCGATTTGGCGTTACTGGCTGTGCAGGTGTTTGTTCTCTATTTATGAGTGGTTTTGGACAATTTCTAGCATAGTGTCCTTCTTCATGACAGTTGTAACACCGCAAGTTGAAAGGCACCTTAGCAGCTCCATTCCAAGAGTTTCCCCATCTGTTCTTACCTGTTCTTTTAATAAACTTTTGAGCTCTAAAAGCAGCCATCGCCATCTGCCAGGTAATATCCATCTCTTCAACATCATCAGGATGAATCTGATGCAAGTCATCGCTACTCCAACTAGGAGGATCCGTCTTTCCTACAACAAAAGCATTTAAGCAATGTATAACCGAAGCTGCGATATCCAAATTTTCTTTTGACTGCTGTGTAAAGAAGGCAATCATTTCATTTTTAACAGTGGAGTTGGAAGCTGCAGAAGAAGCGTTCACAGCAGAAGCGGGAGCAGCATTATGAAATGATGGAGCAACTTGAGCAGAAGACCCAGAGTAGTAAACATTTGCTGGACTAGGAGCCGCTTTAACAGATGCCGCATTGCTAAACATTTGAAAACCTCCTTGAGACAAGAGGGCTGCATTGTTGTTTGACGAAGATGATGCAACAGTGAATCCTGCAGTTAACATACTGTTTTTATGATTGGTCTCTCTTTGCTTATCATCCAATTCACATGCCTTGATATGAGAGATCATTTCAGATAAACTGCACCTAGCAAGATCTTTCGTTTTCTTGATCATAGCCACATGATGATCCCAGCTTTTAGGCAATGCATTTAAAAGTTGTCTATTTGTTGATGCATTTGAAGTAGGAATCTCTTCCATCTGCATTTGTGTGACTAACTTGACAAATCTCTGAATCTGATTATCAATGGTCTCCCCATAGATGTGATTGAAGTTATTAAAATTCTGTCTGAGCAAGTTCCTTCGACTTTCTTTCATGTCTTCATTCCCTTCGTAAACGTCAATCAACGATTCCCAAAGCTCCTTAGCAGATTTGCAAGTACGAAAGCCAATAGCAATATCAGGACCCAATCCCATGGTTAAATAGGACAGTGCTCTTTCATCTTCCTCAATTATATTGAAATCTTCTTCAGTATATTCACTCTTTGCTTTCTTTACCTTAAGTCTGGGTTCGGTGGGACTGTCAGTCATAATCTCCCTTGGACCTCTTAAGATGCTTCTCCATATCTTTGAGTCCTTGACCTTCACGTGTTGTTCAAAATGCCATTTCCATTCTGGAAAATCATTTGCATCGGTCAACCTAGGAATACGTGTAGTTGTTCCAACCTTTGAATCCAGTTCTTGTTGTTTGTTTAGGGCAGCCAGATCAGCATTATTTGTTGACATTTTTAATTAATCAGTTAATTAATTAATTAAATTTTAAGTCCAAATAGTCAACAGGTCAAAGGTCCGTGATCAGTGTCGTTACTAGTCGAAACTCGAAACCGTAATTGATTGCGAGTCGAAACAGCTGAGGTTGCGAGTGGAGACTGATTGATGATTGCGAGTCGAAATTGTTATTAGCTGTAAGTCGAAACCGTAGATGATTGCGAGTCGAAATCAAAACAGGACGAGCCGAAATCGTAGATGGTTGCGAGTCGAAATCAAAACAGGACGAGCCGAAATCGTAGATAGTTGCGAGTCGAAATCAAAGCAGGATGAGCCGAAACTAGCAGTGGTTGCGAGTCGAAATTGAGACAGGATGAGCCGAAACTAGCAGTGGTTGCGAGTCGAAACCTGCAAAACAGATAAGAGATAAGATCTGTTGACTCGCAATCCCTATTTTTCAGCACTTTCAAAGATTCAAAGATATCGTAATCTTGAATCTGTTAAACACCAACTTCCCGGAAATTCAGCAAACACTTTTCTGAAATCAACAAACCAAAATCAACAATATTTTTAACAATTCAATGAAGAACAATTTGATTATTTCAGCAATTTTTTTTATTTAACTGCAAAACAAGCAACAAACTGGATCAGTAGCAAAATAAGTTCTTGAATCTGAATGATATCAAAACCGAGCCTTGAAAGACTTCAATGGCTCTGATACCAATTGTAAAACCCGTTATGATCTTTCAATGATATCAACCTTTAACTTGTGAAGGTGCGGAAAACAATCACAAGTCGATTCAAGAACATACAATAGTAATCAAAACAAGAATAATAAATAAAACACAAACCAAAATCTTGCATTCAAAGACAAAGCAGAGACTGATACAAGACTTCAATGATTTCGACTTCTAGCTATATTTCGCCCCTTGTGCCTTTGCTACTTGTGATCAACCTCAACCAATAGGTTGAGGTTTGTTTATATACTAGACACATGGGCTTTAGTTTAAACCCACACCACTTCTAACTAGATAGCCCAAACCATACATAACTGGCCCAAAACGTGTAAAATAAACAAGTACATAATCAACCCTTAAACTATACTAACCTACATGAATAAACCTTCGAGTTCCAACATAGTTTTTAAAATAATTAGCTAACACAGTATAATAATAAAATAAAGAGTAATAATGATGTGAAACTTTTCCCTTTATGCAGCACCGGCCAAGATCCCTGAAGTCTTTGACCTTGACGAGTTGGACAGTTATTCTAATCAGGTTCAGGTCAAGAAGGAACCTAGTCCCAAGGCCACAGCCTCATCCAAACCCAGCAGTTCCAAAGCCATCATTATTCCCAAACCTTCACCGGCAACCAAGCCCCGGAGTTCAAGTTCCCGCAAAAGGAAAGAGCCTGATTCCCCTGTCATTTCTGACACATTTCCTTATGAGAAGCACGGGTTTATTGAAGCTAGCGGGTTTATGACTTCCTTTCTTAACCAGGTTAGTATTCTCATATTACATCCTGCGGCTTACATCATTTACAAAGATTTATCAATATTAGTACCTGTCCTCTTACCTTCGTAGGGTCTTGAGCGTCTGGTTCACCTATATCAAGAATCCTGCAGGCTTAACAAGACGCTTGAATCCAAGCTAAAGGAAGCAGAAATCACAATCTCCGATCAAGGCATGATTGCAGCCGCCAAATCTCGTCATTACGAGGAGAAATTCAAAGCTATGATTCAAGAACACCAGACTGCTCTCAACAAAGTTACCCTTCAAGCCCAGGCCGATCTTGAAGCTGCCCATGTGCAACACGAATGGAATATGGTCAGCTACCGGGAAAGCCTTAAGAGTTCCGTCGTCATTTCTCTCCTCCAAGCCAGGTTGAAGATGGCCCATGAAGCCAAAACATTAGGTTTTGAATGCCCTTCTTGGGACGTTGGTGCCTGGGAGACCAAGCTGAAGAACCTCGGCGGCACTTCTTCCAAACCAGCTGTCGATGAATCTTCCAAAGCAGTTGAAAAAGCAACCCATATTGAGAAGGATGCTGAGGCGGATCCCAAGACAGATGCTGCTGAAATCATTATGGGTGAAGAAGACACTGCCCCCTAAAGCTTATTTCCTTTAAATTGTTTGAACAATTTTATGTTTTTATGAACAATTTTCATTTCTGTATCGAAACAATTTGATAGCCGAAGGTGGATGGGTCCTGGGCTTCAGGATGAAACCTTCGGTTATCAACTAGTACTGATTGTTTTCAAATAATTTCATCTTTCATATTTCTTGCTATTATCTTCCGTCTTTCTTAGTACAGATCTTTCGTACAATTATCTTTCAAAAATATCCTGATCAATATGCTCAATGATATATAATAAAAACTTTTTATTAGATTGAACTTCTAAACATTCCTTCAACTTTGTAGAAAGCTTTTAAAGAGTGAAAAACAGTCCACTTTTCCAAAACCTGTTTTGATAATACCTAAATGATCAAAGTTCCAAACCAGTATTAATTTCAAATATTTTAATCAAATATTCTGTGAAGTATTTTGAAAATATATTTTGAGAATATATCAGGATATTTAACCTTTCACCAAACATAGTATGGTCAAAAACTTAAACAGCGTTTACAAAGGAAAGATCATACCAGGAATAGGGTATAAACCTATTACCAAACTCCAATCCCTTAGCAACTCTTCTAATGAAGATGTCCCCTGTCTGAGACACTTAGTGCATTAGTTCTGAACCTTATCCTTTGAGCTTTACATCATTCCTTGGTAGGAATGTCCCCTGTGTACAATGTCTTCAAATACTTAGAAATCTTCTGGATATCAGTTTCCATTGTATAGGCAATTTTTCATGTCACAGGGGTAAAACCCAAAAATGTATTGGGAATAAATTCCTCGTATCCTGGGGAAAATCCCAAATTTTCGTGCGCTACAGGAGGGAGTGTATAAACTCCAAGACTTAGAAAGGTGAAAACCTTTAAACCTTAGAGAGTATGAAAATACCCTTTCGTGAGAGAGGGTGATCAATCCTCATATACCTTTAGGATTCAGGATATAGCCCACAGTAACGAAATTGTCAGCCACTTTTACATGGACTGGTCCCGCCACCTTGAACTATCCCTGAATAACTTGCGCTCCAGGCGGAGTGTTTAAACCCAATTCGGAAGAAAGGTGAATACCTTTAAACCTGTGAAGGGATCAGGATCCCTTGTACGTGAGAGAGGGGGCCAATCCTCTAATCTTCTGAAGTATCCTAAGTGAGCATCCTGGAGCTATATCCCGAAGCATATACTGCAAAACATCCTTAAACTAAGGTGGGTGTTAGCTTGGCTAACACCCCTCCGATGCTTAAGTTGGTATTGGGTTTCAAAGAATAAATTAAACCAAACATATTTAAAAAAGATAGAATTCATACCATCCTGAGTTAGAAATTAAATTCTAAACTCACTTGAAATAAAGCTTAAGGTGTATAGCATTCCAAGATCTCGGTAGCATATCCCCTTTCATATTCTTGAGTCTATATGCTCATTTCCTTGCTTCTGATTCAACTTCATATGGTCCTTCCCATTTTGGAGCTAGCTTGCCATCGGCAGAATTAGTGGTATTCTGAAAAGCCTTTCTTAACACCCAATCTCCAACCTTAAATCTTCTGGTCCTAATATTCTTGTTATATGCTCTGGATATTCTTTGTTGATATGCTACCATCCTTAGCCTTGTTGCATCTCTCTTTTCATCTATAGTATCCAAATCCTGACTCAAGGCTTCAGGATTCTGTTCAGGATCACTTAGGGTAGATCTTGCAGTAGGTATTGCCATTTCCGTTGGAATAATTGCTTCTGCTCCAAATACCAAGGAAAATGGGGTTTGGCCTGTTGCATTCTTTACCGTTGTCCTATCAGCCCACAAAACAAAGGGTAATTATTCTGCCCATCTTCCTTTTTTGGTTCCAAGCCTCTTCTTTAAGTTATTGACAATTATCTTGTTTGAGGATTCTGCTTGTCCATTCGCTTGAGGATGTACTGGAGTAGATGTTATCATTTTGATTCCCCAACTCTTGCAAAAGTCAGTAGTTCTCTTGCTTATAAACTGAGAACCATTGTCACAGATTATCTCGGCTGGTACTCCGAATCTGGTCAGGATATTTCTCTTTATGAAGGATACTACTTCTTGATCTCTAACTTGAACAAATGCTTCTGCTTCAACCCACTTGGAGAAATAATCCGTCATTGCCAACATAAAAACCTTCCCTCCTGGAGCCTTTGGAAGCTTTCCCACTATATCCATACCCCACTTCATAAATGACCAAGGGGAAACAATAGGATATAATGGTTCAGCAGGCTGATGCAGTATGTTACTATGTCTTTGACATGCATCACATCTTCGAGCATATTCTGTGGCATCTTTTCTCATTGTTGGCCAATAATATCCTGACCTTAATACTTTTGAGAATAAAGAGGTATTCGATTAATTTCTCACCCTTAAAGCATTCCTTGATACAGCGAGGTATAGGGATAGTGGTTCACCATTTTCAGGCTTCATCAATAGAGGTGCAGTTGAGAGATATCGCTTCAAATCCAGCAAGGTTGCTTCATGCTTTGCTCCCCATTCAAATTTCTTATTCTTCTTGAGGATATCATAGAATTCCTTGCATTTTTCCGAGGATCTTGAATTAAATCTATTCAAAGCTGCTACTCGGCCTGTTAACCGTTGTACGTCCTTCATATTTGAGGGTGATTTTATATCCAGGATAGCTTTAATCTGCTCCGGGCTTGCCTCTATCCCCCTTTTCATCACCATATATCCAAGAAACTTTCCTGCCCCCACTCCAAAATGGCACTTAGCAGGATTCAGCTTCATGTTATACTGATCCAGGATATCAAATGCTCCCTTGATATCCTGGAGGTGATCCTCAGCCTTTTTAGATTTCACCACCATATCGTCAATATATACCTCCATGGTGTCCCCCAGCTTATCTTTGAACATCATGTTTACTAATCTCTGGTATGTTGCACCTGCATTTTTCAAACCGAAAGGCATAGCAGTATAGCAATATATACCTGTTGGTGTCATGAAAGCAGTATCCTCCTGATCCGAAGGCTCCATTTGAATCTGCTGAAATCCTGAGGATGCGTCCATGAACGTTAACATTTCATGTCCAGCAGTAGCATCCACCATTGCATCGATATGAGGGAGAGGAAATGGGTCTTTAGGACAAGCCTTGTTCAAGTCCGTGTAGTCTACACAGACTCTCCATTTCCCGTTTTCTTCTGTACCACAACTACGTTCGCTAGCCATCTTGGAAACTTGACTTCTCTGATCATCCTGGACTTCAACAATCTTTCAACTTCCTCTTGGATAATCGCATTCCGCTCAGGAGCAAATTTTCTTCTTTTTTGCTGAACAGGCTTGAATGATTTGTCAATTCCAAGCTTGTGAGTGATAATGTCTTTGGATATGCCTGTCATATCCTCATGCTTCCATGCAAATGTTGACATCCTGCATTTCAAAAAGTTAGTTAACTGCTCTTCAATATCCTGAGGGATATTGGTTCCTACGAGCACCGAGATATCAGGATTATCCTGATCCAGGATAATTTTCTTCACATCCTGCTCCGAATCCTCCACGATATCCTGGGCCCGCATCTTTAATTGCTATGCTGTACTAGGCTTAGTTGAGGATTTCATTGAGGATGAGTAGCATTCTTTCGCTTCCTGCTGATCACTTTCAACCTTGACAACTCCCCAAGGGGTAGGGATCTTGATGCATTGGTGATATGTTGATGGCACAGCCTTCATATCGTGAATCCATGGTCTTCCCAGTATGATGTTATATCAGGATAAGGAGTCCATCACGCAGAAGCGTTGTATCGAGTTGACCCCTTCAACATATACCGGTAACTTTATCTCCCCTACGGTATTCCTAGCTTCTCCACTGAAACCAACGAGCACAGTGGACTTCGAAGTAATGTCCATCGGAGATACATTCATCCTCTTCAATGTTTCCAGCTGAATTATATTGACAGAACTACCGTTGTCTACCAGTATCCTACGTACAAAATGGTTAGCCAAATATAATGTTATTACCAAAGCATTATGGTGAGGATCCTGAACAGTATCCCTGTCATCACTATCGAAAGTGATCACTTTATCAGTTATGAGGGTAGTCATCCTGACTGGTCTGTCTCCCCTCTCACTCTTAGATTCCTTTGCATGTCTCTTGGCCGCCGAATACGAAGTTCCACAAATATCGGATCCTCCTGAAATAAAGTTAATTATCTTGGCATTTGCTGGGGGTGATGCGGCTCCTTCAGGATCCTTCTCGGGATCCTGACCTTTATTCTTCTTTTTTCCCAGCAAGTCCTTCAGATACCCTTTGCTTAACAGGTAACTTATTTCTTTCTTTAAAGCAATACAATCCTCGGTCATTTGTCCGAAGTCTTCGTGGAAGGCACACCATTTGGATTTATCCTTCCAATCAGCTTTCTGCTGGTTCTTTCGGGGCCACCTAGCTTTGTCCCCTAAACCCTGCATAGCATACATTAACTTAGGTATATTAACAGAAAAGCAGTATTCAGATAAGTCAGGATATTCTTCAGGATCCTCGTCTTCAACAACATTCACTTTCTTGTTATCATTTCTGCCATATGGCTTGGAGCGATATGGCTTATATGAGGTTTCTGATTTCCTGTTAGTTGATTCATAGGTTGAGGTAGAATTCATCCTCTCCTGCATCTTCTTGTCATCTTCCAAACGGATCTATCTCAAAGCCCTGTAAGTGCCGTTCTTATAAAAGACCATGAAGGTCAGCAATATCCTGTTTATTATGTTAGTAAAAGTTTGTTAGATGATGAAACTAGGTATTCTCATTTAGAAAAATTGATATTAGCTCTAGTCATGGCATCGACAAAGCTTAGACATTATTTTGAGACACATAGGATCCATGTTAAAACGAAATATCCTGTCAAAAATGTGCTTAGGAAACCAGAGATGTCAGGCAGGATGGCCAAGTGGTCAGTAAAGTTAAGTGCTTATGATTTAGTATATGAACCTAGAAATGCCATAAAGTCTCAGGCTTTAGCTGACTTTGTGGCTGATTTCAGTAGTGACATTCAGGACGAGGTAGACCTAGAAGTTCAACAGTTAGGAGAATCTTCAGGATCCTGGACATTATATATTGATGGTGCATCCAATATAAGAGGTGTAGGTTTAGGTATACTACTAAAATCGCCACAGGGGGACATATTACCCCAGGCTATTAGGTGTGAATTTCCTGCTACTAATAATGAGGCAGAATATGAAGCTTTAATTGCAGGATTATAATTGGCTAAGGATATGAGTATCAAGAATTTGCAAGTATATGTTTACTCCTTGTTAATTACTAACCATTTTAATAGATCCTATGCAGTTAAGGGTGAGAAATTAATCGAATACCTCGATATTCTCAAAAAATTAGCCGGATATTTCGATGTTTTTACACTTGAACAGGTACCAAGGGAGGATAATGCTGAAGCAGATGCCTTAGCAAATCTGGGATCATCGATCAGGATACCAGAAGGAACCCAAATACCAATATTACATGTCTTGTATCCTGCAATGAATCCTCAGGATAAAGAAGTAACGGATATTCAGGATCCTGGAGCAGCATGTCCTGAAGGGGATCCTAAGTCCTGGACGGCTCCAATCATGAGATATCTCCAAGAAGGACGCATCCCCGGAAATGAAAATCCTAAGGCATTTAGGATGAAGGTATCACGATTTACTATTATAAATAATGTTTTATACAATAAATCTCTTGCAGGACCGTATTTGAGGTGCTTGGAGGATCCTGAAGCCAAAGAAGTACTTCAGGATATACATGAAGGGGATTGTGGTAACCATACTGGGGGCAGGTCGTTATTCTCAAAAGTATTAAGGACAAGATATTATTGGCCAACAATGAGAAAAGATGCCGCAGAATATGCTCGAAAATGTGATGCATGTCAAAGACATAGTAACATATTACATCAACCTGCTGAACCACTGTATCCTATTGTTTCCCCTTGGCCATTTATGAAGTGGGGTATGGATATAGTGGGAAAGCTTCCAAAGGCTCCAGGAGGAAAAGTTTTCATGTTGGCAATGACGGATTATTTCTCCAAGTGGGTTGAAGCAGAAGCATTTGTTCAAGTTAGAGATCAAGAAGTAGTATCCTTCATAAAGAGAAATATCCTGACCAGATTCGGAGTACCAGCCGAGATAATCTGTGACAATGGTTCTCAGTTTATAAGCAAGAGAACTACTGACTTTTGCAAGAGTTGGGGAATCAAAATGATAACATCTACTCTAGTACATCCTCAAGCGAATGGACAAGCAGAATCCTCAAACAAGATAATTGTCAATAACTTAAAGAAGAGGCTTGGAACCAAAAAAGGAAGATGGGCAGAAGAATTACCCTTTGTTTTGTGGGTTGATAGGACAACGGTAAAGAATGCAACAGGCCAAACCCCATTTTCCTTGGTATTTGGAGCAGAAGCAATGATTCCAACGGAAATGGCAATACCTACTGCAAGATCTACCCTAAGTGACCCTGAACAGAATCCTGAAGCCTTGAGTCAGGATTTGGATACTATAGATGAAAAGAGAGATGCAACAAGGCTAAGGATGGCAGCATATCAACAAAGAATATCCAGAGCATATAACAAGAATATTAGGACCAGAAGATTTAAGGTTGGAGATTGGGTGTTAAGAAAGGCTTTTCAGAATACCACTAATCCTGCCGATGGCAAGCTAGCTCCAAAATGGGAAGGACCATATGAAGTTGAATCAGAAGCAGGGAAAGGAGCATATAGACTCAAGAATATGAAAGGGGATATGCTACTGAGATCTTGGAATGCTATACACCTTAAGCTTTATTTCAAGTGAGTTTAGAATTTAATTTCTAACTCAGGATGGTATGAATTCTATCTTTTTTAAATATGTTTGGTTTAATTTATTCTTTGAAACCCAATACTAACTTAAGCATCGGAGGGGTGTTAGCCAAGCTAACACCCACCTTAGTTTAAGGATGTTTTGCAGTATATGCTTCGGGATATAGCTCCAGGATGCTCACTCAGGATACTTCAGAAGATTAGAGGATTGGCCCCTTCTCTCACGTACAAGGGATCCTGATCCCTTCATAGGTTTAAAGGTATTCACCTTTCTTCCGAATTGGGTTTAAACACCCCGCCTGGAGCGCAAGTTATTCGGGGATAGTTCAAGGTGGCGGGACCGGTCCATGTAAAAGTGGCTGACAATTTCGTTACTGTTGGCTATATCCTGAATCCTAAAGGTATATGAGGATTGATCACCCTCTCTCACGAAAGGGTATTTTCATACTCTCTAAGGTTTAAAGGTTTTCACCTTTATAAGTCTTGGAGTTTATACACTCCCGCCTGTAGCACACGAAAATTTGGGATTTTCCCCAGGATACGAGGAATTTATTCCCAAGACATTTTTGGGTTTTACCCCTGTGACATGAAAAATTGCCTATACAATGGAAACTGATATCCAGAAGATTTCTAAGTATTTGAAGACATTGTACACAGGGGACATTCCTACCAAGGCAATGATGTAAAGCTCAAAGGATAAGGTTCAGAACTAATGCACTAAGTGTCTCAGACAGGAGACATCTTCATTGGAAGAGTTGCAAAGGGATTGAAGTTTGGTAATAGGTTTATACCCTATTCCTGGTATGATCTTTCCTTTGTAAACGTTGTTTAAGTTTTTGACAATACTATGTTTGGTAAAAGGTTAAATATCCTGATATATTCTCAAAATATATTTTCAAAATACTTCACAGAATATTTGATTAAAATATTTGAAATTAATACTGGTTTGGAACTTTGATCATTTAGGTATTATCAAAACAGGTTTTGGAAAAGTGGACTGTTTTACATTCTTTAAAAAGCTTTCTACAAAGTTGAAGGAATGTTTAGAAGTTCTACCTAATAAAAAGTTTTTAATATATCACTGAGCATATTGGTCAGGATATTTTCATAAGATAACAATACAAAATTTTTGCAAAGTTAAAAGGTACATTAAGTAATGCAAGCCAATAACAAATAAGTTAAGGGATAGTTATATTATTAACATGTCAAAAAGTTGTGCTTTTGGATTCACCTCAAACCAAGGCCCATCCACCAAAAGCACAATTAGTTTCTACCATACTTGTGTAACGGTTGGAGGATCTATCTCAAAACAGGACCTGTCCACCTACAACCGTTACCACATTCAAAACAGGTTATACTAATCGATGACCAAGGGCTTCATCCTAAAACCTAGGACCCATCCACCTTTGGTCATCATATTGTTCTAATGCAGGAAATATAAATTGTTCGAAGACAGGAAAAGTAAATCGTTTACACAACCACAACCACGAAATTTAAAAGTGGGCTCCGGCCTTGGCACGTATATCCATCATCGCCCACTTCGCCGCCTAAGGAATGACACCTTCTTGATCAACAGCCTCCTTCCCAGCATCTGCACCAGCATCGGCCTCAGGATTCTTCTCGGCATCAGCATTGGCCACTTCCTCTGCTGCCTTAGAAGGCTCTTCACCAACATGCTTTGCAGGATGAGCAACGGGATGACCTCCGAGATCCTTTAGTTTCGCTTCCCAAGTCTTTATGTTCCAGGAGGGGCATTCGAAACCCAAATCCCTGGCCTCATAAGCCATCCTTATCCTGGCTTGGAGAAGAGAGACGACCACGGATGCTTTGAGGCTATCCCGATATGAACTCATATTCTGCTGGTATTGGAGAAGGGCGGCATCTAGCTTGTCTTGGGCATCCTCGTTGGCTTTATGGAGGGTAGCTTGGTGTTCCTGGTGTTAGGGGTGGATTTCTAAATGACCCGTGATCCTCAATTATTATCCTGCTTGGTGATCCTTACTTCTGTGTCAGTTAGTGATCCTCAGAAGTGCTTCAGGATCAGGATCATCCTAAGGATCCTTATGCTAATGATTGTCTGCTTTGAATTCGTAATTGTTTTGCAGGAGTATCAATTGGACTTGGTCTTGGCGATATTCCTGGAGTATATTCCTTGAAGTATTCCGCACGTGCTTGGCTGAAAATGGACGTTGTGGAGTCGTGGAGGACTTGCACCATTTGCGGACAATTAGTTACTTAGATATTTTCTAATTTAAAAGGGATAGCGAGCTAATTAGACAACACTTTTGGCTATTTTTGGCTACACACACACTCATACAACTGCTCTCATCAACTTTCGCTAACACACTTGGCGATTACACACATTTCTACACGATACACTATAGTGATCCTTGTACTTAGCTCGCTATCATCCGAAGTTGTAACAGATTTTTTGTTTAATATAAGTTGGTGATCGGTAGTTTCCATCACCCGGGGTTTTTTGTGCCGGAGATCAACTCTTGATCAAGGGCTTTTTCCCCGTATAAATTTTCGTGTCATTTGTTCATCATATTTCATAGTGATCCTCATTATTGTTCATCAATTCAAGCATCATACCCCGTAACAAAGAGTTTGGTTGCATTATCCTCGTCTGATTTTTTACCAAAACAGTTTGGCGCCCACCGTGGGGCAATTGGTGCTTCATTCCTAAGAAATTCTCATTTTTGTGATCATTTCGGTTCGTTACGTTCAAGCAGATGGCTTCATCATCAAAGAACACCTCCAGTGCGATGTCTACAGTCAATTCATCCCAGGGCATTCCACCATTGCCTCCACCACCTTCTGGACCTCAGAAAAATGCCGAGAAGAAACCAACTCCCATTTTCTCAAAACCTCCAACTTTTTCTGCTTCTTATACTCCCACTACTAGTGACTTGTTTACTCTGATTTTGCAGATGAATGAGCATATACAGCAGCAGGATAAGACCAATGAAAGGATTCTTAGAGAAATTGGAGACATCAAGAAACAGAAGAGATCGGCAGAGGATCATTCCCCACTGATGCCCAGATCTTTGAATTTCGATACTCCGGTTATAACTTCTCAGCCTTCAGTGGTTCCAGACGTTCAATATGTGGGGGGACCAAAAGGAGTGCATTACGGATCATCAGCAATGACTCAGGCTTCAGGGTTACACTTCCAACCAGCAGGATCCCATCCTCAGCATATAGGATCCTTCGCCAGCTCAGGAGGATACTCAGGAGCGCAGCAGATTCAAGGGTTCTGGCCGTTTCCAGGATCCTCTCAGATTCAAGGATCCTCCTATGTTCCAGGATCCTCACAGGTTCAAGGATCCTCCTACGTCCCAGGATCCTCACAGGTTCAAGGATCCTCCTATGTTCCAGGATCCTCACAGGTTCAAGGATCCTCCTACGTCCCAGGATCCTCACTGGTTCAAGGATCCTCTCAGTTTCATGGATCCTTAAGGAGTTTGCAATCAGGGAATACCGATATCCATCTGGGAGATTTCATTCCAATGCAGACCATTGCTTCTACTGGTCCATCAGTCGTTCCAGAGCCCCAACAATATGGATTCACATCCGCTCTTCCTAATTTGAATCCAATGGGAGGTAACACTTTCAATAATTCTTATACCACTAACCATGGCCTTATGCAGGATACAGGTATCAATCATGCCATGGCCAGAGAATTGCAAAAGTTAAAGGATATGATATCAAGTGTCCCAGGAGTGGTCAAGCCTATCCCGGAGATTGCAGATGGGAGCCATAAGATATCTCGTTTTGCACCACCAATCTGTGATGCTGAGATACCAAAGAGGTTCCATGTGCCTACTATGAAGTTGTATGACGGTTCAAGAGATCCCGAAGAACACATAGCACAATACAGGGAAAGGATGGAGATCAATCCCATCCCAGAAAGATTAAAGGAAGCATGTCTAGCAAGGGATTTGGATCCACTCTTACTGGATCAGCTCTTAAATGGCTGCTAAGTCTTCCCCCTTACTCTATTACCTCATTTGCTAATCTAGTTAACTTATTTAATAACCAATTTTCTTGTAGTAGGAAATTTGAGCGTTTAACTAGTGATCTGTATAGGATAACCCAAGGTCATAATGAATCATTAAGGGATTATATCACTAAATTTAGTAAAGAATCCTTAGATATTCCTAACCTGGATATAGCTACGGCTGTTGAAGCCTTTAAAATGGGATTGCTTAGGGAGTCGTTATTCTATGATGATCTTGTTATGACACCATGCAGGAATCAAGATGAGGTAAGAACCCGGGCCCTTAGGTTCATCCGGCTAGAGGATGACAAAAGGATCCAGGGGAGGTTAGCAGGATCCTCAAAGCAAGAGAAGCAAGGATCCTCATTCAAGAACAACAAGTTCAGATCCTTTAACAAGTCTGATAACCAGAATGTGCATGTCGTTGTACAAGAAGAGGACGATGAGGATTATCCTCCAATTTCTGAATATTGTTTTTCTGTTGATAACAATGAACTAATCCTTGCGATGTAGAATTTAGGTGATAAAGCTAGATGGCCTAGGAAAAATGACAGACCGGCTGCAACCAAAGATAAGTCAAAGTGGTGTGCATATCATGAAGATTTTGGGCATCTCACAGAAGAATGCATCGCACTGAGAAAAGAAATTGGATACTTGTTGAGCAAGGGGCACTTAAAAGAATTGCTGGGAAGAAAGAAGTCAAGGACTCAGGATCCTGAAAGGATCCCAGAGAAAGCTCCAGCCCCTCCAGCTGATGCACAAGTTATTAACTTTATTTCTGGAGGATAAGACATTTGTGGAACATCCTTCTCTGCAGCTAAAAGACATGCAAAAGAAACCAAGATGGATAATGGAGATAGACCCATTCGAACATCCAGTGTCTCCGAAGGAAAAGTTATAACTTTTGATGAGGATGATCGTGTTGACATTCAGGATCCTCATCACGATGGTTTGGTTATCACTATTTTTATTTCTAACCATTTTGTTCGCAGGATCCTTATAGACGGAGGAAGCTCTGTGAACATTATCCAGCTTGATGTCCTCAAAAAGATGAATATTCCTGAATCCGATATCATCCCAAGATCCTCTGTGCTCGTGGGATTCAGTGGCGAGACTAAGAATACTCTGGGGGACATTAAACTCCCAATTTATATCGAAGGCTTACATTCTTATCAAAAGTTCTGTGTTATTGACTCTTTATCTTGTTGTAATGTTATCCTTGGCAGGCCTTGGATACATGACATGAAGGCAGTTCCATCCACTTATCATCAATGTGTGAAGCTTCCTAGTCCTTGGGGAATAGTGAAGATTGATAGTGATCAGTGTTTTGGTCAAAAAATCTGATGAGGATATTGCAACCAAACTCTTTGTTTCGGGGAATGATGCTTAAAATGTGTAACAGCGATGAGGATCACTTCAATGTAAATGGCACAAACAACACAAGGATTTATACGGGGAAAAAGCCCTTGATCAAGAGTTGATCTCCGGCATAAAAAACCCCGGGTGATGGAAACTACCGATCACTGTTAGGGGAGGATTTTCTAACAATTAGTGATCCTTATTCGTTATCCTAACTGGTGATCCTTACTTCTGTGACAGGTGGTGATCCTCAGAAGAGCTTCAGGATCAGGATCATGGATCACTTTAAGGATCCTCGTACTGACGATTGTTTATTTATGTATCGTACTATCTCGCATGTATAACGAGCTTGACCAAGTCTTGGCGACATTCCTGGAGAATATTCCTAAACTATTCTGCACGTGCTTGACCAAAAATAGACGTTATGGAGAACGTGGAGGCTTGGCACGAAAGTCGGATAGTTAGTTTAGGTGGTTATTTCTATTTTAAAAAGGGAGTAACGAGCTAGTAGAAAACACTTAGTCATTTCTCAGTTACACACACTCGTACAAACGCTCATACAAGCGCTCGTTCAAACACTTAGCAATTTCATACACTTTTTACACATTTCACCGTAGTGATCCTTGTACCTAGCTCGTTACTTGTTGGATCTGAGTTTCTTTTTGATTGTATTTTCGTTCGTAATTAAGATGAGAATGAAAGAGTTGTGCAGCGGAATTAAGATGGAAACAAACTTTGTATACAATCAAATGAGAGTAATACTTTAATCAAACATCTTTACACATAGAATCGAAAGATTGAATTTGTTTCAATAACGATTACAATGATTGATGTAAGAATGCAAACTCCCCCTCAGCCAGAGCTCAATAGTTTGTTCGTGCAAAGAAGACGATGTGGTGAAAGAGCTAATAGAACAGTACAAAGTACTGAGCTATTTATAGGCACTTGCAAACCACTGAGCATCTTAGCTGACGTCACCATGAAAGTGACATCTAACCTCCTAACAAACTCTAACTACTGATCTATAAACACTGATGTACTAAACTACTGCTATTACATTACATTACATAAAAGACACTTAAACTGCTGCTGCATCCTTCCACTGCTGTGAACCCAGCAGTGCTTGTCCGGATCAGCAGTACTTGACCCAAGGCAGTAGATAGAGTCAACAGAGCTTTGGTCTTCCATCAGTCTTTGACTTTGGCCAGTTGATATAAAGCAGCAGTTGTAGGTCAGCACTTAGTATGATCAGTAGATAGGAGGTCAGTAGATATGAAATCACTTTCAAGGGGAGAGATTTGCATGAACCAACTGTAAACGTCTGCTTATTCTGAATCCACTGTTCTGATCCAGTTTTGGCTTTACATTATCTGTTCCTCTGATAGGGTTCAATCCCAACAATCTCCCCCTGGAACAGATAATGCCAAAACTCTTCATTATTTGTGGAAAACTTTATTGCCTCAACAACAGCTCCCTTATCTGACCTTTAAATTGTAATTCAAAGTCTAGGGCATCTGTATCTTCATCATCCCTGCTGAGTGGAAGATCAAGGAGATCCTGCAAATCTTCAAGACTCAGGCCAAGAGCTTGTTCCCTTGATATTTTCTCCACTCCTCCACCAGACCTGAGCAAAGTCAATACGCAGGTCTGTTTGTCAGTTTCCCACTTTTGTATTTTTGAGCCTGGTGGGTTTCTTGGGAGATGTTTATTTGCAGAAGTATTTGGTGAGGCTGGCCTGTTCATAGCTGGCTGAGCAGCGGTTGCAGATTGTTCCAATTCAATATCTTCCTTTATCATTACTTATGTGCCAGCTTTTACAATGGCATCTCCAGCTAAAAGATCTTGAATTGTTTCCATGCTAAACTGGTTTTTGCTCCTTCTTTTGTAGATGGCAGCACCAGCTGGAGCAGTGGTTCTTTTGACTTGCAGCTTTGGTGGTCTTTTTGAAACCGCTGCTTTGGAATAGTCAGGCTTTTGTGGAACTCTTGGATCTTTCTTTCTAAGTTCCTCTAATCTTTTATAGGTTGCCCTGACTCTATCTTCTCCCCACTTTGTCACAGAGTTCTTTGACCCATAATCAGCTATAATCAGCTCCTCTTTCATTCTCCTCAGCTCTACCATCTTTTCAGCTTCAAATTGTTTGAATTTTTCAGGAGGAGTCTGCTTGACCTTATTTTTGATCATGTCTTGAATCCTGGCTGCTTCTTTTTCAAGCTCAGGGATGGTCCAGTTCTTGTACATGTGTTTCTCCCCCTTGTATTTCTTGTAGGTCATGATGTTTTCAATGTAGTCTTTTCTTAAGGACTCATCTGCCCTTTCTGAAATTTTCTGACATACATGTTTAGCAAAACGCTCCATAGCATTGACCTGTGAGAGTAAAAACTGATAGTTCTGTTGAAATTCTCTATCAGATTTCCCTTTTCTGTTTTTGATTGCAATATCCTCTGCTTGATTGGCTTTGAGCTTCAAATATTCTTCAATGTTGTTAGGCCTGGGATAATTTGCAATTGATGGCAAACTCCTTTTGGCTGGGTCATCTTCATAATAAAATGATTTGATTTCCTCTCTTACTGCAATGAGTTCCAGAGGAAATGAGACACCAGCAGGAGGTAGTGATTGTATACTTTGAGCTGAAGAGAGAGGTATGGGTTTAGGAATAGTGACAAGTGATAGAGATTTAGAAGATGTTGGTGATGGAGGTGTGCCATCATCTTTTAAAATTAGCCTTCTCCTTTTTGGTTTAGGAGAGACTGATGATGTTTTGAATGGAATAGTGGTTGTAGATGAAGTGGTAGTGGATTGTGATTGACTAACAGCTGTTGAAACAACTGGTGCTTCAACCACTGTTGTCTTTACAACAGATGTTATAACATCTGATGTCTTCTGCTGTGTGTCAGCAGGTGTTGGTTTTGGTGGTGATGATGGTAAAGCAGTGGATGTTGTGTGTGTTGAAGTGGTGTGTGTTGATGGAACAGCTGTTTGGCAAGCATTAGTTTTTGTAACTCCTGTTGCATCAGCTGTTTTGTATGATGGTTTTTTAGCAGACTTTGAACGTCTGATAGGAATGGATTTGGGTTGCCTTACTTTTTTTGTAGGCTTCTTCTTTTCCTCAACAGGATTTTCATGATCCCTTGACCCAGAAGTACCCTGTTCTGGATGATCCATCCTGTCCACCCTGGCTTTCCTTTTGGCCTCTCTATCTCTTTTCACACTTGCAACTGCTTCTGCTAGTGCATTTGTTGTCACATCAATCTTCTTGCTGCCATCTGGCAAAGGATCTTTTTGGTCATGTTTGAATTTTCTGGTTCAAGATAAAGACCATCTTCTATACCCTTCCTTTTCCACTCCTTAATTTTCTCCCCCTTTTTGGCATTATCTTCTGGGAGATCATACATGAAACGTACAGGTGGAGGAGCAGTGCCAGTGGTGTGCAAGATCTGAGTTTTGAGAGCCTTTAAATCAGCCTGAGTATTTTTGAACCTTGACTCCATTGCATTTCTCAGCTGTTGGACATGTTTTTCATGTTGCTGATCTGCTAATTGTGCTTGTTGTTGGAGAAAAGATTGAAATTTATTCCAGAGCTCATTTGTAGCAGGTGTCCTTTGTGGAGCAGGTGCTTGAGGTGGAACAGCAGTTGATTGTACCTTCTGAACTTGTAACACCTGTTGTAACATATCTTTGAGTTCAGCAACAGAGGTATCAAGTTTTGCAATACGATCCGTCAATTTCTGGTACTTTAAACCATCACCCAAGTTAATGGGATCATCTGATTTCCCACTAGCAGTGGTTTTATCAGTGGTAGATGTAGGGAATATACTCCAAACATTAACCACTGATGCCCCTTTTTCTTGGTACTGGGGTCTTCTTCCTTCAACACTTGACAACCTTTTGATGTTGCCAGTAGGATAAATAAATCCACTGGTGGTTGTCAGAGGTGCTATCAAAGGAATTGCCTCCAAGGAAGTCTTATTAATGTAACCACTGCCCAAGTATAACCCAGTGGGTGTAACACTTGTAGTGGCTGCTTCACTTGGATTACCACCAAGAGTTACTTGTAACTCAAGGGGTGTAACCTCCTCAGGTTGTGTTGGTGGGTTAGCAAAGATTGATACATCAGACCCAGTCAGTTGTTGAGGTATATTCTCATTAATAGGTGATTGAGAAGGACTGGATAGTGCCTGGTTCAAATCAATTGCATCCAACAGTGGTTTTATTGGTGAAGGAATTGAGGATGTGATGGTTGGTGTAGAAATAGGATGTGTCCCGGGCATTGGACTGTGGATGATAGAAACGAGTGTTTCCAGAGCATCATGATGTGGAGACCCTATTTGTACAACCTGTTCTTTTTGTGAAGAAGCAGGAGGAGTTTCGGTTATGGTTTGAGATATTTGTACCATCTGCTGTGAGGAAGTAGCAGCAGTGGTTACATGTGACTTTTGTGTTGTCACTGGCAGAAGCTCTGGTATCTCATCCTCCAGAGATGCCTTTTTGAGGGTTTTGGGGGTGTTTTGTGTTTTTCTTTTTATTGGCTTTTTGGTGATTGTAGGTGTGGGTTTCAAAGCAGTTGTGCTGCTGCTCTGATCACCTTGAGCAGTGGGCTCAGCAGCAGATACCTGAGGAGCAGTTGTAACTGCTAAAATCTGCTCAGGCACCTCTGCTTGTGTTTTGCAAGGTGCTAACATCCTTGAAAAAGTTTCAGTAGTTAAACTGTTTATTTGAATAGGATCACCCTGGTTTATTACAGCTAAATCATCCTTACTGAATTTCTTTGAAAAATAGTAACTTAAAAACCTTGGAAACAGTAAGAATGATTTTGTTTCAACCATGTTAACCAAATCTTTAAAAATTTCTCGAGAATAATTAAAATTTTCTCCTTGAAGAATTGCATATCCCAGATTTTGAATCTTTAAAGGGATTTCATTGAAAGAAGTGGTTTTGTTTGAAACACATAGTAGGAGGGTATGAAATAAAAATCTGGTTGCAGAAGGAAAATAACCTTTTTCCAAGGTAATTTTCTTCATCATTGTGGCTTCATACCCTCTCTCAATGAAGTCAATTTTTAACTCGTTTTTAGTGAAAGAAATTTTACCTTCCTGATCACCGAGTTGAAAGATCTCTGAAATGGATTGTGGCGTGATTTGGACAGCTTTACCCTTTAGAGAAGAGTTTATGGTGGTTACAGTGTCGCCTTGTTTGTCAAGGGTTGTATTTTTCCAGAACTCCCTTTGGGTTGCCAAATAGATTGGTGCATCGGCAGTGATCAAAGTTTTGTACTTTGATTTTGCCATTAGATCAATGATGGAATCGAAAACGTTGGTGGTTCCTGGTTTTGTAAGAAGACCCAGGAGATTGTGAGATGGTTTATGTGGAATTTCAGTGGAGATTGCCTTTTGGGAGGCTGTTTTCGATGATGATTTGGATGAGGGTTTTGAAGATTTCTTTGATTTTGTCATTTTGATGATGATTGATCGAAGAAATTTGTGAAGAAATGAGATGAAAAACTGCTTTGAGAAGAGAATTTTAAGAATTCAATTCGACAGTAAAACCCTGTGTTGATGGTGAGTGGGGGATTTTATAGGGAAGAAAGTGAATGCTGAGGTGGCAGCCGTTACAAAAAGTCTGACCAATATGTACTGCCCACGTGACAACCCCTGTTGAAAGTGAAGGACAGTACTTTTGTTGAAAGTGACTGATGAAGGCAGTGGTATGAAAGCAGTGGATGATTTTTACCATCAGTGGATAGCATATCAGTGGATAAGACACTGCTTTTGAACAACAGAGTTTATCAAAATAATGAGAGAGCAGGGGTTGACTTTCAGCAGTGGACAGACGTTTGAAGTATAGCAGACTTTTGAACAAACAGTGGTTAATGGCAGACTTTTAAGGACTTAATGAAAAATTTCATTTTTAACTATTTTTAAGGATGGAGTTTTGATTTTCTGAAAACATTTTGTTGCTTTTATTCATAGAAAAACAAGATGTTGCTTGTTATTCCATGTTCAGCATCCCAATCCTAGAGACCAAACTTTCAAAAGTGGCTGTATCAAGTGCTTTTGTGAGCACATCAGCCAGCTGGTCTTTAGTTGGGACATGATGCAGAGAAATCAAACCTTTTTCATAGCAGTCCCTCACAAAGTGATGTCTGATGTCGATATGTTTGGTGGTTGAGTGGGAAACTGGATTTTTGATGATATTTTCTGCTGCCTGACTGTCCAACATGAGTGGTGTCTTTAAGGCAGTGATACCAAAATCCAGCAACTGATTTTGAAGCCACAGGAGTTGGGCTGTACAGCTTGCAGCAGCGATGTATTCAGCTTCAGCAGTGGATGTCGAAACAGCTGCTTGCTTTTTGCTTTGCCAAGAAACTAAGCAGTCACCTAGAAACTGGCACCCTCCTGATGTGGACTTCCTTGTGGTGTGACATCCAGCAAAGTCACTGTCTGAGAAACCTGAAAGCTTGATGTTCCCATTAGCTGGATACCAGATACCAAGTGTGGGAGCACCTTTTATGTATCTGAAGATCCTTTTTACAGCCATGAGATTTGATTTTCTGGGAGCTGATTGACTTCTTGCACAGACACATGTTGCAAACATGATGTCTGGTCTAGATGCAGTTAGGTACAATAAAGACCCAATCATGCTTCTATAAAGTGTTTGGTCAATCAGCTCATCTTTGTCATCAGACATGACCAGCTTATTTGTTGCCATGGGTGTGCTGCATGGTTTACAATCATTCATATCAAATTTGGTTAAAAGTTCTTTGGCATATTTGCTTTGATGAATGAAAGTCCCATTTTGCAATTGCTGTATTTGGAGACCAAGAAAGCATTGCAGCTCACCCATTGCACTCATTTCAAACTCAGCTGTCATGAGTTCTCTAAACTCTTCACACATTGAGTTACATGTGCTTCCAAAAATAATGTCATCCACATAAATCTGGACAATCATTAAATCCTTCCCTCTCCATTTTAAAAACAGTGTTTTATCAATGGTACCTCTTTTGAAACCATTTGAGAGTAGGAAGTTGGAAAGAGTTTCATACCAGGCCCTTGGTGCTTGTTTCAAGCCATACAAGGCTTTGTTTAACCTGTAGACATGATCTGGATAAAATGGATCCTCAAAACCTGGAGGTTGACAAACATACACCTCTTCTTGAATTGTACCATAGAGGAAAGCACTTTTGATATCCATTTGAAACACCTTCATATTGTGGTTGACAGCAAAGGCCAGGAACAGTCTGATTGCTTCTAATCTTGCAACAGGGGCAAATGTTTCATCATAATCAATCCCCTCTTCCTGTCTGTAACCTTGAACCACAAGCCTGGCTTTATTCTTGACAACAATACCCCTTTCATCAGTTTTGTTCTTGAAGACCCACTTTGTGCCAATGGGACTAACCTCTTCTGGCAGTGGTACAAGCTCCCATACTTGTTGTCTTTTAAACTGTTGGAGCTCCTCTTGCATAGCTTCTACCCAGCTGTTGTCTTTCAGTGCCTCTTGGTACTTGACTGGCTGATGGAGTGATAGAAAACCAGCAAAAAGACAAATGTTTTGGGTTTGGCTTCTTGTGAGCACCCCTTCATTTATGTTGCCAATGATTTGATCAGGTGGATGAGATCTCAAGAAGATTAAATCTCCTTGGTATGGGATGATGGCATTGGTTGGTGAAGGCTGCAAATGTGTATCATCTGAGCTAACCACTGCTGGGGACTTTGATGATCCAGCAGTGGCTTCAAAAGGTGGTGGAATTGGAGGTAATGAGGTGGACAACTGCTGGCTTTTATCCACTGTTTGAGGACTTTTGTCAGCAGTGTTTGAGGATGTGGAAGCAGTGGTTGATGGGCTACTTTGGTCAACAACTGTTGAGGTAGCAGTGGTTGAGCTTTGACAGCTGTTTTGAACAGCTGGTGCTTTTCCCTTTGTGGCAGACCTTTGAGGGATGATGATTTCATACCCATAGTCTGGTGTTGTATCCTCTGATGGACCTGCACTGTTAGTCTTGACAGCAGTATTTTCAAAGGTGAATTTTTCAAGATCAAACAGATCTGCAGGGTTTGCTGGGATTTTCATTGATGAAAGTTCATTGAACTTTACATTCAAAGTCTCCTCCACTGCCTTGGTCCGTGTATTAAACACTTTGTAGGCCTTGGTAGTGGTTGAGTATCCCAGATGATAACCACAATCAATTTTGGCTGCAAATTTTGAAATGGAATCTTTTAAATTCAAAATAAAGCATGGGCAGCCAAACACTTTGAAATATGAGATCAGTGGCTTAATTTTATACAGAATTTCATAGGCAGTCTTTTTGTGCCTAGGGTTTATTAAAACTCTGTTCTGAACATAGCAAGCAGTGTTTACTGCCTCTGCCCAGAAAGTTAAAGGCAAACCTGAATCTGCAAGCATGGTTCTGGCAGCCTCAATCAGAGTTCTGTTCTTTCTTTCCACTACCCCATTCTGCTCTGGTGTTCTTGGGATGCTGTACTGCCTTACAATCCCTTTCTTCACACAGAAGGCATCCAACTCTCTATTTTTGAATTCTGTGCCATTGTCACTCCTGAAGCTTTTTACTGGAAGGTCAAATTGCTTTTCAACCTGTATTACAAAGTCTTGCAAAATGCCTGCAGTTTCATCTTTTGAGTGCAAAAAGAATGTCCATGTGAACCTAGAAAAGTCATCAACAATAACCAAACAATATCTTTTCTTTCTAAGACTCATGACTTGAACTGGGCCAAACAAATCCATGTGTAGCATTTGCAAACACTGGGTTGTTTTGGACTCTTCAATGGACTTATAAGAACTTTTATGCTGTTTTCCTTTTAAACAGGAAATGCAATGTTCAGGACATGAAAACAATTTTTGTGGTAGGCCTCTCACCAAACCATTTTTTGAAATTTCTGTGATTGTCTTAAGATTTGTGTGTCCCAGCCTTCTGTGCCAAAGTTCTGTCTCTTTGTTAGAGGCAGCTGAGAACAGACAGGCATCAGCTCTAGGACACTCTTTTGACATGTCAACAACATAAACATTGCCACTTCTTTGAGCAACAAGTTTAGTCTGACCAGTTTTGATTATTGCTTCAATCTTTTTGACCATTTCTGGTCCAACAATCCTACAACAGTCTTTTGTGAAGAATGACCCAAATCCCCTGTCACTCATTTGGGACACACTCAGAAGGTTGAATTTTAGATTGTCTATTAGATTGACATTTTCAAATTTTACATTTCCAGATTGCACTGTACCAGACCCCAGAACCTTCCCTTTACTATTATTCCCAAAGGATATATCACCCCCACCATGGATTTTAAAGTCTTTGAGGAGGGCTTTACATCCTGTCATGTGCCTGGAGCCTCCACTATCTACATACCAAAGACTATCAAAGCATGCAGAAGCTCCCTGCACATGAAGTAAAAAGATTAGTTCATTAAGGTCTCCAAAGCCAACAAGGCTTTGGATGGGGTCTCAACAGTGTCTGGGATGGATGCAAGATGATGGACAGTGGTTAGGTCAGGGGTTTGAACTGTTTTAGGACAGTGTTTCTCTAACCACTGTTGTGGGTCCTGACCAATCATCTGCTGGTAACCAAAAGGATGCCTGTTCACTTTGGGTTTAGAGGGCCTTTTGTAGGCCTCATAAACGTGTGGAATCCTTTGGTAGGACTGTTTTTCTCTGCCTTTTCTGAACTGATTGGCAGGGGGTGCATCAGTAACCTGAACATCTCTTTTGACAGATGTTTGGTTCAGCTGTTTTGTAACAGCTGTTTGAACTGGCACAAACAGTGGTTGTTTCTTGGTGAATTTGACAGATGATGAGGATGATGGTGGACTCAAGGATGTTTTAGCCATGTACTCATTCTTTTTCACATCAAAGTTTTTGAGGTACACACATGCTTGAGTTTTGTGGTTTGTTTTCCCACACACAATGCAGCTTTCTGCTGAAACAATGACACTTGTTTTGTTTAAATCATAAGCTTTCAAGTGGAAACAATATTTTGTTAGATGATTCCTTTTTTCACAAAATTCACAAAACAGGTTATCAATTTTTTCTTTCTTCTTTCTCTTTTCAGACTCCTTTGTAGCAGAGGTTTTAACCACTGCTGGGATGTCCTTGAGAGGTATGACTTTAGCTTTTGGAGCTTTAACACCATCAGTTGATGTAAAGTCCATTGGCTTGAAATTTTCAAGAATATCACACTCGTCAGACCAGGTAGGTTTAAATTGATATTTTTCAAGTTCTTCAAAAGTTGAAGAACTCCTTGTTCTGCCAAGTGTGATTTTGTTACCAAGTTTGTCAGTGATTTTCACTTCTTGGCCATTCTTGTTTGTGGGGATGAACTCAGTGGTTACATCAGTGTTTTGAACAGATTTTTCACAAGCAATGTGTTCATCATCATATTTTCTATATCCAACCCCAAATTTCACATTACTTTCAATCTGTTTAGCAAGCATCACCTCATATCCTCTGCAGGATTCCACCCATCTTTCACAAGTAATCTGGGTGGATTCCAACTCCTTTTTGCAACTTTGGTATTTTTCAACCATAGTTTGAAGTTGGGTTTTGGTGATGCTTTGCTCTTCTTTTAGACAGCTGATTTCTTTTTCCTTTTCAGTCAATTTGTTTTTAAGTTCTTTTAAAGAGCTTTCAAATTTGACCTCATCAGTTAAGATTTTATCCCGAAGGTTTTCATTCACCTCTTTGATGTTAGCAAAAGCAATTATGCAATTGTCTGAACACAGTTTTTCAAGAACTTGAGGAGATACCTTGGCAGTTGCCATCATTGCACAATCACATTGATGATCTTCATCATCATCAGCTCTTACCTTCTTTTCACCAGCCTTTTCTTCTTTCTCTTCTTCTTTGTCCTCTATGGACCATGGATCTGTCATTGGTTCAATCAGAGTACCTGAACTTTCTCCCAACAGTAATTCATCAGCCACAGCAATAACCACTGCTTCAGTCACCTCTTCCACTGTTTCAAAGCACTGCTGTTCCTCCTCAGTTTCAACCCCCTCCTGTATTGACTCTAATGCCATCAAACAAAACTCATCATGAGAAGACTCATTAGAAGCATAGAGTGCAAAATTTTCATCATTAAGGTCTTCAGGCATACTACTCCAGTCAACAAACCCTTGAGTGAAAAAACTTTGTTGATCTGGTTGTGCTGCTGCTGGAGCAGTGGTTTGAGGTGCAACAGGTTGCACTTGTACCTGTGGAACAGGGGTTTGAACATATTGGATTTGTGGAACAGTAGTTTGGACATAATGTACTGGCACAGGGGCAGCAGCATAGTGAGCAGTGTTCACTTGTGCTGCTGGGGCATATTGGGCATAGTGCACAGTGTTTTGGTTTTGAGGTCGAGGATTTGAGCTAGGATGAGTAATTACGGGACCAGCGGTTTGACTCCTACATTCCCTAGCGAAATGTCCCAACCTATTACACTTATAGCACTTGATTTTCGATTTATCCAACCCAACCCTTAGATTCCCATGCAAACCTGGGAATTTTCTCCCTGTTCTTTTGTAGAACTTGCTAGTTCTAACACTTAGCAAAGCCAGTTGGTGCAGGATGTCCATTTCCTCTAAATCAGTGGGATCAAAATGTTGTAAATCATTTAGTTCAAAGCTTAAATTGTCTGACATCTGGTTTTCGTTAGCAGTGAATGCATAACTTGCAGAGTGAGGATCAGGGTTGTTAAAATTTGCACCAGCAGTGATGTCAATGAAATGATCATAACCCTGGTCCTTACCACTGCTCCCAGATTCTTCTTGACCCAGAAGAGCAATATTACCGAATGTGTAATCATCAACGGCTTTTCCTGACTCTTGTAACTTCCTTTTCTGGTTCAACTCCCTTTCGTAGGTCAGGAGTCGACCATGGAGTTGGGTCAAGGTCAGATCCTTGAACTCAGGTGAATTTCTGGTGACAAAGGCTATAGTGTCCCATTTTTCGGGCAGTGACCTGAGGAACCTGCTGTTTTGAGTTGAGTTTGTAAAAGTGGTATTAACAAGCCTCAGTTCACTGATGAGACAACTAAACCGCTCAAATTGTTGAGTTAGTGATTCACCTCTAACGTGACAAAATGTTTCATACTGTTGGTTCAGGATTTCCCTATTGTTTTCTATGACCTCTTCAGTACCTCCAAACTGTTCCTTAAGTGCGTCCCACAATTCTTTGGCACTGTTACAGTGTAACAGTCCAGCATATATTTCATTGGGCAGCGCTGATGCTATGATGCTAAACGCTTTAGCATCTAGTTCGATCTTTTGAAAATCGGTTTCGGTGTAATTTTCAACTGGTTTTGGAACGAACTTTTTAACATCTTCAGCGCTTGGCACTGAAGGAACATGAGGACCAAAGGTGACAGACCTCCAACAACCTGTGCTTTGTTGAGCGAGGATGTGACCCATCCTCCTCTGCCAGATGTTGTACTCATTTCTTTTTAGCATAGGTGGTTTAAAAAGTGAGCCGATGTTGTTTTTGTCATCCTGAGATTGTGACGTCATTCTTGTTGTTTTACAGACACTGAGAAATCAACTTTAATGGTGATTTATCCTTGCTCTGTTTTTCAACGGACGAACAAACGATCAGTATCAACTGTTATGAGCTGAACTATTTACGTCAAAATGATTGTTAAATCAAATTTGACTGTCCTAGCTCTGATACCAATTGTTGGATCTGAGTTTCTTTTTGATTGTATTTTCGTTCGTAATTAAGATGAGAATGAAAGAGTTGTGCAGTGGAATTAAGATGGAAACAAACTTTGTATACAATCAAATGAGAGTAATACTTTAATCAAACATCTTTACACATAGAATCGAAAGATTGAATTTGTTTCAATAACGATTACAATGATTGATGTAAGAATGCAAACTCCCCCTCAGCCAGAGCTCAATAGTTTGTTCGTGCAAAGAAGACGATGTGGTGAAAGAGCTAATAGAACAGTACAAAGTACTGAGCTATTTATAGGCACTTGCAAACCACTGAGCATCTTAGCTGACGTCACCATGAAAGTGACATCTAACCTCCTAACAAACTCTAACTACTGATCTATAAACACTGATGTACTAAACTACTGCTATTACATTACATTACATTACATAAAAGACACTTAAACTGCTGCTGCATCCTTCCACTGCTGTGAACCCAGCAGTGCTTGTCCGGATCAGCAGTACTTGACCCAAGGCAGTAGATAGAGTCAACAGAGCTTTGGTCTTCCATCAGTCTTTGACTTTGGCCAGTTGATATAAAGCAGCAGTTGTAGGTCAGCACTTAGTATGATCAGTAGATAGGAGGTCAGTAGATATGAAATCACTTTCAAGGGGAGAGATTTGCATGAACCAACTGTAAACGTCTGCTTATTCTGAATCCACTGTTCTGATCCAGTTTTGGCTTTACATTATCTGTTCCTCTGATAGGGTTCAATCCCAACATTACTATCCGAAGTTGTAAACATTTAATCATTTATTAGAGCTTGGTGATCGGTAGTTTCCATCACCCGGGGTTTTTTGTGCCGGAGATCAACTCTTGATCAAGGGCTTTTTCCCCGTATAAATCCTTGTGTTGTTTGTGCAAATCTATATTGAAGTGATCCTCATCGCTATTACATAATCAGCATCATACCCCCATAACATAGAGTTTGGTTGCAATATCCTCAACAGATTTTTTGACCAAAACAGTTTGGCGCCCACCGTGGGGCAATTGGTGCTTTGTCCTTAGAAGAATTCGCATTTTTGTGCTCATTCCGGTTCACTAAAACCAAGCAAATGGCTTCCTCAGCGAAGAATACTTCAAACTTGATGCCTTCATTTACTTCTTCACAAGGCGTCCCTCCTTTGCCTCCACCACCTTCTGGATCCCAGAAGAATACCGAGAATGCCGCGAAGAAACCAACTCCCATTTTCTCAAAACCACCTACTTCTTCTGTTTCAACTAATCCTACTACTAATGATCTCTATGCCTTGATTTTGCAGATGAGGAATCATGCACAAGAGCAGGATAAGACCAACGAAAGGATCCTCCGGGAGATTGACGAAATTAAGAAACAGAAGAAAACGACAGAGGATCGTTCCCCACTGATGCCCAGATCTTTGAATTTTGATACTCCGGTGATTACTTCTCAGCCATCAGTGGTTCCAGACGTTCAATATGTGGGTGGACCAAAAGGAGTGCACTACGGAACAACAACAATGACCCAGGCATCAGGTTCACTTTTCCAGCCAGCGGGATCCTATCCTCAGCATATGGGATCCCTCACAAGTTCAGGAGTGCAGCAGTTTCTAGGATCCTCCTTCGTTCCAGGATCATCCCAGGTTCAAGGATCCTCCTTCGTTCCAGAATCATCCCAGGTTCAAGGATCCTCTTTCGTTCCAGGATCATCCCAGTTCCAGGGATCCTTCCAGATGCCAGGATCCTTGAGGAGCTTGCAAACAGGAAGTTCAGATGTCCATCAGGGAGATTTTATTCCAATGCAGACCAACGCTTCTACTGGTCCCTCGATCATTCCAGAGCCTCAACAATATGGATTAACATCCATTCTTCCTAACTTGAATCCAATGGGAGGTAACACTTTTAATAATTCTCATACTACTAACCATGGTCTTATGCAGGATCCAGGTATCAATCATGCCATGGCCAGAGAATTGCAAAAGCTAAAGGATATGATATCAAGTGTTCCGGGAGTGGTCAAACCTATCCCAGAGATCGCAGATGGGAGCCATAAGATATCTCGTTTTGCACCACCAATCTATGATGCTGAGATACCCAAGAGGTTCCATGTGCCTACAATGAAGCTGTATGATGGCTCAACGGATCCTGAAGAACACATAGCACAATACAGGGAGAGGATGGAAATCAATCCAATTCCAGAAAGGTTAAAAGAAGCATGCCTGTGCAAGGGATTCGGATCCACTCTTACTGGATCAGCTCTCAAATGGCTGCTAAGTCTTCCTCCCTATTCTATTACCTCATTTGCTAACCTAGTTAACTTGTTTAATAATCAGTTTTCTTGCAGTAGAAAATTTGAACGATTAACTAGTGATTTATATAGGATAACCCAGGGTCATAATGAATCATTAAGGGATTACATTACCAAATTCAGTAAAGAATCCTTAGACATTCCCAACTTAGATATAGCTACGGCTGTTGAGGCCTTCAAAATAGGATTGCTTAGGGATTCGTTATTTTATGATGATCTTGTTATGACACCATGCAGGAACTTAGATGAGGTAAGAACCCGAGCACTTAGGTTCATTCGGCTAGAGGATGACAAGAGGATCCAGGAGAGGTTAGCAGGATCCTCAAAGCAGGATAAGCAAGGATCCTCATTCAGGAACAACAAATTCAGATCCTACAGCAGATCTGATAATCAGAATGTGCATGCTATTGATCAGGAAGAGGATGATGAGGATTATCCTCCAATCTCTGAATATTGTTTTTCTGTTGACAGCAATGAACTAATCCTTGCGATGCAGGGTTTAGGTGATAAAGCTAGATGGCCCAGAAAAAATGATAGGCCAGCTGCAACTAAGGATAAATCAAAGTGGTGTGCATACCATGAAGATTTTGGGCATCTCACAGAAGAATGCATTGCATTAAGAAAGGAAATTGGATACTTGTTGAGCAAAGGGCATCTAAAAGAGTTGTTGGGAAGAAAAAAGTCAAGGACTCAGGATCCTGAAAGGATCCCTGAGAAGGCTCCAGCTCCTCCAGCAGATGCACAAGTGATAAACTTTATTTTTGGAGGATCCGACATTTGTGGCACATCCTTCTCAGCAGCTAAAAGGCATGCAAAGGAAACTAAAATGGATAATGGAGAAAGACCAGTTCGAACATCAAGTGTCTCCGAAGGAAAAGTCATAACCTTTGATGAAGAGGATCGTGTTGATATCCAGGATCCTCATCACGATGGTTTAGTTATTACTCTTTTTATATCTAACCATTTTGTCCGCAGGATCCTTATAGACGGAGGAAGTTCAGTGAACATTATCCAGCTTGATGTTCTAAAGAAGATGGGTATTCCTGAATCAGAAATCATACCAAGATCCTCCGTGCTCGTGGGATTTAGTGGCGAAACTAAGAACACCCTGGGGGACATTAAACTCCCAATATATATTGAAGGCTTACACTCTTATCAAAAATTTTGTGTTATTGACTGTTTATCTTGTTGTAATGTTATCCTTGGCAGGCCCTGGATACACGATATGAAAGCAGTCCCATCTACTTACCATCAATGTGTGAAGCTCCCTAGTCCTTGGGGAATAGTAAAGATTGATAGTGATCAGCAGGAAGCTAAGAATTGCTACACTTCATCGATGAAACCAGCCTCGAAGTCAAGGGAGCAATAGCAATCAAGGTATCCTCCAAGGAATGTCTTGGAGGCCAGAGAGCAGGATGTGGTAGAAATCCTCATGGATCCCGATGATCCTGAATCCAAAATCTATATCGGATCAGGGATCCTTGGCGAAATGAAAGAAGACCTCGTATCCTTCCTCAAAAGGAGAAAGACTACCTTTGCATGGAAACACGAAGACATGACTGGTATATCCAAAGATGTTATCACCCATAAACTCGGCATTGACAGATCCTTCAAACCAATCCATCAAAGGAGAAGGAAGTTTGCACCGGAAAGGAATGCCATTATCCAAGAAGAGGTAGAGAAATTGCTCCGGGCAGGTATGATTAGAGAGGTCAAGTATCCAAGATGGTTGGCCAATGTGGTTGTTGTTCAAAAGAAAAACGGAAAGTGGAGGGTATGTGTCGACTTTACCGATTTAAATAAGGCATGTCCCAAGGATCCTTTCCCTTTACCCCACATTGACTCCATGGTGGATGCAACTGCGGGTCATGAACTGTTAACTTTTATGGATGCTTCATCTGGATTTCAACAAATCCAAATGGAACCATCCGACCAAGAGGATACAACCTTCATGACTCCAACTGGTATATATTGCTATATTGCTATGCCGTTCGGATTGAGAAATGCAGGTGCAACGTACCAAAGGCTGGTGAATATGATGTTCAAGGATCAGATCGGACAAACTATGGAGGTTTACATAGATGATATGGTGGTAAAATCCATAAGAGCTGAGGATCACCTAAAGGATTTGGAGGAAGCATTTGATATCCTTGACAAATATAATATGAAGCTTAATCCTTCAAAATGTCATTTTGGTGTCAAAGCAGGTAAATTCTTAGGATACATGGTGACTAAGAGAGGCATTGAAGCTAGCCCGTAACAAATCAAAGCAATAGTGAACATCAAATCCCCGGCCAATGCTAAGGATGTTCAAAGGCTAACAGGCAGGATAGCAGCTTTGAACAGATTTATATCCAAATCCTCGGAGAAGTGCAAAGAATTCTATGATATCCTAAGGAAGAACAAGAAATTTGAGTGGACCGAGAAGCATGAAAATGCTTTGAGAGCCCTCAAAGATTACTTATCCTCAGCCCCATCCGTGATGAAACCAGAAAAAGGCGATGTGTTATCCTTGTATCTTGCAGTATCCTCAAAAGCAGTAAGTGCGGTCCTTGTTAAGGATCATGAAGGTACACAACATCCTGTCTATTATGTAAGTAAAAGTTTACTTGACGCCGAATCCAGGTATTCACACCTTGAAAAACTTATTCTTGCATTAATAATGGCATCTACTAAGCTAAGACATTATTTTGAGACTCATGTTATTATTGTTAAAACTAATTTTCCAATTAAGAATGTCCTCAGGAAACCAGAGATGTCAGGAAGGATGGCTAAGTGGGCAGTGAAGCTGAGTGCATATGATATAAGATATGAGCCTAGGACAGCCATCAAATCCCAAGCATTAGCTGACTTTGTGGCTGATTTCAGTAGTGATTTACAAGAAGAAGCTGAGTTAGAAGTCCAGCAGCTAGAGGAGACCAAGGATCCTTGGATACTCCACACTGATGGATCCTCAAATGTCAAAGGCACAGGGCTTGGAATACTACTAAAATCGCCACAGGGGGACATAATACCCCACTCTATAGCTTGTGAGTTCCAAACCACTAATAATGAGGCTGAATATGAAGCCTTAATTGCTGGTTTGCAAATTGCAAAGCATATGGGGATCAGGTATCTTGAGGTACATGTAGATTCATTGTTAATTACAAACCACTTTAATGGATCCTACGCTGTTAAAGGTGAAAAACTAACCAAATATTTGGAGATAGTCAAAAGTTTGGCACTCTCTTTTGTTTTCTTTAGTTTGTCACAGGTACCTAGGGAAGAAAATACAGAAGCTGATGCATTGGCTAACTTAGGATCATCCTTGAAGATCCCGGAGGATATCAAGATTCCTATTATCCATATCCTGACCCCGGCTATCGAGGATCACGAGGCTATGGAGATAGGAAATGATTCTGCAATTATCCCTTGTGAGGGTACTCAATCCCATTCAGGATCAGGATCATGGATCTCACCAATTATGAGATACTTACAACATGGAGAGATTCCTACAGGAGAAAACCCTAGGGCTTTCAAATCTAAGGTATCTCAATTCACAATTATGAATAATATGTTGTATAAACGATCTCTTGCAGGACCATACTTGAGATGCATTGAGGATCCTGAAGTTCAAGAAGTTTTAAAAGACTTCCATGAAGGAGATTGTGGAAACCACACTGGGGGCAGGGCATTATTCTCAAGGATCCTGAGGACAGGATACTACTGGCCAACCATGAAGAAAGATGCTGTGGAGTATGCCAGAAGATGTGATCCTTGCCAGAGACACAGCAATATCCTTCATCAACCAGCTGAATTATTGCATCCTATATCCTCCTCTTGGCCATTTATGAGATGGGGTATGGATATAGTTGGTAAGCTCCCTAAGGCACCTGGTGGAAAAGTATTCATGCTTGCTATGACTGATTACTTCTCCAAGTGGATAGAGGCTGAAGCTTTTGCCCAAGTCAGAGAAAAGGAAGTTATATCCTTCATTAAAAGAAATATTATAACTAGATTTGGTATCCCTTCTGAGATTATATGTGATAATGGTTCCCAATTTATTGGGGGCAGAACCACTAACTTTTGTGACAGCTGGGGGATTAGGATGATAACATCAACACCAGTCCACCCACAAGCTAATGGTCAGGCAGAATCATCTAACAAGATCATCATCAACAATTTGAAGAAGAAGCTTGGATCCAAGAAAGGGAAGTGGGTAGAAGAACTACCCTATGTGCTCTGGGCTGATAGGACAACCCCTAAGAATGCTACTGGTCAAACGCCATTCTCTTTGGTATTTGGTTCAGAATCGGTGATCCCAACAGAAATGGTGGTTCCAACTGCTAGAACAAGTACCCGTGATCCTGAGGAGAATGATAAGAACTTGGCTCAAGACCTGGATACTATTGAAGAAATCAGGGATATGGCTAGGATAAGGATGGCCAGTTATCAGCAAAGGATGGCTGGTGCTTACAACAAGAATGTCAGGATCAGGAGGTTTCAAGTTGGAGATATGGTATTAAGGAAAGCATTCCAAAATACCACCAATCCTGCTGATGGGAAGTTGGCTCCAAAATGGGAAGGTCCTTATTTGATTGAAGCTGAAGCAGGAAAGGGGGCATATAGATTGTTAACCATGGAAGGTGATTTGCTACCAAGAGCCTGGAATGCTGTCCACTTGAAGAAATATTTCATTTGAGCAGGATCCTAGTAGCACAGATGATCCTCACAATAGGGATATCCTTAAAGGATCCTCAAAGCATCGATGATCCTTACTTAGGTAATATCCTAAACTTGAACTAATTCATTTCTTTATTTTCTCATATAAGGATAAGGATCATGTATCCTTTATCCATCTCTCACGTGAATTTGAGTTTTGAAAGTTCAGGTATCCTTAGCATAACGTTGGTTATCCACAGAAGCAATCCGTCTTTTGGGTTTAACCCCAGCTATTCGGGCTTGTCCCCAGATTCCGCCTGTAGCGCACGATGATCCTGGTGTAGTTCAAGGCTTTGGGACCAGTACTCGTTCTAGGGGCTGATAATTCCATTGTTCTGGCTATGCTTAGGATCCTACGTATAATGGTAGACGTACCATACATCCGTTCCTAAGGTTTCTAACGTTTTCACGTTAGCTAAGGTTTCTAACGTTTTCACGTTAGCTAAGGTTTTGGCATTTTCATGCCACTAAGTTTGGATAGTCGCCAGTTAGGGCCATACTCCAGTTTACATACGATCCTTGGGCTTGTCCCCAGTTATCCTTGGGCTTGTCCCCAGTTGCTAACCCTTTTCTTATATTGGCTTAGTCCCAAGTTATGCTCTATTTCAGGTTCTTGAAGATAGGCAACTAAGGATCCTTGATCCTTACTTTATTCTAAGGTTTATCTTATAGTTATCCTTATTATGGATAGGATTCTAACTTGGATCCTCAGGTATGATCCTTAACTATTTTTAATTCTATTCATTATTTATTTGAATAACCCTTATACTTGACAACTGAACTTGTGATTCTTAAACCATATCACTTTTTAGAACTTATCGGTTATGGGATATGTGATCCTTGATCATATCCTAAACTTTCTGGATATCTTTTCTAATTTTTCAAGGCTTGATAAGTATAAACAGAATGAACATTACAACAGTTGGAAAGTAACATATTAAAGAGGATAACAACATGAGATAAGCGACAAAAGGTTAAGTTTTTATTTATAAACAAAAGACTAACCCTTAAAAGGTTGTCAAAATTACCTACCCGAGCTTCTACCAGCAAAACGTGGCCCGTCCGCTGGGGTAGGTAAAGGGTGTCCATGATAACAAGTTCGAAAGTAGTGCAGGAATATAAAGGCGGCAGGATCACAATGGTTTCATCCCCCAAACAGAGGATCCCTCCACCATATGCAATCCTGCCTATTGTCCAAAGGATCATATATGCTCCTTAATCCTAAAACCTATTGTTCAAGTACAACCCATCATTGTTTAGTAAAAAACACCACAACCAAAACAAACTATCAAACTTAAAAAATGGGCTCTGGCTACGTCTAGAAATGTCCTTCATCGCCCATTCATGCAACCTATGCCTTTGCTGCATCCTCTTCCCCTCCAGCTGCAGTATCCTTCATCAGATCCTTTCCACTGCCACTTGCTTCAATCGCCAAGACTTCAGTAGCCTCCTCCTCATCATCCTCGAGATCAGCCAACCTTGCCTTCCAACCCTTAACATCCCAGCTGTTTTTGTCGAAACTAGGATCTTGAGCTTCCTGGGCCATCTTCAATTTTGTCTGATACATCGTGATGGCTGCAGAGACCTTAGCATTTTCAGTGAGGTCATGCTTCTCATAGTCAAGGTCGATTAGAAGTTTGGCTGTCTTAGTCTTCTCGTCCAGGAGTTCCTTCCGAAGATCAGCAAGTGCAAGGTCCTTGAGCACGGTAACCTGTTGGAGGTCAGCAATTTTCTTGTCCTGCTCCTCAACATTCCCCACGTAATCCTCAATCTCAGCAAATTTCTGCAAAGAAAAGGATAAAGCAGTTCAAGATCAAGTGATCCTCATACGAGTAGGATACCTGGGCAGAATTAAGGATCCTTACATCATTGAAGTATTCAAGGAACTGGTGGCGGATCAGTGGTAGGCCTTGAAGATCCTCAGCATCAAAGGTTTTTCTCTTCTTGACACCCTTTCCTTTAGTGGGTGCCTTTGGAATGGAAATACTAGGACTGGTGGTGGATCTCTTCTTCCTGGATCGTACGACATCAAGGTCAGCCGTGTTGAACTGGGATACAGGCTTGGCAGATTTTCCAGCACCTACACAATCAAAACAAGATAAGTATCTTTTCTTAGTTCATGTTTCACTATTTATTTAAATTTTAAACAAGGATACTTACTTGACATTGTGACAGAGCCTGAGGATACCTCCTGTGAATCTTGGGTTGTTGTCTTGAAAGTTCTTGTCTCAGGATCAAGTCTCTTGAAAGCAAGGAGCCTTTCCTTAGCAGCAGGGGACAGTTTGAGGTGCGAAACGGTGATAGCTGCATAACAAGAAAGCAAAAATATAAGTTATCCTTACATCAAAAGAAAGTTCCTGGTGATCCTTCTCAGGATCCTCCATCCTACCATGGGTAGCCCATTTTTTAGGAAGATCCTTTCCATCCTGGATGGAATCTCTCTTGATGAAAAAGAAACGCCGTTTCCAATTAGCATCATTCTTGGTGGCTTTGAAGATCGGGTGTTCCTCGTCGGGTTTACGTTTAAACAGATAACGATGAGAACCAAAGGTGGTAAGATCATACAGTTCTCCTAGCTCTGCCATCCCTAGATCTATTACCTCCTGATCGATGATCCTTTCAAGGGTGTACAAAACCCTCCAAATCATCGGCATGGCTTGGATATAAGAGATGCCGGTTAGGGAAAAGAAAGATTGGGTGAAGGCTGGAAAAGGATATGTATAGCCTATGGTGAAAGCAGTGACGGGGAAAGCAACCCATTTATCGGAGATATGAACGCTCAGGGCATTGGGGTCAAAAGGCCTAAATTCGGTGTTCGCCGGAAAGCAGTAGCGGATCCTATCTATCTGAGCATCATTGAAGCAGCAGCGTTCTTTAATAGAGTCTTCAATGATCCCCTGGCTTTTCGAAGGACTGTTCTTTGGGTGATCCTTGGCCGGTGAACTTCGGAGCAACATTTTCGAAGTGACGGAGATAAAGAAAGAAAAACAGAGTAAGAGAGGAAGCAAGAGAAGAAAGAAATACCTGGTTGATCGTCGACTGAGAATTTAAAGGGAGTTTCTTTCGAATTTGAATGCATAATGATCCTATCTATATCTCTATTTATAATTATGATTCTGCAGGATTGTCACTTCCGTGACATCATCATCGCAACAGCTAGTTCTATTTTAACGGCTATATATCCGTTAGTTTGTTACGGATAAGATCAAGAAAACATAACTCGCTAATTTTACAATTTCACTCCTTATATTTTGGGGGCAATTGTTAGGGGAGGATTTTCTAACAATTAGTGATCCTTATTCGTTATCCTAACTGGTGATCCTTACTTCTGTGACAGGTGGTGATCCTCAGAAGAGCTTCAGGATCAGGATCATGGATCACTTTAAGGATCCTCGTACTGACGATTGTTTATTTATGTATCGTACTATCTCGCAGGTATAACGAGCTTGACCAAGTCTTGGCGACATTCCTGGAGAATATTCCTAAACTATTCTGCACGTGCTTGACCAAAAATAGACGTTATGGAGAACGTGGAGGCTTGGCACGAAAGTCGGATAGTTAGTTTAGGTGGTTATTTCTATTTTAAAAAGGGAGTAACGAGCTAGTAGAAAACACTTAGTCATTTCTCAGTTACACACACTCGTACAAACGCTCATACAAGCGCTCGTTCAAACACTTAGCAATTTCATACACTTTTTACACATTTCACCGTAGCGATCCTTGTACCTAGCTCGTTACTATCCGAAGTTGTAAACATTTAATCATTTATTAGAGCTTGGTGATCGGTAGTTTCCATCACCCGGGGTTTTTTGTGCCGGAGATCAACTCTTGATCAAGGGCTTTTTCCCCGTATAAATCCTTGTGTTGTTTGTGCAAATCTATATTGAAGTGATCCTCATCGCTATTACATAATCAGCATCATACCCCCATAACATAGAGTTTGGTTGCAATATCCTCAACAGATTTTTTGACCAAAACAATCACCAAGCTCAAATAAATGAATAAATGTTTACAAATTCGGATAGTAACGAGCTAGCTACAAGGATCACTATCGTGAAATGTGTAAATATGAGTGAAAACGAATGTGTGTTCGTCGAGAGCTTAAAATGTGCGAGTATATGAGCGTGTGTAGCTCAGAAATGACTAAGTGTTTCTCTCCTAGCTCGTTACCCCTTTTAAAATAGAAATATAACTACCAAACTAACTATCCGACTTTTGTGCCAAGCCCCCACGTTCTCCATAACGTCCATTTTTAGCTAAGCACGTGCAGAATAGTTTGGGAATATTCTCCAGGAATGTCGCCAAGACTTGGTCAAGCTGGTTATACCTGCGAGATAGTACAAAACATAAGTAAACAATCGTCAGTACGAGGATCCTTAAAGTGATCCATGATCCTGATCCTGAAGCTCTTCTGAGGATCACCACCTGTCACAGAAGTAAGGATCACTAATTAGGATAACGTGTAAGGATCACTAATTGTTAGAAAATCCTCCCCTAACAATTGCCCCCAAAATATAAGGAGTAATTTGTAAAATTAGCGAGTTATATTTTCTTTGATCTTATCTGCAACTAACTAACGGATATATAGCCGTTAAAATAGAACTAGCCGTTGCGATCATGACGTCACGGAAGTGACAATCCTGCAGAATCATAATTATAAATAGAGATATAGATAGGATCAAATGCATTTAAATTTTCAGAGAGACTCCCTTTATAATCTGCATTCCGAAGACGATCAGGTATTCTCTCTCTCTATCTTCTTCCCTCTCCTACTCTGTTTTCGTCACTTTCCATCAAAGATGTTGCTCCGAAATTCCCCAGCCAAGGATCACCCAAAGAACAGTCCTCCTAAAAGCCAGGGGATCATTGAAGACTCCATTAAAGAACGCTGCTGCTTCAATGATGCTCAGATAGATAGGATTCGCCACTGCTTCCCGGCGAACACTGAATTTAGGCCTTTTGACCCCAATGCTCTGAGCGATCATATCTCCGATAAGTGGGTTGCTTTCCCCGTCACTCCTTTCACCAAAGGCTATACATATCCTTTTCCAACCTTCACCCAATCTTTCTTTTCCCTAACCGGCATCTCTTATATCCAAGCCATGCCGATGATTTGGAGGGTTTTGTACACCCTTGAAAGGATCATCGATCAGGAGGGAATAGATCTAGGAATGACAAAGCTGGGAGAGCTGTATGATCTTACCACCTTTGGCTCTCATCGTTATTTGTTTAAACGTAAACCCGGTGAGGAACACCCGATCTTCAAAGCCACAAAGAATGATGCTAACTGGAAACGGCGTTTCTTTTTTATCAAGAGAGATTCCATCGAGGATGGAAAAGATCTACCTAAAAAATGGGCTACCCATGGTAGGGTGGAGGATCCTGAGAAGGATCACCAGGAACTTTCTTTTGATGTAAGGATAACTTATAGTTTTGCTTTCTTTTATGCAGCTATCACCGTCTCACACCTCAAACTGTCCCCTGCTGCTAAGGAAAGGCTCCTTGCTTTCAAGAAACTTGATCCTGAGACAAGAACTTTCAAGACAACAACCCAAGATTCACAGGAGGTATCCTTAGGCTCTGTCACAATGTCAAGTAAGTATCCTTGTTTAAAATTTAAATAAATAGTGAAATATGAATTAAGAAAAGATACTTATCTTGTTTTGGTTGTGTAGGTGCTGGAAAATCCACCAAGTCCGCTTCCAAGTTTAACGTTGCTGATCTTACCACTGTCAGATCCTCCAAGAGAAAAGCTCCTACCAGTCCGACAGCTTCGGTCCCCAAGGCACCCCTCAAAGGGAAGGCAATCAAGAAGAGAAAAGCCTCTGAAGCTGGGGATCTGCATGGTCTGCCTCTGATCCGTCATCAATTCCTTGAGTACTTTAATGATGTGAGGATCACTATCTTTGCTCATATATCCTGTTGACATACCCTACTGGTATATCCTGCGGATTACTTGATCCTGACCTTATCCTTTTTACAGAAATTCGCTGAGATTGAGGACTATGTGGGCCACGTTGAGGATCAGGATAGGAAGATTGCCGATCTCCAGCAGGTTGCGGTGTTAAAGGATCTCACAATTGCTGATCTTCAGAAGGAAGTCCGGGATACCAAACAGCAGATGGCCAAGGTGCTGGTTAATGTTGACTATGAGAAGAGTAAGATCACCGAAGATGCCAAAGTCTCTGCCGCCATTACAATGTACAAGACCAAGCTTCAAATGGCCTTGGAAGCTCAGGATCCTGCTTTTGACAAGAGCACTTGGGATATTGAAGGTTGGAAGGCAAGGCTGGCTGAACTGGACGATGAAGAGGCTGAGGATGTTGAAGAGATCCTGACAATTGAAGCTGGAGGCAAAGGTGAAGGTGGTGAAACAAGTGGAGCTGGAGGTGACAATGCAGCGAAGGTTTAGGCTGCATGATTGGGCGATGAAGGACATTTCTAGACGTAGCCGGAACCCAATTTTTTAAGTTTGATAGTTTGTTTTGGTTATGATGTTTTTTGTTGAACAATGATGGGTTGTACTTCGAACAATAGGTTTTAGGATTAAGGATCATGTATGATCCTTTGGACAATAGGCAGGATTGCAATTGGTGGAGGGATCCTCCGTTTGGGGGATGAAGCCATTGTGATCCTGCCGCCTTTATATTCCTGCACTACTTTTAAACTTATTATCATGGACACCCTTTACCTACCCCAGCGGACGGGCCACGTTTTGCTGGTAGAAGCTCGGGTAGGTAATTTTGACAACCTTTTAAGGGTTAGTCTTTTGTTTATAAATAAAAACTTAACCTTTTGTCGCTTATCTTGTGTTGTTATCCTTGTGTTTCTTTGATTTTCCTTTGTTTTGATACACACTTATTGAATAAACAGTTTTGAACAAACCAGACTGAAAATGTTTAGGATACGATCCATGATCAGATATCCTTTAGTTAAAGAATGTTACAAAGCGGTATGTTTTAAGGATCACAAGTTTAGTTGTCAAACTTTTAGGGTTATTCAAATAAATAATGAATAGAATAAAAGACAGTTAAGGATCATACCTGAGGGTCCAAGTTAGGATCCTAACCATAATAAGGATAACTGTAAAATAAACCTTAGAATAAAGTAAGGATCAAGGATCCCTAGTTGCCTATCTTCAAGAACCTGAAATAGAGCATAAGTTGGGACTAAGCCAATATAAGAAAAGAGTTAGCAACTGGGGACAAGCCCAAGGATAACTGGGGACAAGCCCAAGGATAACTGGGGACAAGCCCAAGGATCGTATGTAAACTGGAGTATGGCCCTAACTGGCGACTATCCAAACTTAGTGACATGAAAATGCCAAAGCCTTAGCTAACGTGACAACGTTAGAAACCTTAGCTAACGTGAAAACGTTAGAAACCTTAGGAACGGATGTATGGTACGTCTACCATTATACGTAGGATCCTAAGCATAGCCAGTACAATGGAATTATCAGCCCCTAAAACGAGTACTGGTCCCAATGCCTTGAACTATACCCGGATCATCGTGCGCTACAGGCGGAACTGGGGTCAAGCCCGAATAACTGGGGTTAAACCCAAAGGACGGATTGCTTCTGCGGATAACCAACGTTATGCTAAGGATACCTGAACTTTCAAAACTTAAACTCACGTGAGAGATGGATAAAGGATACATGATCCTTATCCTTTTATGAGAAAATAAAGAAATGAAATAGTTCAAGTTTAGGATATTACCTAAGTAAGGATCACTGATACTTTGAGGATCCTTTAAGGATATCCCTATCGTGAGGATCATCTATGCCATGAGGATCCTGCTCACATGAAATATTTCTACAAGTGGACAGCATTCCAAGCTCTTGGTAGCAAATCACCTTCCATGGTTAGGAATCTATATGCCCCCTTTCCTGCTTCAGCTTCAATAAAATAAGGGCCTTCCCATTTTGGAGCCAATTTTCCATCAGCAGGATTGGTGGTATTTTGGAATGCTTTTCTTAATACCATATCTCCGACTTGAAACCTCCTGATCCTGATGTTTTTGTTGTAAGCACCAGCCATTCTTTGCTGATAACTGGCCATCCTTATCCTAGCCATATCCCTGATTTCTTCAATAGTATCCAGGTCTTGAGCCAAGTTCTCGTCATTCTTCTCAGGATCACGGGTACTTGTTCTTGCAGTTGGAACCACCATTTCTGTTGGGATCACTGATTCTGCCCCAAACACCAAAGAGAATGGTGTTTGACCAGTAGCATTCTTGGGGGTTGTCCTATCAGCCCAAAGCACATAGGGTAGTTCTTCTGCCCATTTCCCTTTCTTGGATCCAAGCTTCTTGTTCAAATTGTTGATGATGATCTTGTTGGATGATTCTGCCTGACCATTAGCTTGTGGGTGGACTGGTGTTGATGTTATCATCTTAATCCCCCAGGTGTCACAAAAGTTAGTGGTTCTGCCCCCAATAAATTGGGAACCATTATCACATATAATTTCAGAAGGAATTCCAAATCTAGTGATAATATTTCTTTTAATGAAGGATATAACTTCCTTTTCTCTGACTTGGGCAAAAGCTTCAGCTTCTATCCACTTGGAGAAGTAATCAGTCATAGCTAGCATGAATACTTTTCCACCAGGTGCCTTAGGGAGCTTTCCAACTATATCCATACCCCATCTCATAAATGGCCAAGAGGAGGATATAGGATGCAATAATTCAGCTGGTTGATGAAGGATATTGCTGTGTCTCTGACAAGGATCACATCTTCTAGCATACTGCGTGTTTTGGTCAAAAATCACACAAGGATAATGCAACCAAATCTGATTTTGTGAGGAATGATGCTTGGTTAATTGTATGAACAACAAGTATATGAAATCAACGATGAACACCGAGATTTATACGAGGAAAAAGCCCTTGATCTTTAGAAGATCTCCGGCATAAAAAACCTCGGGTGATGGAAACTACCGATCACCAACTATATTGCAAAAACAGCAGTGATCCTTGTACAACTTCGGAAGAAAACAAGCTCAATACAATGAATTTCTAGTGAAAGTGTGTGTTTTTTGTTAAGTGTTTGCAGAGAATTCGAGTGTTATGTGTGTTTGGTGTGGTGTGTACGACTTATTTCTATAATGAGCTTGTTTCCCCTTAAAAAAGATAAGAAAAAACAACTAACTAACTTCCCGAAAAAGGTGGAAGTCACCCATGACCACCACCAACGGTTATTTCTTCAATATGCACGTGCCTAAAAGCATATTCCACGAGATTCCAGCAAAGAAGTGGTCCACTACGTCCATTCCCTGCATTTACACATTAAAAACGTGCAAAACATAAGTTCTGTTAAGGATCCTGATCCTCAGACTCGTGATCCTCAGACGCGTGATCCTCAAACTCGTGATCCTCAGACGCGTGATCCTCAGACGCGTGATCCTCAGACTCGTGATCCTCAGACTCTGGATCCTCAGACTGTCTGCATCATCCATTAAGGATCCGTGATCCATGCCCAGACTCAGGATAGATGATCCTTAGCATAAAATTCATGCCCTAACAATTGCCCCCAATATGGCAGTTGTGATAAGGATTCACAGCTGTCATATTTCTGTCAGAAGCGGACTAGCCGTTGCTGCTGGTAACTAGTTGTTACACTGCCTGTTGTCACTGATAAGACCTGCTATAATGATCATTGCAGAATATAGAGTTAGAGATAACTCCTCAAGTGCCTTTACAGATCAGAAGATCCTTCCGTTCGTGGAGAATGAATCCTTCTACACAGTTTGCTATTAACCTTCCTGCACTTTAATTTCTACATAGACACTTTAACTGTTAGATAGCCTTATCCGGCCTGGGTGGATGGTCCACGGTTTTGCTGGTGAAATCCAGGTCAGATGATTTGATACATAATGAATGGGTAATAACATTAAACTTTTTTAGCTACATCTATTGTTGTTTCTTCCCTTTTTATTTTTCATGTATGCTTTCTATTTTCAAAAATATCATCACCAAACAACTGGAAAGTTATTGAAAATCTGATGATAACGTTACACTTTTAACAGAAAACTTGAAGTGTTCATATAAATGTGGATCAATGATCCTTAACCAAAAAGGATAAGAGACAACTTACAGCTTCAAAAAAGTTAGAATATAACATACCAGAGAATCCAAGTTAGGATTCTATATCCTTGTAAATTATTGCTGAATAAGCAAACTATGAAAAGTAAAGCTTCTAGGATCAAGGGTCCTTATCGTCAGAACTTGTATAACTTTAGACAGTAGTTTCTAGGGTGAAGAATCATGGATCCTTGAATAATAGGCAGGATAATGGGTGGTGGATGGATCCTCTGTTTGGGGGATGAAGCCACTCGTTATCCTTCCGTCTTTTATTTTCTGCACTACAAAGACCCGTAAACAATGGACACCCTTTGCCAACCCATGTGGACGGGCCACGTTTTGCTGGTAGAAACGTGGGTTGGCAATTTTGACAACCTTAAAAGGTTTAATGTTTTGTGAATAAAATAACTTTAACTTTTTGGCTATCTCTCGTGTTGCTATCCTTATGTATCCTTTAGTTTTCAATTGTTGTGATATACATTTGTTTGAATAAGAAAAGTTAAACAAATTAAGTTTAAGAATTTTAGGATATGATCCAAGATCAAATATCCTATAGTTGAAAAGTTCCGAAAAGTAGTATATTTTAAGGATCATAAGTTCAGTTGTCAAAGTATAAGGGCTATTCAAATGAATAATTAATAAAATCAAAATAGTTAAGGATCATACCTGAGAATCCAAGTTAGGATCCTAACCTTTATCATTATAAACAGGATAACCATAAGACAAACCTTAATGGAAGGTAAGGATCGAGGATCCTTGGTCGTTTGTCTCCAAAAACCTGAAATAGGATACAACTTGGGACTAAGCCAATATAAGATAAGAGTTAGTAACTGGGGACAAGCCCAACAAACTGGGGACAAGCCCAAATAAACTGATGTAAACTGGGGTCAAGTCCATATAAACGGATGTAAACTGGGGTCAAGCCCATATAAACGGATGTAAACTGGGGTCAAGCCCATATAAACGGATGTAAACTGGAGTATGGCGCTCACTGGAGACTATCCAAACTTGAGCGAATGAAAATGCCGAAACCTTAGCTAACGTGAAAACGTTAGAAACCTTAGCTAACGTGAAAACGTTAGAAACCTTAGGAACGGATGTATGGTACGTCTACCATTATACGTAGGATCCTGGGTACAGCCAGTACAATGAAATTGTCAGCCCCTAAAACGAGTACTGGTCGCACTGCCTTGAACTGCACCAGGATCATCGTGCGCTACTGGCGAAACTGGGGACAGGCCCAAACTGGGGACAAGCCCAAAACTTTGGAGGGTTGGCCAACCACGTTGATCTTCTGTAAAATGATAACAACTCTGCAAAAGCTTAAACTTTGTGAAAATAGATGTTAACTGATTAACATCTTTAACTTATGATAAGTAATAAGTATAAAATGAATGAAAATGAAAATGAAAGTAATGTGTTACCAAATGTAGAATCATATATCCTTTGAGGATCCTGGATCCTTAATCAGAATACCGGCATCGCTGAGGATCCCTGATCCTTCTTACTTAGTATTTTTTGAGATGAACAGCATTCCAAGCTCTTGGTAGGAGATCACCATCCATTGTTAACAAATGATATGCCCCCTTTCCTGATTCAGCTTCAATTAGATAGGGGTCTTCCCACTTTGGTGCTAGCTTGCCATCAGAAGGATTTGTAGTGTTCTGGAATGCTTTTCTTAGCACAAAATCACCAACTTGAAATCTTCTAATCCTGACATTCTTGTTGTATGCTCCAGCCATTCTTTGTTGATAACTGGCCATTTCCTTTTTTCTGACTTTGAGCAAAAGCTTCTTCTTAGGATGCAGATGTTATGTTGGTTGGTGTAGAATATTACTGTGTCTTTGACAAGCATCACACTTCTTTGCATAGTCCACAACATCCTTCTTCGTGGTAGGCCTATAGTATGTTGTTCTAAGGATCCTTGAGAATAGTGCTCTGCCCCCAGTGTAGTTTCCACAGTCTCCTTGACTTTGAAAGCTTTAGGATGTTGTCCTGTAGGGATCTCTCCATGTTGTATATATCTTAGGATTGGAAGGATCCAGGATCCTAAATTCGACTGTGCAGGATCACCAGGTATGATTGCAGAATCCTCCACTATCTCCATGGCTACGTGATCCTCAATTGTAGGAGTTAAAACACGGGCGATGTGTATTTTTCACATCTTCTGGCATCTTTAGGAATGATCCAAGGTTAGTTAAAGCGTCAGCTTCTGCATTTTCTTCCCTGGGTACCTGTGGTAGACTGAAAAAAGCAAAAGAATCTGCCAGTTTCCTGACTATTTCTAAGTACTTGATTAGCTTTTCACATTTGACAGTGTAAGAACTATTATAATGATTAGTAATTGATAGAGAATCTACATATACTTGAAGATACCTGATCCTCATGTTATTAGCTAATTGCAAACCTGCTATCAAGGCCTCATACGCTGTCTCATGATTAGTGGTTTGGAATTCACATGCAATGGATCGGGGTATAATGTCCCCCTGTGGCGATTTTAGTAGTGTGCTTTGTCTAGTTCCTTTAACATCTGAAGCTCCATCCGTGAGGAGTGTCTAAGGATCCTTGGTCTTCTCAAGTTGTTGAACTTCTAGTTCAGCTTCCCTTTGTAGATCACTACTGGAATCAACCACAAAGTCAGCTAAAGCTTGAGACTTGATGGCAGTCCTGGGTTCATACTTCATGTCATATGCAATAAGCTTGACTATCCACTTTGCTATTCTACCTGACACTTGAAGTTTCCTGAGAACATTCTTGATAGGAATGTTAGTTTTCACAATAATGGTATGAGTTTCTAAATAATGTCTATGTTTAGCAGAAGCCATAATTAAATCAAGAATTAATTTCTCTAAATGAGAGTACCTGGCCTCAGCATCAAGTAGAATATTACTTACATAGTATACCGGATGTTGAGAGCCTTCATGATCCTTAACTAGGATCACACTTACTGCTTTAGCTGAAATAGCTAAGTATAAGGATAACGATTCTCCATTTTCTGGTTTCATCAGGGCTGGCGCAGAGGATAGATAATCCTTAAGAACCTTAAGTGTAGCTTCATGCTTATCAGTCCACTCAAACTTGCCTTGAGCAATTTGTCTACCTCTTCTTGGATAATGGCATTCCTTTCAAGTGCAAACTTTCTCCTGTCATATCTTCATGTTTCCAAGCGAAGGTAGATTTTCTTCTTTCCAAGAAGGATACTAAATCCTGCTCAATACTGTCTAGGATCCCGGATCCTATAAAAATTTTGGATTCAGGATCCTCTGGGTTCAACATAATATCCTTGACGTCTTGCTCTCTTGCCTCCATGATGTCTTGCTCCTTGGAGGCTGGCTTCGTTGAAGAAGTGTAACAGTTCTTTGCCTCCTGCTGATCACTTTCTATCTTTACCATATCTCATAGAGTTGGGACCTTGACACATTGATGATATGTTTAGGGGGACTGCCTTCATATCGTGTATCCATGGCTACACCGTCGTGATGAGGATCCTGAATGTCCGCACAGTTATCCTCATCATATGATATTACTTTCTGTTGGGTAAGGATGGAGGTCCGAACAGGTTTGCCCCCATTCTCCATCTTTGTTTCCTTTGCACTTCTCTTAGCTGCTGAGAACCTCCGGAGATGAAATGGATGATTTGAGCATCGGATGGTGAAGGAGGAGCTTTTTCAGGAACTTTCTCAGGATACTTGATCCTTGACTTTTTCCTTCCGAGCAATTCCTTCAAGTATCCTTTGCTCAAAAGATAACCTATCTCCTTCCTTAATGCTATGCACTCATCTGTGATATGACCAGAATCCCCATGGTAAGCACACCATTTCGATTCGTCTTTGGTGGTAGGCGGTTTGTCATTCTTCCTTGGCCACCTAACCTTGTCACGTAAACTCTGCATAGAAAGGATTAGTTCATTATTATCAGCAGAAAAACAATATTCAGAAATAGGAGGATAATCCTAATCATCTTCCTCTTGTTCCACATCATGCACACTCTGGTTGTCATGCTTGGAGTATTGCTTGGATCAGTTATCCTTGAGATAGGATCCTTATTTGTCTTGCTTTGAGGATCCTGACAATCTCTCGTGGATCCTTTTGTCATCCTCTAAACGGATGAACCTAAGGGCCCTGTTTCTTTCCTCATCTAAGTTCCTGCAAGGTGTCATGACAAGATCATCATAGAACATTGAATCCCTAAGCAAACCCATTTTAAAGGCTTCTAGAGCTGTAGCAATATTTAAGTTAGGGATTTCTAAGGATTCTTTACTAAATCCAGTGATATAATCTCTAAGTGATTCATTTTGACCTTGTGTTACCCTATATAGATCACTAGTTAATCGTTCAAATTTTCTACTACATGAGAATTGGCTATTAAACAGATTAACTAGATTAGCAAATGGAGTAATAGAGTAAGGGGGAAGACTTAGCAGCCATTTAGGAGCAGATCCTGTGAGTGTGGATCCAAAACCCTTGCATAGACATGCTTCTTTTAACCTCTCAGGAATGGGATTGATCTCCATTCTTTCCCTTGTGACTTCCATCTGGAATTTCAGGAATGGGCTTAACCACTCTCGGAACGCTGGATATCATATCTTTGAGTTTCTGCAACTCCTTAGCCATGGCTTGGTTGATACCTGTATCCTGCACAAAGCCATGGTTAGCATTGCAAAAATTATTCAAAGTGTTACCTCTTGAATGATTCGAGTTTGGAATTCCAGATGTGAATCCATGTTGGCGGGATTCTGGCATAACCGAGGGATCAGAGGGAGCAATGGTCTGCATTGGAATGAAGTCTCCTTAATGAACATTTGAACTTCCGGGTTGTTGACTCCCTAAGGATCCTTGATTCTGAAAGATGTTGGATCCTTGATGTGCTGTGAATGGGGGTCTTGGAGGATAATCCATGGATCTGGAAACCTGAGATGAGGATCCTTGAACCTGGAAGGAGGATCCTTGAACCTGAGAGGATCCTTGAACCTGAGAGGATCCTTGAACCTGAGAGGATCCTTGAACCTGTGAGGATCCTTGAACCTGAGAGGATCCTTGAACCTGAGAGGATCCTTGAACCTGCGAGGATCCTTGAACCTGCGAGGATCCTTGAACCTGAAAGGATCCTTGAATCTGCGAGGATCCTTGAACCTGAGAGGATCCTTAAATTGGCTGCGTCCCCATGCATTTTCCTAAACTGGTGAAGAATCCCTGATGCTGAAATGAGGATCCTGAAGGCTGGAAAGAGGATCCTTGAGCCTGAGACATTGCCGATGATCCAGAACGTATTCATGTTGATCCACCCTGGTATTGGACATGTGGAGCTGCAAAGTGCTGGGAAGTTATGGCCGGAGTGTCGAAATTCAGCGACCTCGACATCAGAGGGGAGTGATCCTTTGCTGATTTTATCAATTTCGCGAAGGATCCTGCCATTAGTCTTGACCTGCTGCTGCATGTGATCCTTCATTTCGGAGAATTCTCAGCATTCTTCTGGAATGCAAAGGGGAGATGATGCAAAGGCGGAATGCCCTGTGAAAAAGTGACCGCCGACATAGAACTTGGAGTAGTTTTCCCTGAGAAGCCATGTGGTTGAAGGTAATGAACCGAAATGAATGAAATGAACAAAATTTCTCAGAATTGAAGCACCAATTGCCCCACGGTGGGCGCCAAACTGTTTTGGTCAAAAATCACACAAGGATAATGCAACCAAATCTGATTTTGTGAGGAATGATGCTTGGTTAATTGTATGAACAACAAGTATATGAAATCAACGATGAACACCGAGATTTATACGAGGAAAAAGCCCTTGATCTTTAGAAGATCTCCGGCATAAAAAACCTCGGGTGATGGAAACTACCGATCACCAACTATATTGCAAAAACAGCAGTGATCCTTGTACAACTTCGGAAGAAAACAAGCACAATACAATGAATTTCTAGTGAAAGTGTGTGTTTTTTGCTAAGTGTTTGCAGAGAATTCGAGTGTTATGTGTTTTTGGTGTGGTGTATACGACTTATTTCTATAACGAGCTTGTTTCCCCTTAAAAAAGATAAGAAAAAACAACTAACTAACTTCCCGAAAAAGGTGGAAGTCACCCATGACCACCACCAACGGTTATTTCTTCAATATGCACGTGCCTAAAAGCATATTCCACGAGATTCCAGCAAAGAAGTGGTCCACTACGTCCATTCCCTGCATTTACACATTAAAAACGTGCAAAACATAAGTTCTGTTAAGGATCCTGATCCTCAGACTCGTGATCCTCAGACGCGTGATCCTCAGACTCGTGATCCTCAGACGCGTGATCCTCAGACGCGTGATCCTCAGACTCGTGATCCTCAGACTCTGGATCCTCAGACTGTCTGCATCATCCATTAAGGATCCGTGATCCATGCCCAGACTCAGGATAGATGATCCTTAGCATAAAATTCATGCCCTAACACTGCGCAGCATCTCTCTTCATGGTCGGCCAATAGTATCCTGTTCTCAGGATCCTTGAGAATAATGCCCTGCCCCCAGTGTGGTTTCCACAATCTCCTTCATGGAAGTCTTTTAAAACTTCTTGGACTTCAGGATCCTCAATGCATCTCAAGTATGGTCCTGCAAGAGATCGTCTATACAACATACTATTTATAATTGAGAACTGAGATACCTTAGATTTGAAAGCCCTAGGGTTTTCTCCTGTAGGAATCTCTCCATGTTGTAAGTATCTCATAATTGGTGAGATCCATGATCCTGATCCTGAATGGGATTGAGTATCCTCACTAGGGATCGTTGCAGAATCACTTCCTATCTCCATAGCCACATGATCCTCGATAGCCGGGGTCAGGATATGGATAATAGGGATCTTGATATCCTCCGGGATCTTCAAGGATGATCCTAAGTTAGCCAATGCATCAGCTTCTGTATTTTCTTCCCTTGGTACCTGTGTCAAACTAAAGGAAACAAAAGAGAGTGCCAAACTTTTGACTATCTCTAAATATTTGGTTAGCTTTTCACCTTTAACAGCATAGGATCCATTAAAGTGGTTTGTAATTAACAAAGAATCTACGTGTACCTCAAGATACCTGATCCCCATATGCTTAGCAATTTGCAAACCAGCAATTAAGGCTTCATATTCAGCCTCATTGTTAGTGGTTTGGAACTCACAAGCTATAGAGTGGGGTATTATGTCCCCCTGTGGCGATTTTAGTAGTATTCCAAGCCCTGTGCCTTTGACATTTGAGGATCCATCAGTATAGAGTATCCAAGGATCCTTGGTTTCTTCTAGCTGCTGGACTTCTAGCTCAGCCTCTTCTTGTAAATCACTACTGAAATCAGCCACAAAGTCAGCTAATGCTTGGGATTTGATGGCTGTCCTAGGCTCATATCTTATATCATATGCACTTAGCTTCACTGCCCACTTAGCCATCCTTCCTGACATCTCTGGTTTCCTGAGGACATTCTTGATTGGAAAATTAGTTTTAACAATGATAACATGAGTTTCAAAATAATGTCTTAACTTAGTAGATGCCATAATTAATGCAAGAATAAGCTTTTCAAGGTGTGAGTACCTGGATTCGGCATCAAGTAAACTTTTACTTACATAATAGACAGGATGTTGTGTACCTTGATGATCCTTAACAAGGACCGCACTTACTGCTTTTGAGGATACTGCAAGATACAAGGATAGCACATCGCCTTTTTCTGGTTTCATCAAAGCCGGGGCCGAGGATAGGTAATCTTTGAGGGATCTCAAAGCATTTTCATGCTTCTCCGTCCATTCAAATTTCTTGTTCTTCCTTAGGATATCATAGAATTCTTAACACTTCTCGGAGGATTTGGATATAAATCTGTTCAAGGCTGCTATCCTGCCTGTTAGCCTTTGAACATCCTTAGCATTGACCGGAGATTTGATGTTCACTATTGCTTTGATTTGTTCCAGGCTAGTTCAATGCCTCTCTTTGTCACCATATATCCTAAGAATTTACCTGCTTTAACACCAAAGTGACATTTTGAAGGATCAAGTTTCATGTCATATTTGTCAAGGATATCGAATGCTTCCTCCAAGTCTCTTAGGTGATCCTCAGCTTTCAAGGATTTTACCACCATATCATCTATATAAACCTCCATAGTTTGTCCAATCTGATCCTTGAACATCATATTCACCAGCCTTTGATATGTTGCACCTGCATTTCTTAATCCGAACGGCATAGCAATATAGCAGTATATACCAGTTGGAGTCATGAAGGCTGTATCCTCTTGGTCGGATGGTTCCATTTGGATTTGTTGAAATCCAGATGAAGCATCCATAAAAGTTAACAGTTCATGACCCGCGGTTGCATCCACCATGGAGTCAATGTGGGGTAAAGGGAAAGGATCCTTGGGACATGCCTTATTTAAATCGGTAAAATCGACACATACCCTCCACTTTCCGTTTTTCTTTTGAACAACAACCACATTGGCCAACCATCTTGGATACTTGACCTCTCTAATCATACCTGCCCGGAGCAATTTCTCTACCTCTTCCTGGATAATGGCATTCCTTTCCGGTGCAAACTTTCTTCTCCTTTGATGGATTGGTTTGAAGGATCTGTCAATGCCGAGTTTGTGAGTGATTACATCTTTGGATATACCAGTCATGTCTTCGTGTTTCCATGCAAAGGTAGTCTTTCTCCTTTTTAGGAAGGATACGAGGTCTTCTTTCATTTCGCCAAGGATCCCTGATCCGATATAAACTATAGATTCAGGATCATCCGGATCCATAAGGATTTCTACCACATCCTGTTCACTCGCCTCCAAGACATCCCTTGGAGGATACTTTAATTGCTATTGCTCCCTGGACTTCGAAGCTGGTTTCATCGATGAAGTATAGCAATTCTTAGCCTCCTGCTGATCACTATCAATCTTCACTATTCCCCAAGGACTAGGGAGCTTCACACATTGATGGTAAGTGGATGGGACTACTTTCATATCGTGTATCCAGGGCCTGCCAAGGATAACATTACAACAAGATAAACAGTCAATAACACAAATTTTTTTATAAGAGTGTAGGCCTTCAATGTATATTGGGAGTTTAATGTCCCCCAGGGTATTCTTAGTTTCACCACTAAATCCCACGAGCACAGAGGATCTTGGTATGATCTCTGATTCAGGAATACCCATCTTCTTTAGGACATCAAGCTGGATAATATTCACTGAACTTCCTCCGTCTATAAGGATCCTGCGGACAAAATGGTTAGATATGAAAAGAGTAATAACTAAACCATCGTGATGAGGATCCTGGATATCAACACGATCCTCTTCATCAAAGGTTATGACTTTCCCTTCCGAGACACTTGATGTTTGAACTGGTCTTTCTCCATTATCCATTTTAGTTTCCTTTGCATGCCTTTTAGCTGCTGAGAAGGATGTGCCACAGATGTCTGATCCTCCAGAAATAAAGTTTATCACTTGTGCATCTGCTGGAGGGGCTGGAGCCTTCTCAGGGATCCTTTCAGGATCCTGAGAAAGGATCCTGAGTTCTTGACTTTTTTCTTCCCAACAATTCCTTTAGATGCCCCTTGCTCAACAAGTATCCAATTTCCTTTCTTAGTGCAATGCATTCTTCTGTGAGGTGCCCAAAATCTTCATGGTATGCACACCACTTTGATTTATCCTTAGTTGCAGCTGGCCTATCATTTTTTCTGGGCCATCTAGCTTTATCGCCTAGACTCTGCATCGCAAGGATTAGTTCATTGTTATCAACACTAAAACAATATTCAGAAATTGGAGGATAATCCTCATCATCGTCTTCTTGATCAATAGAATGCACGTTCTGGTTATCAGATCTGTTGTAGGATCTGAACTTGTTGTTCCTGAATGAGGATCCTTGCTTATCCTACTTTGAGGATCCTGCTAACCTCTCCTGGATCCTCTTGTCATCTTCTAGTCGTATGAACCTAAGTGCTCGGGTTCTTACCTCATCTAAGTTCATGCACTGTGTCATAACAAGATCATCATAGAAAGACGAATCCCTAAGCAATCCCATTTTAAAGGCCTCAACAGCCGTGGCTATATCTAAGTTGGGAATGTCTAAGGATTCTTTACTGAATTTGGTAATGTAATCCCTTAATGATTCATTATGACCCTGGGTTATCCTATATAAATCACTAGTTAATCGTTCAAATTTCCTAGTACAAGAAAACTGATTATTAAACAAGTTAACTAGGTTAGCAAATGAGGTAATAGAATAGGGAGGAAGACTTAGCAGTCATTTGAGAGCTGATCCAGTAAGAGTGGATCCGAATCCTTTGCATAGGCATGCTTCCTTTAACCTTTCTGGGATTGGATTGATCTCCATCCTCTCCCTGTATTGTGCTATGTGTTCTTCAGGATCCGTCGAACCATCATACAGTTTCATTGTAGGCACATGGAACCTCTTGGGTATCTCAGCATCACAGATTGGTGGTGCAAAACGAGATATCTTATGGCTCCCATCTGCAATCTCTGGGATAGGTTTGACCACTCCCGGAACACTTGATATCATATCCTTTAGCTTTTGCAATTCTCTGGCCATGGCATGATTGATACCTGGATCCTGCATAAGACCATGGTTAGTAGTATGAGAATTATTAAAAGTGTTACCTCCCATTGGATTCAAGTTAGGAAGAATGGATGTTAATCCATATTGTTGAGGCTCTGGAATGATCGAGGGACCAGTAGAGGCATTGGTCTGCATTGGAATAAAATCTCCCTGATGGACATCTGAACTTCCTGTTTGCAAACTCCTCAAGGATCCTGGCAACTGGAAGGATCCCTGAAACTGGGACGATCCTGGAACAAAGGAGGATCCTTGAACCTGGGATGATCCTGGAACTAAGGAGGATCCTTGAACCTGGGATGATCCTGGAACGAAGGAGGATCCTTGAACCTGGGATGATCCTGGAACGAAGGAGGATCCTTGAAACTGGGATGATCTTGGAACGAAGGAGGATCCTTGAAACTGGGATGATCCTGGAACGAAGGAGGATCCTTGAAACTGCTGCATTCCTGAATATCCTCCTGAACTCGTGAGGGATCCCATATGCTGAGGATAGGATCCCGCTGGCTGGAAAGATGAGCCTGCCGCCTGGGTGATTGTTGTTGTTCCATAGTGCACTCCTTTCGGTCCACCCACATATTGAACGTCTGGAACCGCTGATAGCTGAGAAGTAATCACCGGAGTATCAAAATTCAAGGATTTCGGCACCAGTGGGGAATGATCCTCTGCCGTTGTCTTTTGTTTCTTGAGATCTCCGATTTCTTTAAGAATCCTCTCATTGGTCTTATCCTGTTGCCGTATCTGATCCTTCATCTGCAAAATCAAAGTAAACATGTCACTAGTAGTGGGAGTGTAAGAAGCAGAAGAAGTTGGAGGTTTTGAGAAAATGGGAGTTGGTTTCTTCGCGGCATTCTCAGTATTCTTCTGGGATCCAGAAGGTGGTGGAGGCAAAGGGGGAACGCCTTGAGAAGAAGTGAATGAGGGCATCAAGTTTGAAGCGTTCTTCACTGAGGAAGCCATTTGCTTGGTTGTAGTGAACCGAAATGAGCGTAGAAATGCGTATTTTTCTAAGGACGAAGCACCAATTGCCCCACGGTGGGCGCCAAACTGTTTTGGTCAAAAAATCTGATGAGGATATTGCAACCAAACTCTTTGTTTCGGGGAATGATGCTTAAAATGTGTAACAGCGATGAGGATCACTTCAATGTAAATGGCACAAACAACACAAGGATTTATACGGGGAAAAAGCCCTTGATCAAGAGTTGATCTCCGGCATAAAAAACCCCGGGTGATGGAAACTACCGATCACCAAGCTCAAATAAATGAATAAATGTTTACAACTTCGGATAGTAACGAGCTAGCTACAAGGATCACTATCGTGAAATGTGTAAATATGAGTGAAAACGAATGTGTGTTCGTCGAGAGCTTAAAATGTGCGAGTATATGAGCGTGTGTAGCTCAGAAATGACTAAGTGTTTCTCTCCTAGCTCGTTACCCCTTTTAAAATAGAAATATAACTACCAAACTAACTATCCGACTTTTGTGCCAAGCCCCCACGTTCTCCATAACGTCCATTTTTAGCTAAGCACGTGCAGAATAGTTTGGGAATATTCTCCAGGAATGTCGCCAAGACTTGGTCAAGCTGGTTATACCTGCGAGATAGTACAAAACATAAGTAAACAATCGTCAGTACGAGGATCCTTAAAGTGATCCATGATCCTGATCCTGAAGCTCTTCTGAGGATCACCACCTATCACAGAAGTAAGGATCACTAATTAGGATAACGTGTAAGGATCACTAATTGTTAGAAAATCCTCCCCTAACAATCAGCAAGAGGCTAAGAACTGCTACACCTCATCAATGAAGCCAGCATCAAAGTCAAGGGAGCAATAGCAATTAAAGCGTCCTCCAAGGGATGTCTTGGAGGCAAGAGAACAGGATGTAGAAGAAATCCTTATGGATCCTGATGATCCTGAATCTAAAGTTTATATAGGATCAGGGATCCTTGGTGAAATAAAGGAAGACCTCATATCCTTCCTCAAAAGGAGAAAGACTACCTTTGCATGGAAACACGAAGACATGACAGGTATATCTAAAGATATAATAACTCACAAACTTAGCATTGATAGGTCCTTCAAACCAATCCATCAAAAGAGGAGGAAATTTGCACCAGAAAGAAATGCCATTATCCAGGAGGAGGTAGAGAAAATACTCCGAGCAGGTATGATTAGGGAGGTCAAATATCCAAGTTGGTTGGCCAATGTGGTTGTTGTTCAAAAGAAAAACGGAAAGTGGAGGGTATGTGTCGATTTTACCGATTTAAATAAGGCATGTCCCAAGGATCCTTTCCAATTACCCCACATTGACTCCATGGTGGATGCAACTGCGGGTCATGAACTGTTAACTTTTATGGATGCTTCATCTGGATTTCAACAAATTTAGATGGAACCCTCCGATCAAGAGGATACAGCCTTTATGACTCCAACTGGTATATATTGTTATATTGCTATGCCATTCGGACTAAGAAATGCAGGTGCAACCTATCAAAGGCTAGTGAATATGATGTTCAAGGACCAGATTGGACAGACTATGGAGGTTTACATAGACGATATGGTGGTAAAATCAAAAAAGGCTGAGGATCACCTAAGAGACTTGGAAGAAGCGTTCAATATCCTTGATAAATATAATATGAAACTTAATCCTTCTAAGTGTCATTTTGGTGTACAGGCAGGTAAATTCTTAGGATATATGGTGACAAAGAGAGGCATTGAAGCCAGTCCAGAACAAATCAAAGCTATAGTGAACATCAAGTCCCCTGCCAATGCTAAGGACGTTCAGAGGTTAACAGGCAGGATTGCAGCCTTAAACAGATTCATATCTAAATCCTTAGAAAAGTGCAAGGAATTCTATGATATCCTAAGGAAGAACAAGAAATTCGAGTGGACTGAGAAGCATGAAAATGCCTTAAAAGCTCTTAAGGATTACCTATCCTCAGCCCCAGCCTTGATGAAACCAAAAAAGGGAGATGTGTTATCCTTATACTTGGCGGTATCCTCAAAAGCAGTAAGTGCAGTCCTTGTTAAGGATCACCAAGGTACACAACATCCTGTCTATTATGTAAGTAAGAGTTTACTTGATGCTGAATCCAGGTATTCACACTTAGAAAAACTTATCCTTGCATTAATTAAGGCATCTACTAAATTGAGACATTATTTTGAAACTCATGCCATTATCGTTAAAACTAATTTTCCAATTAAGAATGTCCTCAGGAAACCTGAAATGTCAGGAAGGATGGCCAAGTGGGCAGTGAAGCTTAGTGCATATGATATAAGATATGAGCCCAGGACAGCCATTAAATCCCAAGCATTAGCCGACTTTGTGGCAGATTTCAGTAGTGATTTGCAAAAGGAAGCTGAGTTAGAAGTCCAGCAGCTAGAGGAGACCAAGGATCCTTGGATACTCTATACTGATGGATCCTCAAATGTCAAAGGAACAGGGCTTGGAATACTACTAAAATCGCCACAGGGGGACATAATACCCCACTCTATTGCTTGTGAGTTCCAAACCACTAACAATGAGGCTGAATATGAAGCCTTGATAGCTGGTCTGGAAATTGCTAAGCATATGAGGATCAGGTATCATGAGGTACATGTAGATTCTTTGTTAATCACTAATCACTTTAATGGATCCTATGCTGTTAAAGGTGAAAAGTTAACCAAATATTTAGAGATAGTCAAAGAATTGGCACTCTCTTTTGTATCTTTTAGTTTGACACAGGTACCAAGGGAAGAGAAAGCAGAGGCAGATGCATTAGCCAATTTATGATCATCCTTGAAGATCCCGGAGGATATAAGTATCCCCATTATCCATATCCTAGCTCATGCCATCGAGGATCACGTGCTATGGAAATAGGAGAGGATTCTGCAATTATCCCTAGTGAGGATACTCAAACTCATCCAGGATCATGGATCCTCCCAATCATGAGATACATACAACATGGAGAGATTCCTACAGGAGAAAACCCTAGGGCTTTCAAAATTAAGGTATCTCAGTTCACAATTTTGAATAATATGTTGTATAAACGATCTCTTGCAGGACCATATTTAAGATGCATTGAGGATCCTGAAATCCAAGAAGTTTTAAAAGACTTCCATGAAGGAGATTGTGGAAACCACACTGGGGGCAGGGCATTATTCTCAAGGATCCTGAGGACAGGATACTATTGGCCAACTATGAAGAGAGATGCTGTGGAGTATGCTAAGAAGTGTGATCCTTGTCAGAGACACAGCAATATCCTTCATTAACCGGCTGAATTATTGCATCCTATATCCTCCACTTGGCCATTCATGAGATGGGGCATGGATATAGTTGGTAAGCTCCCTAAGGCTCCTGGTGGAAAAGTGTTCATGCTTGCTATGACCGATTACTTCTCCAAGTGGATAGAGGCTGAAGCTTTTGCCCAAGTCAGAGAAAAGGAAGTTATATCCTTCATTAAAAGAAATATTATAACTAGATTTGGTATTCCTTCTGAAATTATATGCGATAATGGTTCCCAATTCATTGGGGGCAGAACTACTAACTTTTGTGACAGCTGGGGGATTAAGACGATAACATCAACACCAGTCCACCCACAAGCTAATGGTCAGGCAGAATCCTCCAATAAGATCATCATCAACAATTTGAAGAAGAAGCTTGGATCCAAGAAAGGGAAATGGGCAGAAGAACTACCTTATGTGCTTTGGGCTGATAGGACAACCCCTAAGAATGCTACAGGCCAAACTCCATTCTCTTTGGTATTTGGGGCAGAATCAGTGATCCCTACAGAAATGGTGGTTCCAACTGCTAGAACAAGTATTCGTGATCCTGAGGAAAATGATGAGAACTTGGTTCAAGACCTGGATACTATAGAAGAAATCAAAGATTTGGTAAGGATAAGGATGGCCAGCTATCAGCAAAGAATGGCTGGAGCCTACAACAAAAATGTCAGGATCAGGAAATTCCAAGTTGGTGATATGGTGCTAAGGAAAGCATTTCAGAATACTACCAATCCTGCTGATGGAAAGTTGGCACCAAAATGGGAAGGCCCTTACTTGATTGAAGCTGAGGCAGGAAAGGGGGCATATCGATTGCTAACAATGAAAGGTGATTTGCTACCTAGAGCCTGGAATGCTGTCCATTTGAAGAAATACTTCATGTGATAAGGATCCATGATCCTCACATGATAAATATCCTTAAAGGATCCTTAAAACACAGATGATCCTCATTCGGGTAACATTCTAATCTTAAACTATTTCATATCCTTATTTTCTCACAAAAGGATAAGGATCCCGCATCCTTTATCCTCCTTTCACGAGATTTTGAGTTTTGAAGGTTTAGGTACTCTTAGCAAAAGGATGATTACCCACAAAAGCAACCAGTTACTTGGGTTTGACCCCAGTTATTTGGGCTTGACCCCAGTTTCGCCAGTAGCGCATGATGATCCTGGTATAGTTCATGGCAGTGGGACCAGTACTCATTTTAGGGGCTGATAATTCCATTGTACTGGCTATATCTAGGATCCCACGTATAATGGTAGACGTACCATACATCCGTTCTTAAGGTTTCTAACGTTTTCACGTTAGCTAAGGTTTTGGCATTTTCATGCCACTAAGTTTGGATAGTCGCCAGTTAGGGCCATACTCCAGTTCACACACGATCATTGGGCTTGTCCCCAGTTATCCTTGGGCTTGTCCCCAGTTATCCTTGGGCTTGTCCTTAGTTATCCTTTGGGCTTGTCCCCAGTTGCTAACTTTTATCTTATAATGGTTTAGCCCCAAGTTATGTTCTATTTCAGGTCTTCGGAGTTAAACCACTAAGGATCCTTAATCCTTACTTCTTACTAAGGTTTGTCTTATGGTTATTCTGGTTATAACATTAAGGGTTAGGATCCTAACTTGGATCCTCAGGTATGATCCTTAACTATTTTGATTTTATTCATTGATTATTTGAATAACCCTAATACTTTGACAACTGAACTCATGATCCTTAAAATATACTACTTTTTGGAAATTTTCAACTATAGAATATTTGATCCTGAGTCATATCCTAAATATTTTCTTTATCTAATTTGTTTAACTTTTCTTACTCAGACAAGTGTACATCAAAACAATTGAAAAATAAAATAACAACAAGGATATCAACACAGGATATAGCCAAAAAGTTAAAGTCATTTTATTCACAAAAGCTTAAACCCTGTTAAGGTTGTCAAAGTTACCTACCCCGAGCATCTACCAGCAATACGTGGCCCGTCCGCTGGGGTAGGTAAAGGGTGTCCATTGTTCATAGGTTTTTCAAGTGCAGGAATCAAAAGACGGCAGGATCACAATGGCTTCATCCCCCAAACAGAGGATCCCTCCACCATTTGTAATCTTGCCAATTGTTCAAAGGATCATCCATGATCCTCAACCCTAGTTACTATTGTTTGAGTACAGACCAACCATTGTTCAATCAAAACATCATCAAAAGAAAAAACTACTACCAAATTTAAAAATTGGGCTCCGGCTACGTCTAGGAATGTCCATCATTGCCCAATCATACAGCCTACACCTTCGCTGCATCTTCATCCCCTCCAGCTTCGGTATCCTTCACCAGATCCTTTCCACTGCTTCCAGCCTCAATCGCCAAAACCTCTTCAGCCTCCTCATCATCTTCCAGATCGGCTAACCTCGCCTTCCAGCCCTCAACATCCCAGCTGCTTCTATCGAAGTTAGGATCTTGAGCTTCCTGGGCCATCTTTAGTTTTGTCTGATACATTGTGATGGCAGCGGAGACCTTTGCACCTTCCACGAGCTCATGTTTCTCGTAGTCAATGTCGATCAAGATTTTAGTTGTCTGAGTCTTGGCATCTTTAAGGGCTTTTTCAAGATCAGCAATCTTAAGATCCTTCAGCACTGCAACTTGTTGGAGGTCAGCAATCTTCTTATCCAGCTCCTCAACGCTCCCCACGTAGTCTTCAATCTCAGCAAATTTCTGCAAAATAGACAAAGCAATTCCAAATCAGATGATCCTCAAGTGAGTAGGATACCTAGGCAGAGTTGGTGATCCTCACGTCAATGAAGTATTCAAGGAACTGGTGGTGGATCAGTGGCAGGCCTTGTAGGTCCTCTGTATCAGAGGTTTTCCTCTTCTTGCCACCCCTTCCTTTAGTGGGTGCCTTGGGGATGGAGACGCTTGGGCTGGCAGTGGTCTTCTTCTTCCTGGATCGAACAGTATCAAGGTCGGTCATGTTGAACTGGGAGGCAGATTTGGAAGCTTTTCCGGCACCTACACATTCAAAGCAAGATAAGTATCCTTATCCTATTTCTATTTAACTATTTATTTAAATCTTTAACTATATAAAAGCAGGATACTTACTTGACATGGTGACTGAGCCTGAGGATACCTCTTGAGAATCCCGGGTGATTGTCTTGAATGATCTTGTTTCAGGGTCGAGTCTTCTAAAAACAGTAAGCCTTTCCTTAGTATCAGGAGATGGTATGAGATGCGAAATAGAGATAGCTGTATAACATAAAACAAAAGGGGGTTATTGATCCTTATACAAAAACAAGACTACCTGGTGATCCTTATCAGGATCCTCTGTCCAACCATGGGTGGACCACTTCCTTGGTAGATCCTTTCCGTTTGGAATGGTATCCCTTCTGACAAAGAAAAAGCGTCGTTTCCAGTTTGTATCGTTCTTGGTGGCCTTAAAAATGGGATGTTCTTCGCCGGGTTTTCGCTTAAACAGGTATCGGTGGGATCCGAACGTCGTAAGATCATACATCTCTGCCAGTTCCGACATTCCTAAATCAATCCCTTCCTGCTCGATGATCCTTTCAAGGGTATATAAGATCCTCCAGATCATCGGCATAGACTGGATGTAAGAGATGCCGGTTAAGGAGAAAAAGGATTGGGTAAAAGCTGGAAAAGGATAGGTATATCCTATGGTGAATGGGGTAACTGGAAAGGCAACCCATGTCTCGGAAGTGTAGTCGCTCAGAACAGTGGGATCAAAGGGTTTGAAAAAGGCGTTCGCCGGAAAGCAGTGCCGGATTTTATCTACTTGTGCATCGTTAAAGCAACACCTTTCGTTCGCCAAGTCTTTGATGATCCCTTGACTCTTCAAGGGGCTATCCTTCTGGTGATCCTTAGCGGGGGAGGACTGGAGCATCATTCTTAACGAGATGATGGTAAAGAAAGAAAAACAGAGTAAGAGAAAGAGAAGTAGGAGAAGAGATACCTGATTGATCTTCGGCTGAGAATTTAAAGGGAAGTTCTCTTGGATTTAAATGCAAATTGATCCTATCTCTAACTCCTATTTATAATGATGATTTGCAGGATTGTCACTTCGGTGACGTCAGGCTTGCAACGGCTAGTCCGTCTATAACGGCTAGTTATCCGTTAGTCTGTTGCGGATAAGATCAACAAAATACAACTCGTTTATTTACAATATAACTCCTTATATTTTGGGGGCAATTGTTAGGGGTGGATTTCTAAATGACCCGTGATCCTCAATTATTATCCTGCTTGGTGATCCTTACTTCTGTGTCAGTTAGTGATCCTCAGAAGTGCTTCAGGATCATGGATCATCCTAAGGATCCTTATGCTAATGATTGTCTGCTTTGAATTCGTAATTATTTTGCAGGAGTATCAATTGGACTTGGTCTTGGCGATATTCCTGGAGTATATTCCTTGAAGTATTCCGCACGTGCTTGGCTGAAAATGGACGTTGTGGAGTCGTGGAGGACTTGCACCATTTGCGGAAAATTAGTTACTTAGATATTTTCTAATTTAAAAGGGATAGCGAGCTAATTAGACAACACTTTTGGCTATTTTTGGCTACACATACACTCATACAACTGCTCTCATCAATTTTTGCTAACACACTTGGCGATTACACACATTTCTACACGATACACTATAGTGATCCTTGTACTTAGCTCGCTATCATCCGAAGTTGTAACAGATTGTTTGTTTAATATAAGTTGGTGATCGGTAGTTTCCATCACCCGGGGTTTTTTGTGCCGGAGATCAACTCTTGATCAAGGGCTTTTTCCCCGTATAAATTTTCGTGTCATTTGTTCATCATATTTCATAATGATCCTCATTATTGTTCATCAATTCAAGCATCATACCCCGTAACAAAGAGTTTGGTTGCATTATCCTCGTCTGATTTTTGACCAAAACACCTGGATCATTGCCTTGTATTTGTCTTCGTAATGCTGGGATTTGGCAGCCGCAATGGTTCCTTGATCAGCTATGGTGGCTTCAGCTTTCTCCAGCTTGATCTCCAACATCTTGTTAAGCCCGCAGGCGTCTTCATACAAGTGCATAAGACGTTCCAAGCCCTATCGATAAGGACACAGGTATCGATGTAAAAATAAGCAGGATAAGGACTAACATACTTGTGCAGGATATCGAAAGGAAAATTTTACCTGTTTGAGGAATGAGGTGGCTTCGTTAAACCCATGATTCTCGAGAGAGAATTTCTCAGAAACAGCTGGAGAGTCCGTCTCCTTTCTCTTCCGAGAGCTAGATGCCCGGGTCCTAGATGCCGGAGGGGATTTGGAAGCAGAAACAGTCCTTGAAGAGGTAGGCTTTGGTGTAGCAGACGAATTTGGCTTGGATTCTTGTTTGATGGGTGCAAGGCTGGAATAGCAATCCAACTCGTCAAGTTGGAAACCTTCAAGGTTGACAACTGGTACTACACAAGGGAAGATATTCTTAAACTCATCATACTTTTGAAAAATAATTGATTTAAAATATATGTATAGTTGCTGAGAATGTGCTTACCAGACATCTCTGAGCTTGATTTCTGGCTTGAATCTGTGAGAGACAGGGAGAAAGTTCTTTCACTGGCAGGAAGTCGGTAGATTTCCTTGATCTTGGATTCGGATTCTGCACTGGGAGGCACTAAATCTCTGAAGTTCGCTGCATAAAACATCAGGATATAAGTCTGGGATATAGTTTGAAGATATAATTGGGGATATTCCTAAAACCCTAAATCCTACCCTTGGTTAACCATTTAGCCGGCAGATCGAAACCCTTATCAATAGAGTCTCTTTTTACGAAAAAGAATTTTCGTCGCCATCGATCCTCGTTCTTGGTGGCCTTAAGAACCAAAGGGTTCTTGGAGGTAGAAAACAGAAGAAAACGGTGATCGCCATGGGATCTCAACCGGTATGCTATAGGGAGGTCTTCAATACACAGGTCAGGAAAATGACGAGACTTAATTTGATCCAGCACTATCAAAACTCGCCAGACCATTGGCATAGTCTGGGCATAGCTAAGGCCGGTGAGGTCAAAAAAGCGAGAGATAAAGGGTGGAAATGGATACCGGAGTCCAAGAGAAAAAGGGTAGGCGAAGAAACAAACCCACTCGTCAGATGACGCGTCTGATCGGGCTTCCCGATCAAAAGGGCGAAAGACTGTTCCGGTGGGGAAGGCGCCGGAATCTTTAAGAGCAGCGATGTCGGCGTTGTTGAAGCAGCAGATTTCCTTTGCTGGATCACGGATGAGGTTTTGGCTTACGAGGGTTGAGGCCGGTCTGTCCGATCGAGATCTTGTTCGTGATACCATGAAGGGTGTTAGGCAAACTAAAAGAAACTCAAGAAAGAAGGATAGAGGATGGAGAGAAAAGTGATTACCTGAAAATCGCTTGAAGAATGATGATAATAAGCAGAAATGATTCGGCTAATTATAGGCTGAATATAGGGGGTAAAGAGTAAATATTGCATTGAAAATGGCACAATGTCACTTCAACCATCGTTTCATTTTAATTGCCTCGGTCGACGAGATAAAGTTTTTAAAATATATCCGTTGGATTGGTATACCAACCGATATATTTGGGGACAATTGTTATGGGCCATTTTCTGAGTATGCATGCTGACTAATATCCTGTTTTTTATTGCTTATCTATGATCAGGATACTGGACGGGGATATTGCTAACATCCTGGGTGATATCCTGAGGTATATCGAATTAATCACGTGCAGGTTAAAGACTGGGACTTGCCAACGGTCAAGTAGACTCCATCTCCTCAAGACTCGGGCGTATTTGTTAAAGGAGAGACGTTAAGCCCGAAAGACCAGGTCTCCAACGTTCAACTAAGGAATATTCGTTGGATCCCGGTTATGTAGGATAGTTAGTTACGTTTGTTTTACTATAAATAGATGGGGGCGGATCAGATTAAGGCACTCAACTTACACATTTTCAAACACTTTCTCTCTAGCTCATCGCAAACACTACACACAACACTTGTATTCGAATTACGTTGTAACACATAGTCGATCCGCACCACATCCTGCATTGTATCCTGATATTTGAAGCAATAGAAGAACAAGGCAGCTGCGATTGTCAGCTCCCGAGGTTTTATGCCGGCGATCTAGATTGATCAAGGGCTTTCCTCGTACATCACGTGTCAACCTTTACATTTTCGCTTATTGTTTGATAATAGATATAGCTTTATATCTTGAGCCGTATCCTGAAACTGTTTTCACAACTAATTTGGTTAACACATTTTTCACATATAAATTTTAGCACACTACCTCACTTAATTAATTTGATCACTAAATTGCTTAGGTAATTTTTTACCAAAACACCTGTTATGAGCTTCATCGAGATTCCTGCAGGGATTCATTACAAGATCCTGATAAAACTGAGAATCCTTTTGTAATCCCATCTTAAAAGCTTGCACAGCTGTTGCAACATCAAGATGTGGGATATCCAAGGATTCTCGACTGAATTTGTTCACATAATCCCTCAAGGATTCCTGAGGCCCTTGAGTTATCCTGTAAAGATCACTGGTTAGTTTCTCAAAACTCTGACTACAAGAAAATTGACTGTTAAATAAATTAACCAAATGAGCGAACGAAGTAATTGAGTGAGGAGGGACGTTTAACAGCCATTTTAAGGCTGATCCTGTCAGGGTAGAACCAAATCCCTTGCATAAGCATGCTTCCTTGAGATCTGGAGGGATAGGATTGATTTCCATCTGTTCCCTATACTGGGCAATATGCTCCTCAGGATCCGTAGTCCCGTCATACAGTTTCATGTTGGGAGTCTGGAATCTTTTTGGTATTTCAGCATCACAGATAGGATATGCAAAGCGAGATATCCTGTGGCTGTCTTAGGATACTTCCGGAATTGGTTGGACCACTCCAGGTACACTGGATATCATGTCCTTCAATTTTTGGAGCTCCCGGGTAAATGTTGACGTCATACCTGCATCCTGCAAAGAGCCATTGTTGTTAGTAGCAAGAATGGTATTATTTGACACATTACCGGTCTGAGGATTTTGGCCATATCCTGAAGCATATCCTGAACTCCTCACAGTAGACATCCTGACCGAATAGGGTATCTCAGGGGTATGATTCTGAGAATGGCTTGGGACGATATTCCCCCTGTTATCCTCAGTGTAAACCGCGGAACTGAAGTTCAAAGCCCTGGGCTGTATAGGAGTGACAGTTTCTTCAGCAGGTCTGCTCGAGCTAGCTTTTAAGAGTTGTATTTCTCTTAGCAGCATTTGGTTAGTCTCCTGTTGCTGCCTCATTTGTTCCTGCACACTTCCAAATAAAGTCAGAATTTCATCATTAGAGGCTAAAACGGGAGCAGATCCCTGAACACTCCGAGTAGGGATAACATCTTGAGATTGTGAAGAAAATGGCATCCTTGGAGGAGGTGGTGGAAGCACCGAACCGGTAGTAGCAGAGGTTGCAGCAGACATAGTAGAGGAGCTCATGTTTGATCTTGAGGCCATTGTAAACAATGTGGCGAAAAGTTTTGAAAATAGAAAACCGATTAACGATTTCACAAAGATTTTTAGTAAAAGTAGAACCACTTGCCCCACGGTGGGAGCCAAATTGTTTTGGTAAAAAATTACCTAAGCAATTTAGTGATCAAATTAGTTAAGTGAGGTAGTGTGCTAAAATTTATATGTGAAAAATGTGTTAACCAAATTAGTTGTGAAAACAGTTTCAGGATACAGCTCAGGATATAAAGTTGTATCTATAATCAAACAATGAGCGAAAATGTAAAGGTTGACACGTGATGTACGAGGAAAGCCCTTGATCAATCTAGATCGCCGGCATAAAACCTCGGGAGCTGACAATCGCAGCTGCCTTGTTCTTCTATTGCTTCAAATATCAGGATACAGTGCAGGATGTGGTGCGGATCGACTATGTGTTACAATGTAATTCGAATACAAGTGTTGTGTGTAGTGTTTGCGATGAGCTAGAGAGAAAGTGTTTGAAAATGTGTAAGTTTAGTGCCTTAATCTGATCCGCCCCCATCTATTTATAGTAAAATAAATGTAACTAACTATCCTACATAACCGGGATCCAACGAATATTCCTTAGTTGAACGTTGGAGACCTGGTCTTTCGGGCTCAACGTCTCTCCTTTAACAAATACGCCCGAGTCTTGAGGAGATGGAGTCCACTTGACCGTTGGCAAGTCCCAATCTTTAACCTGCACATGATTAATTCGATATACCTCAGGATATCAGCCAGGATGTTAGCAATGTCCCCGTCCAGTATCCTGATCATAGATAAACAATAAAAAGCAGGATATAGTTCAAGATATGTATGCTTAGAAAATGAGCCATAACAAACACTTGGGTCACGAAATCCCAATGTGTTTTGGTTGGGATAAGTGTTTTCGTTGGGTCCGTCCATCAATAACAACAGTTACGAAATCCAAGATCTTAATCACCACTAACAATTATTCAATCATATACCAAAGCATCACAGCACCATGCATGACATCTAACATTTAATTTACTCACATTACCCCATCATCACCTAAACCGTGGGGCCCTACATTGCCGTCAAATGATTAAGTCACACAATCCAATTAGCCAGGTCATCATCCATCTTGTTCATTATTCTAGCACCCCTTGAACAATTTCTAATTCCAAAGCACAGATGTCACGCAAACCTCTCAATCCGACACATACATGCAACAATTCATATACAGTCATGTCCTACCAACATCATCAATCATCATTACAATCCATAAAATAATGGATTCTCACAATACCAATTAACACAGTTAGAACTATGATTATTATAATCTAAATCGTTCAACATAATTCAATCATAACAACCCTAGGCCTCTAGATCACAACAGGTTTCGCATAGAGTTATATAACAGATTGATCATATGTAGTTCTTTCAAGAATACAACCAACAACATAACCATATATATATTCATATCTGTAAACAACTAAACGTGAGAGTCACTAACCGAACTCAGAATAATCAACAAGAGACCTAGCTTCGAAGGAGAGGGGCTGGCATCGGGTTTAAAGGAAAACGAGAGAGAGATGGGAATGTGATTAGGGTTTTGTCAATTACTGATTTCATGCACTTATAAAACGAATCCTATATTAAATCGATATTGGGCCCAAAGCCCATTCCATGTTTTGCCAGCCCACTCTCTAGCGAAAACACTAAAGTGTTTTCATCCAGAAGGGTTTTCGTGGAGGGGAGTAGAAGTGATTTCGGGTGAGTGAGGTTTAGGGTGGATAGGGGTAAATAGCAGAATTTCTACTTTTAATTATACTGAACATAATATTAATATAAAACATGCATTAACATTCCCACATATAAGGTACATCATATATATCATATCATATCAGTCACAATACGATTTAACATATTACAAACGTGAAACAAACAAGTCGTGTAACAAACAACTTAAACAATTAGCGTGTAATTAATGCGAAGATGGAAATCTTGGAAACTCGAGTTGTCACATTATCCCCAACTTGAAAGAAATTTCGTCCCGAAATTTAGCACGCGGTTACTGAGGAAGCTAGTAGTGTTGCGTAGTTTACTGGTTTTCCTGGGGTGTCACATCCTCCCCCCGTTGATCTGGAATTTTATCCCGAAATTCCGTGGTAGCTTCAGCATCAGTAGTGGTTGCACTGTTTTCGAACAACTGGGGATACTTGAGTTTCATTTGATCTTCTCGTTCCCAGGTAAACTCTGGGCCACGACGGGAGTTCCAACGAACTCGAACAAGAGGTATTCTGGTGCGCTTGAGGACCTTAACGTCTCGGTCCGTGTTTTCAACTGGTTCCTCGACGAATCGCAACTGATCGTCGATAGTGAGCTCCTTCAGAGTAACTATGAGGGTCTCATCTGACAGACACTTCTTCAGATTCGACACGTGAAAAACGTTGTGAACTGCACTGAGTTCTGTTGGTAGGTTTAGTTTATAGGCCACCTTGCCTATTTTCTCGATGACTTCGAAAGGTCCGACGTATCGTGGGTTAAGTTTGCCTCGTTTACCAAAACGAACCACACCCTTCCAGGGTGAAACTTTGAGTAGAACCCGGTCCCCAACCTGGAATTCTAGAGGTTTCCGGCGCTTGTTTGCGTAGGTTTTCTGACGGTCACGAGCTGCCGCCATTCGTTGTCGTATTTGAGCAATCCTTTCTGTTGTGTCTACCACAAGTTCTGGGCCAGTGATCTGACTATCCCCCACCTCTGCCCAACAAAGAGGTGATCGGCATTTACGCCCGTACAATGCCTCAAATGGAGCGGCCCGAATGCTGGCGTGGTAACTGTTGTTATACGAAAACTCCACCAATGGAAGGTGTTTCTCCCAGCTGTTGCCAAAATCAATTACACATGCCCGAAGCATGTCTTCTAAACTTTGAATAGTGCGCTCAGACTGTCCATCCGTCTGAGGGTGATAAGCTGTGCTCATGTCTAAAAAAAATGAGCCAAAAGATTTGTGCATTGCTTGCCACAGTTTTGAAGTAAAACGCGTATCACGATCCGAGATAATAGAGGTTGGCACTCCGTGCCTCGAGACAACTTCCTTGAGATATACGTCTACTAGAGTAGAGAACTTGTCTGTTTCCTTGATAGCCAAGAAGTGTGCAGACTTTGTGAGTCGATCCACGATCACCCAAATAGTATCATTCCCACGTTGAGATCTAGGCAGGCCAGTAACAAAATCCATGGAAATTTGCTCCCATTTCCATTGTGGTATCTCTGGTTGTTGGAGTAGGCCTGATGGTTTCTGGTATTCAGTCTTGACTCTCGCACAAGTCAAGCACTTGCTGACGTAAGTTGTTATGTGAGCTTTCATGCTAGGACACCAATATGTAGTTTTCAAGTCGTGGTACATCTTATCCGAACCAGGATGTACAGAGTAGTGAGACTTATGAGCTTCATCCATTACAAGCTCGCGTAAGTTACCATAGAGTGGGACCCAGATGCGCCCCGTTACATAGTAGTCGTCGTCTGCCTTTTGTTCCAACCGTTGCCTTGAACCGCGTAGGGCTTCAGCCCTGACATTTTCTGGTTTCAATGCTTCTACCTGAGCATCTCGTATCTGAGAAGGAAGACTAGACTGAATAGTGAGTTGCAACGCTCGTACACGCCTAGGTGTAGTATCCTTTCGACTGAGGGCGTCGGCCACCACATTGGCTTTGCCCGGATGGTACTTTATAGCACATTCGTAATCGTTCAGTAACTCGACCCATCGACGTTGTCGCATGTTCAACTCTTTCTGCTTGAAGATATGCTCGAGACTCCTGTGATCGGTGTAGATGGTGCACTTGGTGCCATACAGGTAATGTCGCCATATCTTGAGCGCAAAAACAACAGCTCCCAACTCTAAATCATGTGTAGTGTAATTCCGTTCGTGAATCTTAAGTTGGCGCGAAGCATAAGCAATGACTTTATCCTGTTGCATCAACACACATCCAAGACCTTGGATAGATGCGTCGCAGTAGACTACAAAATCATCCGTGCCTTCAGGCAATGAGAGGATAGGTGCGCTACAAAGTCTATCCTTTAAGTGCTGAAACGCTGTTTCCTGTGTATTACCCCAACGGTAAGCAACACCTTTCTGTGTCAGTAGTGTAAGCGGTTGCGCAATCTTTGAGAAATCTTTGATGAACCGTCTGTAATAACCCGCCAAACCCAAAAATTGGCGTATTTCGGTTGGTGTGCGAGGTGCAGGCCAGATCTTGATCGAATCTACCTTGGACGGATCAACATGAATCCCATCCTTGTTTACCACATGGCCTAGGAGATGGACTTCTCGAAGCCAGAAGTCGCATTTCGAAAACTTCGCATAAAGTTTCTCTGTTCGAAGCAGTTCCAAAATAATCCGCATTCGGAAGGTACCGTCTTTCTTCTTCACAAATAATACTGGAGCTCCCCAGGGCGAAGAGCTAGGACGTATGAAACCCTTATCCAAGAGTTCTTGCAATTGCTTGGACAGTTCTTCCAGTTCAGTTGGAGCTAACCGATAGGGTGCTCGAGCTATGGGTGCTGCTCCTGGAGCTAGCTCGATCTGAAATTCGACCTGGCGATGAGGCGGTAGCCCAGGTAACTCTTCAGGAAATACTTGAGGAAAGTCGCGTACAACTGGAATATCCTCTAACTTCTTCTCTTTCGTTGATGTATCTGTAATAAGTGCTAAGATGGCGGGTGTGACCCTTTCGCAAACACTTCTGGGCCTTCAGGAAGGAGATGATGCCCACCACAACACCACTCTTGTCGCCTTGAATTTCGAGAGGTTCCTTGCCGGAACGGGGAATACGAACAATCTTCTCTTTGCATAGGATCTCTACTTGCTGTTGGGATAACCAATCCATCCCAATGACGATGTCTAAATTACCCAGAACTATAGGAATGAGGTTGATGGAGAAGGTCTGACCAGCTAAGACGAGGTTACAACCCTTGACTACCAGAAGATTGCTGACCAGGGCTCTGATAGTCATCAATCATTCGCTGTTGTGCCTGGGACTGAACTGAGGTTGAACCCTTGCTGGAGGTTCCATCCCATTTTCGCTTGTTGTCACTAGGAGTAGCAGAAGTAGTAGTAGTAGCACCAATGCGTTTAGGTAGCTTGTTCTGTTCCACTGCCTGGTCTGTGAGACGATGAGCAAGACGAGTAACATCTTGAATAGTAGCAAGGTTAGCAGAAGTCACATGACTTTGGAATCTCTGGTACTAAGCCTTTGAGGTACAGCTCAATGCGCTTGATGGGATGATCCACCATAGTTGGACATAACACTGCCAGTTCATTGGATCGTTTCGCGTACGCTTCTATCTCTGACCCCGTCATCTTCAAGTTAAAGAACTCCACTTCCAGCTTGTGGATGTCATCACGACTACAGTATTCACGTTTGATCAGTTCCTTAAAATCATTCCATGGGGTGGCATTAGCAGCCGCCAGCCCCAGCATCTAACTTGCGCGTTCCACCAAGTTAGCGCAGTGCCTTCGAGAGTACCAGTGGCGTACTTCACCCTACGAACCTCAGGGCATTCACACATTTCGAAGACTGATTCGAGCTTCTCGAACCAGTGGAGGAGTCCAACGGCCCCTTCAGTGCCACTAAAAGTACTAGGACGACAGTCCATGAAAGTTTTGAACGTGCACACAGGTGGCTGAGCGTGTTGACCTGTCGTGTGCGTAAGAGTAAACATACTTAAGCACGAGTGTTGGTTTACAAGAGTAGGATCTAAAGATCCTAGAGTAAGTGGTGATGGCAGGTTACACCTCCTGTCTGGGCAGCTGCGAGTGCTGCAGTAACTTGTTCAGTGATCGAAGCCGCCAACTGGGCTTGAGTTAGGTTAACGTGTCCGCTCATGATCTTGATATCAAGGAGAACATGAGTGAGAGAGGTTCGCGAAAGTGCGATGACAGAAGAGAGTAAGCACATAAGTGTTTCAACCAACAGTTGTTACGTTTATCTAAGCATACCATGAGCATAGTTCTATGTAATCTAGCAAGTAGGCAATGTAAACATGAACAGTATTACCTATAGGGTTGAGTCTTGCACGTGGAGCGAAGCGTCGTTGTGGATCGTTGAGCGCTGTTCAGGTTATAGTCTGGTTTTAACAAAAACTTTTTCCCTTATTAAAACCAAGTTCACTATAACCAATGGCTCTGATACCAATCTGTCACACCCCCAAAATCCACACGCGGAGTATCACCGCTTGGAGGCGTGACTGACCAGGATCCAGCCACCAATCATATTGAACATTGTAAGTAATAAATAAAAGTCATTCATCAATACAAAAGGTGTTCAAAACCATAATATAGTTAAGTGTTTAGCGGAAGCATAAATATGTAAACCCAACATAAGTTTAAATGTTTCAAATGTTTATCATGGCACACAGCTGTCCATGTCCCACAATGACTCCTCTCCACTCCCATGCAAGCTCCATAGATACCCAATGACCTGCAAGGCATGTAACAGAGAGTCAACAATAAAGTTGAGCGAGTTCACAGTTGGTTGTTCAGTAATAAGTTCGTTTAACAAAATCGTAAGTTCGCTTATAACCATGCCGTGTATTACTAGGCCATTTGTATGTTCATCTAGTGGGGGCTTCCCATTTTGTCAGTTACTAGACTAGTTGTATCCATAAGTATCCTTCCCAATCCGAGGATATTAGCGAGTATAAGTTTACGTAGGTTTTACGTAAGTGCCCTTCCCAACCGAGGACAGTAGTAAGTATAAGTTTACGTAGGTTTTACGTAAGTGCCCTTCCCAATCCGAGGACAGTGGTACGTAGCGAGTACGTAGATTTAGCGTTGGCGTCCTTCCCAATCCGAGGACGGTGGTACGTAGGATTTACGTAGGTTTTAACACTAGTGTCCTTCCCAAACCGAGGACAGTACGTAGGCTTTACGTAGAGTTTGGCACAGGCATCCTTCCCAATCTGAGGACCGTGGTAAGTAGTCTAGTAGTGATGTAAGTACAAGTAATCATTCAATCCCATTCCCAACCCACCGGGGAATCCCATGCCTTGGTAAGAGTGTGAACTCACCTTGGTTTGCTCGGTATGCTAAACTATGTGCTCGCAAGTAATCAATCACGTCCTAAGTATGCACGTATATTCAATCAGTTCGTGTTCGTAATGATTCGCATGCAACTAACATCACAGTATAACACAGAGTGTGCTTAGCAGTTAGCATCTTGTATCATGTAAGCAGTAAATCAAACTCATGCATCTTCATGTTTCACATAACAGCTTTCTCAGTTAATTCCAACATAGTTATCCAATAACACACTTAACTGAGTTAATAAGCTTAACTGGATTATCATATATGACAGAGTTACATTTTAACAAAGTTACATGCATAACTTAACACAGTTAACATGCTTGATAGAAACAACATACTTATCAGTATTAATAGGCTAAACAGAATTAACAAACTAACAGTGTTAATTGACTAACAAAGTTAACAACTAGTAGAGTTATATGCTTAACAGAGTTGCATACTTAATTTAACAGAGTTAACATATCAACAGGATACTAACAGAGTTAACATATATTACTTAATAGACATAACGGGGTTAACATATAACATAATTGGGTTTACAGGCGACTAAAACAACTTTGTAATGAAAACACTTGGGTCACGAAATCCCAATGTGTTTTCGTTGGGATAAGTGTTTTCGTTGGGTCCATCCATCAATAACAACAGTTACGAAATCCAAGATCTTAATCACCACTAACAATTATTCAATCATATACCAAAGCATCACAGCACCATGCATGACATCTAACATTTAATTTACTCACATTACCCCATCATCACCTAAACCGTGGGGCCCTACATTGCCGTCAAATGATTAAGTCACACAATCCAATTAGCCAGGTCATCGTCCATCATGTTCATTATTCTAGCACCCCTTGAACAATTTCTAATTCCAAAGCACAGATGTCACGCAAACCTCTCAATCCGACACATACATGCAACAATTCATATACAGTCATGTCCTACCAACATCATCAATCATCATTACAATCCATAAAATAATGGATTCTCACAATACCAATTAACACAGTTAGAACTATGATTATTATAATCTAAATCGTTTAACATAATTCAATCATAACAACCCTAGGCCTCTAGATCATAACAGGTTTCGCATAGAGTTATATAACAGATTGATCATATGTAGTTCTTTCAAGAATACAACCAACAACATAACCATATATATATTCATATCTGAAAACAACTAAACGTGAGAGTCACTAACCGAACTCAGAATAATCAACAAGAGACCTAGCTTCGAAGGAGAGGGGCTGCCATCGGGTTTAAAGGAAAACGAGAGAGAGATGGGAATGTGATTAGGGTTTTGTCAATTACTGATTTCATGCACTTATAAAACGAATCCTATATTAAATCGATACTGGGCCCAAAGCCCATTCCATGTTTTGCCAGCCCACTCTCTAGCGAAAACACTAAAGTGTTTTCATCCAGAAGGGTTTTCGTGGAGGGGAGTAGAAGTGATTTCGGGTGAGTGAGGTATAGGGTGGATAGGGGTAAATAGCAGAATTTCTACTTTTAATTATACTGAACATAATATTAATATAAAACATGCATTAACATTCCCACATATAAGGCACATCATATATATCATATCATATCAGTCACAATACGATTTAACATATTACAAACGTGAAACAAACAAGTCGCGTAACAAACAACTTAAAAAATTAGCGTGTAATTAATGCGAAGATGGAAATCTTGGAAACTCGAGTTGTCACAATACACACTCTGGATTTTGAGATAAAGCCGATAAGGTTTGACCCGTTTCGGCTAATTTATGTAAACTTGTTACATAAACCGAACCGAACGCGTAATAAGCGTAACGGGTATCCGTAAGAGCCATATACAGGTTTCCTAAGTTAATATGCTCCAAATTTGTTGTGACATCAGTAATATGTCTTTTATTATGCCCGAAACGAATTTAAACACAAACTATGCCCCGTAGGGGTAGTTTGGTCATTTAAAAGGTTATAAAAGAGTCTAAGTATTAACCTGAGTTACAGGTATGATATAATTAGCAAAAATACTTAGTTTGATAAGTTATAACAGTAGGGTAAAGTATATATGTGAAATTTATCAATTATAACCAAACTATGCACCGTAGGGGCATTTTGGTAATTTCACATAAGCCGAAAAGCTCAAAACTGAAGTATGAGTTTAACAACTTTTGCTTACTGTTAAAATATTATAATTTACCTAAAATATCAGTAGGTATCATCCTTGTATGTTTAAAAATAGTTTTAGTACATGCTATGCGCTAAAAACGCTTAATAAGGCGATTAGAAGCCGTTTTCGGGTTCTATATATAAAGCTGATATTTTTATCATTCCAGAAGGCTTAAAATAATTTATTTATCATTTCTAATCAGTAGCAAAAGGTTTGGAGTTGATTATATATGTAAAACTCATTTTATGGCCCGTAAGGGCAAAACCGACAATTACCGGATTAAGCCTATGACTATGAGTTATGCTCAGCCTAAAATTAATTAAAAATATTCAAAAATCTCAAAATAATATATTACATCAGTGGGTAATAAGTTTGATATCAAAAAGTAGGCTTAACTAGGCTATACGCTAATTACGCCGTTTAGTTAACATAAAGCTTCTTAATTACGCTAATGAGCATAACTCTCAATCTACAACTCAAACTGATATCAAATTTTGGATGCAAGTTTATATATCAGTAATTAAAGTTTCTACTCTTTTACATTTTCAAAAAATCACGTTTTAAGGTGAAAAGGGCATAATGGTCAACATATGAGCAATTAACGGAATCATGCACATTAATTGGATAACTAATGAACCAAGGTGTATAATCACAGAGGGTTATACTAGCATGTAAACTAGTCCAATTAAAGCTCCGAGGCATTTCTAAAACATGCCTAAACGGGTCAGAACTGAAAGTCAAAGCAAAAGTCAAACTATGCGACTTTCGGTTCCGAACCGGGTCTAAACAGTAAATTGTCGGGTTGAACATGTTTAGACATGTTCTTACACTAATTACCAAGTTATATTAATGATCAAACAGGTTGTATATGTTCTACATTGCTAATCATGCATAAATTAGAAACTAAGTATCCTGTTGACTTTTTTATTAACAAGTTTGACCCGACATTTGACCTAGTTAGAGTGGGAATCAGGGGGAACCCTTTTAAGGGTTTATTACCCACATAATTACCAACTTATAACTACTATTGATTCGACTAATCACTGGACCATTAGTGATTAATCTTAAAGTCAACCGTTAATTACGACGGTTTGACTTTTAAGCTATAACTAAGCAAAAACTTAACTAAGGAAGGATTAGCAAACTTACTGAAGTCCTATGCACGAAATGTGAAGCTTAGAGAGAAGTCCTTAGCTCCAGAAATGCTCCAATGTGCAGATGGAAGGTGTGAAGCATTTTTTGCAACTCATGGCCCTTTTATAGTGAGTTTTTCATGTAGGATCGTTTGCTGACCCGAACGAGTCGTTCAGAGGTTGTCTCTTGCGTTTCAGATGCGGAATAATAAGAAATGCAAGTAGATATAGCTTGTTCTTTCTCCTAACTGCTTGTTTTATTGATATGAAACATTTTACAGCTCGATCTTCACACCGGCAGAGCTTCGGCGTGGAATTTCACATACACCTTATGTGGTTCGCCCTAATGACACCTATATATAGGCTGTTGGGTTCGCTCATGTGACACATGTCCATATGAGCGGACCAGACATGTACAAATAAGCGACCCACACTGACAAATAAGCGAACCAACATCCCTATGTCCCTATGAGCGGTCCTAGCATATAACACCAATACAGACTCCTGTTTTCTCGTAAAACGTGCTCTATGCTATACAATACGATGTAAGACCTGATCCTAGACACCTAGACGGAATCAACAGATGTAGTGCACCAACAGACTCCCCCTCAGATGTTGATGGAGTCGCCAATACACCCTGACTGCAAAACCGTGTCTTCTCATCTTCAATCTAGATTAGTTTCTGGGCTTTTTCTTCTTTCAATCTTCAGACTCTCCTTCTCGATTTACTGGCATTCTTTTGTTCTTCAGTAACATCTTCAGGATCGTTGTCTGATCTACACAGGCTTTCAGAATTGATTTCCAGGATCGAAACTTGGCTCTCTTCCAACAGAGATTTTCAGAATATCGAAACCTGGCTACCTGCACAATCTTAACCCAGACATAAATTTTCTAATTTTATCACATATCAAATACCTGTGCACCAACACATGACTCTCATAATCACTAAAACAAACATATAATTGCAACATCTTAGGCTTTCTCTCAAATATCTATGATGAACCACTTGAAGAAGGTTAGATTAACAAAAACAATTAGATTTACACAAACACTCCCCCTCAAATTCTGCTCATCATGTTTAGCACTCGGAATTTTGAAAATCAGTTTTCCAACGTTAGTTGTTGAAAATCTTTTTGAATTTTTCAAAATTTTATGCTAAAACACACAAAAAATCTTTTTGAGATTTTTGAAATTAAACGAAATGAAGTAAAGAAATATTTACAGACAATATTTTTGTGAGTTTTGTGAAAGAGGATCATATCAGATTTTGACAAGTCACAAGTACCGTTGAGCTTAGTTACACATTAAGAATTAAACAATTCACTTAGATTGCCAATATACTGATCCACTTAAATTTTCACACAAATTTCAACTGATTCAGGATATGAGTTAGGTGTTTTAAGAACTTAAACTCATTCATGTGTCCCACCTCTTGAATATACTCCCGTATCCAGATCCCAATATTCAGTCTTACAGGTGAGTATACCACAGATGATATCTATCAGGGGAATAAATTATAGTACGAGGGCCGTGAGAGCTCAGGTCGATCTTTCGATACGCAGAGAGATGACGGCTTCGACTTTTGGTGTGTCCCCTTTAGAGGATCTTTTGATTACAACAGCAATGACTATCAATTTTATTGTTTCATCAGATTGCTGAGGGCTGTGCTATATTTCAAGCATGCGGAAAGTATTCTCCGGGGACTAGATCAGAAATTCCTTTCAGCAGAAGTCCCGGGATAATACCCCAGATATCACTGAGTATAAAGACCTAGTATCTCAGAATAAGGGACCTTTCAAACGAGATTTCAGGGGTTACCTATATATCCAAGTAGTGTTCCCCATGAAATAAGCAAGTTTGAATTTTTGTTTATATCCCGAAAAAGCTTACTAAATGTGTAAAAACCTATCGGCATATCATCAGTGAGACTGTTTAACGCTATTTAAACATTACAATTCTTTAGTATACTGTGACCGTCTACTGATGTACTATCATTTCCTCTTCTAGACACAAAAACTCATTTTTGATTTTATCATGTTTTTGCCTTTTTCAAATTTTCTAATGTTTTTGGATTTTCTAAAATTTCTTACTCCCCCTAAAATGCAAACACATTTCAAAGGAAATTTGAAAACTAAGACTCTTGACACAATTGAAACATACAAACTGTACAGAAACTTGACAACTAACACTGAATCACCTCAAATCGCCATTCACTCGGCATAAACAATCAGAACTCCCCCTATCACAAACCATTTTCTCATTTAGATTTCAAAACACTTAAGTTTGTTTTAATCAAAATGATTTTTCCGGAAAATGAGTTTGTTTTTACCACTTGTGAGTTTACCACTTGTTTAAGTATGGGGATATGGTTCATCATCTTGTCAGTTTTTTGCCATATATAGTAAATCAAGTACAAATTAATGTCCCTGATTTACCATTTGCATTCAAGCAACCTCTAAACCAATTGTAAAAATAACCACTTGTAAAAACACACAATACCACTTGTAGGAATGTTACGTCTACATCACCATTTTACCAATCAGGATGCCGATTCCTGCTTCGCACTTATCAACCTGGAAGCTCCAGCGTAGTCCTTCAACCTGTAAACATTCAAACACTATCAAAATCTTTCAACCAAAATCGTCAAACATTAGAAAGATGCCGATTCCTGATCCACAATATAAACTTGGGATCTCCGGCATAGTCCTGAGACTATCATGGGAAACAAACTTCCATCCAAGTCTTTTCAGACTTGATGGATTTCAACTCTTGAGCAGTAGGGTTGTATGTTGCCTTTTTCATGGCATAAAAATCTTTTACTCCCTTAGCTCTCCCACTCAACATTTTCCCAAAAATCTTTTTAACATTCCCGTTGAATGTTTTCTCTACATCAAAATCATCCTTTTCTTTATAAAACTGATTCGAAATCTTAGTTTTTCCCACTTTCTTCTTCACTTCCTCAAACTTCAATGATGGAAACTCCTCATCATTCACTGAAATCTTCTTCTCAACCTGTGGCTCTTCTGGCTTTGTGGAACCAGATTCATCGCCGACATTCACCTCATCTTTCTTTGCAACCCACACCTGGTTGTCTTTTCCTTTCTTCTCATACCTATTCTTTGAACAATCACCAACCTCGAATTTTGAATTCTCAAAACCTCTAAGTTTTTCAGTCGGTGTTTCAACATCAACAACTTTCTTTTTCATTTTCTGAGAAACTCCCTGTTTTGTTTTAGCATTCTTTGTACAATTCCATGCAATGTGACCGACTTCATTGCATCTGTAACAGGTTCGAGTCTCTCTTTGGTAACATATATCAGCTCCATTCTTCTTCTTTTCAGCAAGAAACTCTTGATTTGACTGTCTCTAGAATGGTTTCTTCTGTTCCTCTTCTGCACTTCCACCTGACACAAATTCTGTTTTTGTTTTAGAATTTTTCAAATTTTTATGATTTTCTGGTGGAATAAATCCAAGACCTTTCTTTTTGTAGCTACGATTTTGGTTAGTTTTCTTTTGAAAACCAATACCAGAATTGTACCCCTTTTTCTTGTTTAGACGTTGTTGAACTCTTGAAGTGTACTTTTTAGGTTTTTCAGTAAGATTTAAATCTTTTATTTCAGAAATATTAATTTCTGTCATTTTGAAAACCTTTTTGATCATGTCAAAACGAACACTTCTTATTGGAAACTCTTTGTCAGAGTATAATTTGTCCGAATCATTTAAAGTGTATGCAACTTCAAATGTTTCATCATTCAAATTTGCTTTCGATAACAAAAATTCTTTACTATAAGCCTTTTTGACCGACGACTTTGGACTGTTGACTGACGAATTTGACCTTCCAGACTCAGAGTTTAACTCGGACTCCTCCTCAGTATCCAACACCTGATCGACCACCTTTTTGATTAACTCAGACTCATGATCAGTATCGGACGAGGTAAATGTGATGTCAATGTTATCTGGTAAAACATCAGTTGTGTCGGTTTTTAGCTTTATATTGACTGCTTTTTCAAGTTGCTCCTCGTTTGGTTTTCTAGGAGAATACCCTTCCCAAATTGGAGGTGGACACTTGTTATATCTAACAGTCGGTTTCTTCCAACTATCTTTCTTTTCCTTCTTTGGTTTCTCGTCTTGAAAAGCTTCCATACCTGCAACAGTTGGGTAAATACGATCAATGAGATAGTCAGAACTAGAATAACTTTGTAATAAACGTCTAATTCTCTCATTTTCAATCTTCTCTGTTTCCAATTCTTGCTTCCATTTAGCACTCTCTTCGATGTAAAAGTTTATAGCTTTTTGCTTTGTCATCATTACAGCATTCATCATCGTAAGTGCTTGTTCTCTTTCTGAATTTGTCTTTTGAAGACCAGTTACTGTTTTGTTCAAGACATCATAAGATTCTTTCACATAATTGAGATTGAATAGTAACTGCTCTTTCTTCTTCTCATACTCAGCAATTATGTCATCTTTTGCAGCACATTCCTTGCAAGCTTCCAAACACTTCTCGCAAGGCTTTACAACTTCAATAATCTTCTCAATCTCGATTGTTTTCACAACCTCAATCACTTTTTCTACTTCAATCACCTTTTCTTCTTCTTTTTCAACCTCGGTAATCTTCTCAACAACACTTTCAGCATTCTGAACATCACTATCAGATTCAGTTTGTTGTTCTTTAGCAGCTCTTTTCTCCTTTAGTTTCTCTACTCGATCTGCAAAATAGAAATGAAAACTTTCAGGAGAAAGATGAGATTTGGCAACATTTATATGTTTTTCTTCCTCATCATCACTACTGCTATGATCTGGTGATTGATCAAATTTTACAGATTTATCAGAATCATCATCTGATTTACTAAAATCAGACGGTGTTTTATCAAAAACAACTGCCTTTTCTGAAACAAACTCATTCTGTACATCTTCATCTGAACTCTGTAAACTTTCATCTAAACCTTCTGAAATTTCTCCAGATCTCTCTGAAAGTTTATCAGTACTATCTGACCCTTCATCGGTTGACACAGACTTTTCATCTTCACTTTTCACATTCTCCCCGATAGATCTCATCCAAGTAGCAAACAAATCTGGCTCTCGGACGATCTTGGCAATGAACGCTTTGAACTCTCCTTTTTCATCCACAAACATATCCCAACTGAAACCTTCTGGTAGTTTCTCATCATCTTGATCTATAATGCGTGCTGCTTTGCCTTCAGATGATATGTAATCACTCCAGCTGAAATATACCAAACATGCTCTTTTGGGATCTTTAATCTCTCTCCCGTGAGCTGTTTGTGGTTCTTGGAATTGACCGACTTGTTGATAGATAGCTTTGCGATAATAATCATCTTTCCCGAATGGATTCTGTGCTCCGCTAGCTTCTCTTCCTTTGCACTCCCGTTTGAAATGACCTTTCTCCCTGCATCGAAAACAAGTAACTTTAGATTTATCAAAACCTAAAGTTGATACATGAGCATCTAGAAAGTCATTTATCCCCGTAATGGTTTTGAATTTCTCAGCTCGTCGAAGAACACTTGCGAGACACCATTTGATATCCATAAGTTCCATCTCTTCGGCGTCTATCTGATCGTAATCCTCTTTGGTAAGCATAGGATTGCCGATCCGACCAGCAACAAGACCTTCATAGGATAACAGTACTGAACCCAGAAGTGCCATATGGTCTTTAGCAGTATCTTCAGAGAAGCTTTGACTTTCTGGAAGGTTGAGAGCTATGTTGCATTGAATCACATATCCATTTCCTGTTTTTGTACTCTGAGACTGAAAACTCGTGTTAGTCTCTTTCGGATTCACACTCGGAAACGATGAAAACCCGCTGCTATTCTTGTTCGAACCCTGATCAGCTTTCTCAGATGAATCATCAGCACTGAAAGCAGTTTGAATCTTCGGACTTCTTTCAGACTCAGTAGCTGGAATACTACCCCTCTAGTACATCTTCACATCCTGTTGACCACTCGGACTATTCATCCTCGCAATCTTCTGCTGTTCAAGATCCTGACTCTCAATTTTCTCTATAAACTGTGAGATTGTCAACCCATCATACACACCAATATTCTTCAAGATCATCAAATACGTTCCCCACTCCTTTTGAGGTAACGCGTCCGCCAATTTATCCACCCACTCCTCACGACCTTTTTCAACACCCAACATAGATAAAGATCGCACCAAATGACAGTATCTCTCGATTAGCTTTTTAGTATCCTCTCCCGGAAAACTACTAAACAAATCAAATTCTTTCTTTAGTAACGCTTTCTTGCTTTTGATCATGTTTTCGCTTCCCTCAAACTTGACCTTTAGCGCATCCCAAATTGATTTAGCAGTTTTGTCGTGCTGTAACAGGATGAATATATCTTCTTTTATCGCCTGCTGCAACAAACTAATCATCATTTTCTCAGCTCTATACATTGCTCGTTCTTGATCAGTGAACTCGGATATTTCTTTGATGACTTGCAAATCTGTTCGAGGCAATGTGTACTTCTTCAATATGCATTCCCACGATCTGAGATGATTTGCCTGAACCCAGTTTTCAAACCGATCCTTCCATCCATAATACTCCTCAATGTTCATCAATTTAGGGGGCTTTTGAGTCGTTCCCGTCTCGTTTTCTAAATTCATTGCTTGAGCAATTGCGGCTGGAGTAGTCGATGAGGCAAATGCGTTGTAGAACTCGGAATCCATACTGACTTAACACGTATTTCAAGGCAAATGACAGAAGAGCGAACCAACTCTGAACAAAATAAGCGAACCAGAAAGATCCAAATAAGCGAACTAGAATTGTTCTTTGGAGCGAACCAGAATGATGCTTTGGAGCGAACCAGAATGAATCTTTGGAGCGGACCACTTTGGATAACTGTCTTTGGAACGGACCAGAAATATACACTGGAGCGGACCTGAATGTGACCTGATAAGCGAACCTGGATTGTACTCTGGAGCGAACCAAAATGCCAATTTGGAGCGAACCAGAAAAATATTGAGCGGACCAGCTGAAAATCTGTACTGATGAGCGGACCTATAGACTGTACGTTCGAGCGGACCACATATCGAACATGTTTTGACTCGTTAAAACTTCGAATTTTGGCTTCAAACTTTCCAGGGTTTATCTCGATACTATTGTGCACAAGCTGTGAAAATTTGAGCGAATTCCGACCGTGAAATCTTCCCGAATCAGTAAAAGAAGGTGTAGAAGTGAGAAGAAATGATGAAAAACAGCTACAATCTGCAGAAAACCTCCTCCCAAGCTCTGATACCACTTGTAGGATCGTTTGCTGACCCGAACGAGTCGTTCAGAGGTTGTCTCTTGCGTTTCAGATGCGGAATAATAAGAAATGCAAGTAGATATAGCTTGTTCTTTCTCCTAACTGCTTGTTTTATTGATATGAAACGTTTTACAGCTCGATCTTCACACCGGCAGAGCTTCGGCGTGGAATTTCACATACACCTTATGTGGTTCGCCCTAATGACACCTATATATAGGCTGTTGGGTTCGCTCATGTGACACATGTCCATATGAGCGGACCAGACATGTACAAATAAGCGACCCACATTGACAAATAAGCGAACCAACATCCCTATGTCCCTATGAGCGGTCCTAGCATATAACACCTATACAGACTCCTGTTTTCTCGTAAAACGTGCTCTATGCTATACAATACGATGTAAGACCTGATCCTAGACACCTAGACGGAATCAACAGATGTAGTGCACCAACATTTCACCATGGATTGTTGACACGCAACACTACCAATGGCTCCTGATCATCAACACATGTCCCTAAGGTTCTATGAGGCACTTAGGGGTCGCCCATGTTGTGATACAACTGATTAAAGTCGATTTATGCGCGAAATCAGGCTTCTGTCCGAAGTTTCTGCATCTGGGCGGGCCAGGCGGCCCGCGTAAGTTGTTGTTAGGGTCTACGCGGCCCGCTTGGGCCTTCTGATCAGACAAAAACGTTTTCAAGATGTTGCATCTCGTCTCTTGGCCCTTCCGAAAGGTCAACTAGCTTATTTCTTGCAATTTGAACCCCCTAATTTGACATATAAGGGCTCAAAAGATATTTACCCACTTTGTTAAGTCCTCGGTTAGCTTTATTGTTACCCGAAAGGTCCTAACTTTCAACGTTTACGCTTTAACCCCTTGTATACGAATTCGATCATAACTTTCTCATACGATAACGAAACTTTATGAAATTTATGTCGTGCATTCTAGTGAGCATACTTAACTGTTACAAAGCTTCGGGTCTGTCAAAAGGTCACTCAGAGGTATAACTTAAACATGTTGACACATTTAACCCCTGTAGTTTGTAATCTCTCACTTTTAGCTTCGTATGATCCATGATTTATTCGTTTGAAGGTATGAGCATCATGTAGGGTTAATGTACAATATAATTATTCACTGTTGACATTTAGAACTCGTATTTTCATATACTTTTCATGTTTGTCAACTTTAGTCCTTTCAGAACATTCTTTCACACGTTCAACATATGACACATGTCAACACATTATAGGACGTGAATTTTCGAGGTGTTACATGATGTAGAAGCAATAAAATAAGTTTTGTCACTTTAATAACTTGGTAAATATTAATTGAACATGTCTAGGCATGTTCAACCCGACAATTCTGAGTTTAGGCTATGTTCGCAACCGAAAGTCGCAAAAGTTGACTTTTGCTTTGACTTTCAGTTCTGACCCGATTTAGCTTAGTTTAGTTATGCCTTAGGGTTCCTTTAGGACCGTATTATATGTTAGTATAACCGTTTGAGGTTATACAACATGGTTCCATAGAAATCCTAGTTCATTGCATGTTTTCGTTAAATGCTTAAAAGTTGACCATTATGCCCTTTTGATATAAAAACGGAATTTTTGGATATATGAGTGGATAAAAATATTTATTACTGAAATATAAGTATGTCCTAAAAATTTGACATCCGAATCTGGTTTAGAATGAAAGTTATGCACGATATCGTAAAACTAAAGTTTTTTATTAATTAAATGGCATTTTTGACATAAATCATATTTAAGCCCAATTTTTGGCACCAAACTTTCTACCCAATGTTATAATATAATATTTTGGGATTTTTGAAAATTTTTGTTAAATTTTATACTGACCATAACATGGAGTTCTTGCATAGGCTCGGTCGATAATGCCCTTTTTGCTAATAAAATGAGTTCTACACATCATTTACATGTCAAACCTTTTTCTACTGATTTTATATATTAAATAAGAAATTTTAAACACTTGAGACTGATTAAAATCTCAGATTTCCTTAATCAACCCGAATATCGTCAAATACCGACTTTTATGCGATTTAGGCGCATAGTATGGTTTAGAACCATATTTGGCACCTAAGACTTATTACCTATTGATGTTATGAATAAAATTTTTATACTTTAACAGTAAGTTCAAGTTTTGAACTCAGATTTCTGAATTTGACCTTTATAGCATATGTGAAATGACCAAAATGCCCCTTCGGTGCATAGTTTGGTCATAAATGATAAATTTCACATATATATGATATCTTACTAATATAACTTGTTAAAATAACTTGGCTATCATGGCACTTCTGATGATCGTAAAGGGTCTTGCAAACTCGTAATACTGTATACAAGTGGTGTGTCTATTAATCTTATCCGGCTCTTCTAACCGGGTCCTGAATGGACGACAAACATGTAAAACTGTATACAAGATCATATTTAAAATAATTGTCCCAAGTTACAAAAGATTTTATGCCTTGTGCATTCAAACCAATTTTATAAACACTTTTTAAAAGAGTTGGTTAATTGTATTTACCAGTGTAAACTGACGTATTTTCAAAAAGATTAAGTGCAGGTACTACGCCTAATGGGCTAGAAGCTCCTGATTATTAGATAAAGGGTCTTGCAAACTCGTAATACTTAAAGTCTGTTGAACAAAGATTCACTATCTGTTTTAGATCCGCCTATAGATCCACTTACAACCGTTGTGTAATATTTTATTATACTTTCAATTCGGTTTGAAATATTATTCTAGACTTCCGCTGTGCATTAAACTGTGATTAATTGACTATGATGATATCAACTACGTCACGATACTCCCCACCGGGCCCACCGGTAATACGTGGAAATATCGGGGTGTGACATTTGCTCCTCTCATGATCATTGGCTTTGTAATCAATATTAGACGTTTAGTGATCATCTCAATGGTAACCCTTATTCCAATGATCGTTAATAACTTGGAAATCAAATTCATTATTACCAAATAAATATACTAATCTGGATTAATATGCTTGCTATCACATTAGCTAAGCAACAATCACACAAATTTCAGGTTGTGGATTTGATAACCATTTAGATGATGCATCGATTTAAAAATAGTAAATGGTATCATGTTGAGATATGTATATCCTTTAATCACTTCTAGAATATTTAGGGATACACACCCTCCTTTATTTGACAAAATATAAAATTTCCATTGAGTGCAAACATTACATGCTAATTATTAGCTTGAAGAATCTTTTAGCTCTTCATTATGTTTCACGTCATCATTGACTCGGTGTGGTCTAACCGGTCATGCCAACTAAGTAAATAATCATGATACATAAACTTCTAGTTTATGATTGTATGTGTATTAGTTGCATTATGCGAGAGAATAATGCATTATCATTGCAAACTATCATGTTATATAACTCTTATCCTTTTCATATTTTGTTCTCATATAATCACTCCCATAATTTTCCACTTCTAGTGATCTATCTCATTATGACCATTATTACAATTTTGATAGTCGGTCTCATTATTAACTTGGCTATCATGGCACTTCTGATGATCGATCTTATTATTAACATAATCATCATCACAAATTTCTCAATTATGTCCATGATCACGACATTTTCAATGATCGTTATATAATCACATTCACTTCAAAGAATGTAATAACCAGAACAAGTTTCATAGCTTTTTCATTATTTACTCTGTCACACGGTCATTCCAAACTAGGGGTGAGCAAAAGGAAAAACCCGACCCGAGAACCGATCAAACATAAAATACAGAACCGATTCACTACCCTAAATATAAGGTTTGTTCCGGTCCATAGGTCCAAGTCGGGTTTCATCATGAAAAGAACCGAGAACTGACCCGACCCTATTTTATATGAAAAATTGGAACCGATCTAAATACCTAGGTACTTGGGTTCGGGTCGGGTTGGGTATATTTTCGGTTCGGTTCTTGGTTATATTCGGCCCGGACCTAAACTTGCTCACCCCTATTCCAAACTTTTCATACTCTCTTAGGTGGTGTTTGCTTTTTCTGCAGGAAAAGGTCTGCAGTCTGCGGACCACATCTGCAGAGAAGAGGTGGACCAAATGTCTGTAGTCTGCAAGGAAAAGAGGGTTTGTTTTTTTTACATAAAAACCTCTTCACACCATTGAAAACCACAGACCTTCTCCTCTCTCTTCTCTCTCTCTGCCATCTACCACCACCACCACAACCATCCGCCACCACCACGTCGGCCACCACCACCACCATCGCCATCAAAACCCACCACCACCGCTGATCTCTCTCTCTTCTTTCCTCTCTCTCTCTCTCTCTCTCTCTCTCTCTCTCCTGCCGCCCCCTCTCTCTCTCTCTGTCTCTCTGGTCTCTCTCTCTTCGTTCCACCACTGCCATCAAAACCCACCACCACCGCCGCCCCCTCTCTCTCTACGATCTCTCTCTCTCTTCGTTCCACCACCGCCATCAAAACCCACCACCACCGCCGATTTAGGGTTTTGTTTGCGATCGATGTTGATGATGATGAGGGTTTTCGATTTGGGGGTTTTGTTTGCGATGTTGATGATGATGTCGGAGGTGGTGGCGGGGTGGAGGTGGAGCAAATGTCGGAGGTGGAGTAGAGGTGGTGGCGGAGTGGAGGTGGAGGTGGAGCAGATTTGGGGGTTTTGTTTGTGATGTCGATTTGGGGCTGGAGCGGAGGTGGAGATGGTGTCGGAGTGGAGATGGTGTCGGAGGTGGAGATGGTGTCGGGGTGGAGATAGTGGTGGCAGAGGAGGTCGGAGGTGGAGACGGTGGTGGCAGAGGAGGTGGTGGTGGCAGAGGGAGGAGGGAGAAGAGGAGAAGAGGTTGGAAGAGGATGGAAGTGGATGGAACATGTCTGTGTGGTGAAGAGGTCTCGCAGACCTTTTTTAATGAAAGGTCTGCGAGAAAACAAACAATCTGCAGCATCCAAACGTCTGCCCGCGTCTGCGCGGCGCAGACATAAGTGGCCAGAAGTACTTCTGGCCAAAAAACAAACAGAACCTTAATGATATCGCTACTTTAGGAGAATATCTCACGTGTGATAAATGAAAAATTTTAACCAATTTTTCCTCATAAATAATCTTCTCTTCATGTAACATTAATTGAGAAGTAATTACATATATGAGTCATATAATTTTATCGGTCTAAAATCTTATGACGTTTTATATCTTGATAATGAGGTTTGGGGAGTACAATACTTTAGTTTTAATATCTAAACATACTTGTATACTTTTAGAAAGTGATAACAAACCATAACTTGGGCTTAATTGTTCTATTTAATACTATCTATATAAAAAAATGATAGCATACAAAATACACGACATACCAAGAAATCATATTATACAATACATGACATCATAGCATATCAACATATAAAAAGAGTTTTAGTATAGCTTTATAAAATAAAAATACATTTTCATTACTTTTAAGCAAATACATGTAATTTACATATTAACTTATCATGGTAGAACCAATAACAAATATATCTTACTTAAAAAATATTAATCATTCTAACTTGAAACATAAACATATACTTTCATTAAATGCCTTTATGATTTAATAACAACTAATCAAATAGCCTCAAAATTTTAATAAAGTTCCCATGGTGGTGAAGATAAACACTACATTCCACGTTTCGAATAAACAAAACAAATATGTTCATACTTCTTTATTTTGTACAACAATATTACATATAAAACCTAACTCTCTGACGAAAACAATATTACATATAGTTTATCATCGTACCGTTTTATGATACCAAATATGTGACAACTGGCACAAACCGGTAATTTCCGTACACTTTAATTATTATTTAATGACTGCAATTACGTGCTTAAATGTCAACATTGACTGATTACATGCTAAACAAGTGAATTCATGCACGTTGTATACTACAAAATATTGCTTTATGCATAAACGAGAGCGTTGCGTCAGAAATACTAAGTAAACTCACCGGTAAGGCACACTGTGTCAACAGAAGTGCAGAAAGCAGTCAGACAATAAAATTGGAGCCTAGGTGTAGGTCCAACAACAAGAATACATTAAAACCCAAGAGTATATACAAGGGTTTAATATCTAGACATACGAAAGCAAAAATACGCACTAAAAAGCACCCGAAACGCACTTTAAGTGCAGAATTTTATATAAATCAGCTTTTAGCACATAAATATTATGCAGAAATTACGTTTTATTATCCAGAATACTTCCCCAAGTGTTGGGAATTGAAAGGGGTGCAAAAGATACTTAAAAGACACTAAAAAGTGTAAATTAGCACTTTAACGAATCGGTATCTAACCGAACAACCGGACTTTACCCGGAACATAAAAATTTTGCCAAGTACATTGTTTATACTTTTCTGAGCTAGTTAGGGCCCCCGAATACCCTAACACCCATTATATTACACTACACACTAATAACCTACTTAAAATCCTAACTAAACATAACTAGAATCTAACTAACCATTGCAACCCAACCATAACCCCCCCCCCCCCCCCTTCCATGGGACGGTCACCATAGGGTGACCCACCCCTTTCCATATCTTGATTATTTTAATCATTCTTGTCTAATATCTAACCTACATATTACACAATGGGTTTAGTGAAAAATGGTTTATAAGTATGCTTAAGGGACAAGAACTTTCATTCACAAATCACACACCAAATTGCTCTCTTCTTTCCCCTTCCTTTGTGTTCGGCCGAGATCACACACACACCCACCATCATCATCAAGTCTTGATCTAGCAATATTACATACATACAGAGGTGCAAGGTGACATAAAAGGAGGCTCGGTGCTCTCGGAAACTCAAGGACCTCTCTAGATTTCTTTTATCCACCTTGTTTACGTCTTGTTTCTTCCCTAGCCTCGAGCTAGTAGTAAGTGCCTCTAAACACTATCTTGTTCTTGTTTAAAGTGGTTAATAAGTGATTTAACGGTTAAAAATCAAGAACACACAAGATCATAACTTAAAGTCTTAAAAGTAAGATGAATATGTTGGATAAAAAGAAACTAGTTGTGTAAATCTTGTGAAACTTGTCTAGTTATGATTATTTGATGTTGTTTGCTACTAAAAGTGGGATGGATCATCATCTAACCATACTAGATCATGTACAAGGACATGAACTAGTAGTGTGTTAGTGTAAAAATTAAGAAGGATGATAAACCCTTCCACTCATGAAACTTGAACTTGAGTAAGTGTAATTTTTCTTATAAAATAAGGTTCTAAACTAGTAGATATAAAGATCAACAAGTGGTTTTTCTGAAGAACCAAGTGAAAGATGCAAGTCTTGTTAAAACCCAGATATTTTATGAACTAGAAGTATTTTTGGGCAAATAAACAAGTGTGTAAACACTTGTGTAACAAGAAAATTTAACAAAGAAATGTTTTGTAAATCTTGACTAGAAGTTGTGAAACTTCATGTTCATTAAAAATAAAGTTTTTAAAAAACTAATTTTATTTTTAAAGATAACAAGACTTACTAAATGAGCTAGTAGGTTACTACACACTTTTGTAAATTCTCAAGTTCATGAAATAGAGAAATTAGTATATATTGTTGTTGATTGTTGTTGAGAAATTGGTTGTTGATGATTTTAAAAGAAAATAAACATATGTTTTGAAAACATAGGAAACCTCCATTTTTAGGGGAAACTCTGTCAAAATTTTTATAAATCTTGACACTTAGAAAAATATAAGTTTTTGAGAAACTTATTCCCTAAAAATGTATCTAAAAATATTACCAAGGTTTCCCTAATTTTTGGTGATAAGAAATGGTGATTTCTTCAAGATTAAAAATTATGTTAAGTATGTATATTTTTGAGAGAAAAATATATATTATTTGATCACCAACTTTTGTGCTAGGTGTATATAGTATGTGTTATACGTGCTAGTGTATTAAGACTTAAAAATACACTAAATACTCATGAGAAGTATAAACACAAAAATACACATACAACATACTAGATACATAATTCGGGTGCAAAGTGCAAAACACGAGACACTTATATTAATTTTTGAGAAAATAATATAAGTAAGATACTTAGTTAAAAATATAAAATATTTTTAACACAACAATACAAATACAAAAGAGAGTGACTGTACTTGTGCGACACAAGTCTAGTGACTAACGTTAAGAAAACGCGTATAGGTCACGACGTTAATTAAGCAAATCCGGTGAAGTTTACGACGCAAGGAACGCAAAGTTGTGCGTTCATGCTCCCCCTTTTCTTTTAACTGTTTTCAGTTTTATAACTTCGGGGGTGAAATACATGTACAAATGTTACAATGTTTATAAATGGTATGATAACAAGAAGCACACTTGGTGAGAACGAGTACCGAGTGTGATGAGATTTAAGAATACAAGAAGCGCACTTGGTGAGGACGAGTACCAAGTATGATGCGTTATGAGAAATGATACGAGAAATCGTGTCACAAATAGGGTACATAAGCACCATTAATCAACTATATACCTAGACCGCAGAACAAAAGGTTAGATCTAACGGGTGCCGGGCAGCCACACTCTCGGTGAGGGCGAGTATCGAGTAGTGCTTTTGTGTCTCAGAATATGCCAACTAGAAAAATGCCTAAGGTTTGGTGACTTCCTATGTCGTGTCACATGTTAATGGCCTTGCAACCCATTAACAATCTTGATACTTACAGGAATACTTTATTTACATAAAATTCATACCATACTAAAACTTGATTTATACTTGAAGTACGTGGGGTACTCAAGAAAACTTGAATTATACTTGAGTACGTGGGGTACTCAAGAAAACGGGAATTATACTTGAGTACGTGGGGTACTCAAGAAAAAACTTGAATTATACATGAGTACGTGGTGTACACATGAATACTTGATTTATATATGAAAACTTGATTTATACATGACACAAACTATGTTTTCATACAAAGTATACAAACGTGAAATACAAAAACTGCATGAATTCACACCAACATTATGTTGACGTTTTTTTTTTTTTTTCTAAAACTCACATGTATTTCAGGTAACTAGGATGGATGTGCGTGTGGTCTTACTCATGCTCGTGGATGTCGCTTTGTTTATCGTTAAATAAAGTTGTAACTTTTAAGACAATATGCTATCTCGTGTTGTAAACACTTGACATATGTTTTTAGTAATGTAATGTTTGAAGTTATTTTGAGCATGTAGCATGTTTACCTTTCGTATGCAATGAGAACCTTTCATGATCACACCTCGTGCTTCCGCCGCAGAAAGGGGTGTGACAAAATAAATACTTTATTTTGAATTTTTGAGTACAACCTCATTTTAACAAAACTTATAACGGAATGACAGGGAAAGAAATCACGCACAACTACGTACTTAAGTTTTTAGAAAAAAGTTATAAACGTAACTTATTAAAGAAGTATCAAATTAATTGATAAATTAATATATGTTAAAAAAACAATTATTAAAAAAAGGTAAAGGAAATAGATGTTTAAAAAAAAAAGAAAAATATGTTATTAAAAGTAAATATAATAAAGTAAATATTATACATATTAAAAAGAACTCGTGATGAACAGTAATTCAATTTTTTTAATATTATAGTTTAAGTTTTCATTATTTATTTATTATTTTATTGTTTCCTTATTTTATTATTTTAAGTTTTCTTATATAACATTTAAGATAATGTTTACATTGATGCCCTGGCGATTTCGACTGTATACAGTGGCGGACCCAGGATTTTTTTTTCATTGGGGTCCATTTTTTGTGTAAGGATTTTTCATAACCAAAAATTAAAATTTTCATGAAACCATTACATTATATGTTGAAAGTTTTATTTGGTAATCAAGTGTTAAATAAAATCGACATTCAATTTATCATTTTAAAGAAGCAAATTAGAGGGTGGTTGTGCTGTTTTAAAACACTAATTTAATTTTGATGGAAAAAAATAAACTAAAAAAATAGGACGTGTAAGACTTGAACTCGGGATCTATTTGTTAGAACATAAGGAGATTTACCACCACACCATCTTTGCTTTTAATACTATGGGGTCCAATTAATTTATTTTATGGGATCCTTGAAAAATTTAACATACCGGTTCTACTATTTTCTAAAAAAAGATTGGGGTCCGTACACACCGACCCGGACCATATGGGTCCGCCCCTGACTGTATAACTTGGTATCGGTATCCTTATTATCAGAACCGTTACTGATATTCGTATTTATGGTTTTTGACCGATGTAAACACATATTGATATTATTTTGGTCATATCGTGACTTTATTTTTTGGGTTTTATCTTTCCCTTGATATACCGAGTGGCGATACCGTATCGATGTCGTAATGAATCGAACCTATACCGAATGATACCCGCCGCAACGTGCGGGGGAATTTAACTAGTTATATATATTGTTGTTGAAGGACCATGAATAGTAATTTTAAATTTAAAATAATATATAGTTTTTTTTAATATTTTATTATTTTAATATTATAATATCTTATTATTATATTTACTTTTAACATATTTTTCTATTTTTTAAAACCATATTCCCTTTTTTCATTTACTTTTTGTTTTTCATAATTTTTAATGATATTACCTTTTATCAGTTAATTTAATATATTTTTTTAATAACTGTCGTTTGTTAATTAAAAAGAAACTTAAGTATGCAATTGTGTTTATACAAGTGTTGTTAAATACGAAGTTGTATTCAAACTAGAGTATTTATTTTGTATCGTTTTACGGTACGATAATAAACTAAAGTGATTCTACCGTTTCGCTTTCGAAACAACATTCTTCATTTTCAAATATTGTTTTTTTAACATTATCATTTGCTCCGTTTCGCCGCAACGCGCGACGCTAATAAAAACTAGTATATATAGTTTTCGAAGGATGATGAATAGTAATTTCAATTTTAAATTAATATATAGCTTTTTAATATTTTATTATATTAGTATATATTTTAATATTTATTTTTAACTTTTAATATATTTTAATTTTTTTCTATTTACTTTTTACTTTTAACGTATTTTTATTTTTCCTTTTCTAAAACCATATTTTCTTTATCATTTATTTTATTTTCCATAATATTTTCTTCTTTGTTTAAATTTACCTTTACTTTATCAATTAATTTGATATTTGTTTAATAAATTATGTTCGTTAATTTTTTTTCTAAAAAGTTAAGTACGTAGTTGAGCTTACTTTTTACCCTCGATTAATATAAGTTTTATTAAAAACGAATTTATATTAAAAAATAAAGTATTTATTTTCTATCGTAAAATACCATGATAAACTGAACCGATTCTAACGGTTTGGCTTTCTAAACAACATTCTACATTTTCAAATAACGTTTGTTTTACATTATCGTTTGCTCCGTCTCGCCGCAACGCGCGACTGAAAAAACCTAGTTATTATAAAAATAAAGTTACTATTAATCTTCCCTCTAAATTAATATATATATAAATAAATATTACATAATAAAATAATAAAAAAACTATATATTATTATAAAAATAAAGTTACTATTCACACATTGTGGTTTCCAGGGGCGGACCTATAGCTTATTAAGGGGTGACGTCCGCTACCCCTTGGTCGGAAAAAATTTGGAAAAATTAGTGTAAATTTTGGAAAAATTTGACGTTTTTTCAATTTCGTTACGGCTTATTTATAAAACGTTACCCCTTGGTCGGAATCCTAGATCCGCCACTGGTGGATTCTGCACATGGTGAGGGTGTGACTCTTAGTGGGTTGCGGGTTGGCTGAAATGTGCAATCTGAACTCAACCATGTTATTATTTGTGTCAAAGATTTCAACTCTAACATGCACGCACACAAATTCAGGTTAACTTGAACGCGACCCGTTTAACCCGTTTTTTTAAATGAGTCATACATATTGAATAATTGACTAGTTCTAAGCAGGTCGTTGCATTGTAAGCGGTTATCAATAACATGTTTAGTATAAGGTAACGTTTGGTATGAAGGAAGGGAAGGTGGAATTGAATGAATCATTATGATGGAATGAAAAGAAACATGTTTGGTTATCATGTGGTAATGGAATGGAGCATTCCAAAGGAATGTAACTCCTTCCAAATATAACAATTTTCATTACTTGGTAAGGAGATGTTTTTTTTTTCATTCCTTCAAGGAATGGAAAGAAATATATTATTATTATTATTATTATTATTATTATTATTATTAATACTAATATTAATATATATCAATTTTTTATTAACTTTTTTTACCATTAATATATTATTATTGTTTATTATTATTATAATAATAATAATAATAATTATTATTATTATTATTGAAGCAATTATATTTTTATTATTTTTATTACAATTGTGTTTTGTTACTTCGTCTTTTTTGTCTATCAAATTGTACAAAGTAATGGTTCATTCTATTAACATATGAGTAACCAAACATCACAATGGAATGGAATGATCTATTTCATTCCATTGTCTATTCCATTACCTCGCCCATTCCATTCCCTCATCCATTCCATTACCTCATAGCAAACAGACCATAAGTAACTAATATAGGGTTTCATCCATCATCCATCTCCGTTTACTCACCTTCCACCACCGTCCTCCGGCCACCGCTCGCCGCTCATTCCTCCGATCGACGCCGAGGTATATCGATTTCATCTATACGCTGTTTTCGTTACGTTATTCGTATATATAATGTTTGTACGGTTTACGGTTTCAGTATACAATTGATTCTGTTTTCGTAGTTTAATCTGGTAACAGTGATGCGATATTATAGATTGATTTGATGTTTGTTTGTGTATAAGTATGTGATTCGTGAAATAAGCAGAAGTTTTGTTGCATTTGTTAATGATCTGGATTTGTTGTACGGTTAAACTTATTTCATTTTGTTTTGTGTGGGTTGTTTGTTGCTTTAATTTTGAAAATATGTCGAGATTTTTGAAGTTTAAGTTTATTATATGTATGTGTAGTGTAAAACCCTAAAGTTGAGTTTTATTAACAAAAGGCGAGGGTGCCCTGAGACGGCACTTGAGGCGCGAAAAGCGCACAGAAAATCGGCTTTGAGGGGGATTTTTGTTTGGGGAACTTCTGTGCATCAGGATGTTGTGCGTATAGCGTATAACTCGCTAGGCGCTGGTAGGGCGGTGGGATATTGAATGGTGATGAATCGGGATTAATAGAGATTAATTGGTTTGGACTTTTATATGTAATTTATTAAACTTATGTACACACACACAAATTTTCAAACTTATTCATTATTTTCAAATACTTCAAAGAGTCTGACCAATTTTCACCGATTTTGACCGAAATTTGACTGCCTTTGACCAAAATTCGACTGATATTGACTGCCTACTGATTTTGGGTTCGATTAGTTGAAATTTATTCAGTAAACTACCGATTACCAATTAATTGCATCGGCGATTAATCCTGTTTTGACAGCATTGTATAATGCTTATTTATGTTTAAATTTTGGGTAACTGGTGCTAGAAATCTATGAAAATAAAAAAAAATATAACCTAATTGCCCTTTGTGTGCGGAAAGCACTTTCCGTCTTTGCGCCTTGGTTTTAGACCCTATTGCCTCGTGCTTTTTTAAAAACTTCGGTCCAGTGGTTCTGCCTTGCAGGTTATTCAGTATGCTCATCTATTCAAAACACTGATGAACTTCTTACTTGTTCTAGTCTCACTTGAAGTTTGAAGTTTAGGATTCAGCTTTTTATCTCGTGATAATACATTGTCATGTTGAGAGTGTTCTTGTTCATAGCAAGGAATGAGGACTTGAGGGGAGATGAGTCATTGTTTTGTAATAGTTCTTCTAATTATATCTGTATGTATTTTAAAAAGCGTGCCGGAGGTTGGAGGCTATGTTGTCAAAAGCGAGCTAGGCGCGTGCCTAGGCGCTCAAGCGCAGCGAGGCGCAGCTAAACCGCCTGGTGGAGAGCTAGGTGCAAATCTGCGTCTTTTTTTTAAAAAACGCACTCAGGCGCTCGCCTAGAGCTGGGCGCAGGCGCAGAAAGCGACCCTAAACCGAAAAAAACATCCTAAAACAAGAAGAAACAACTTGAAAATTTAAATTAGAGCGGGTAGATAGTTAGGAACCTGGTATAGCAACTTCTTGAAGACTCAAGAGAGGGAGGAGAAAACATGGTTACACTCTAGAGCGTTGTGGTCGGCACCAGCAATGTGGTGGACTGGTGTCGGCTGCTCTTTTTCGATAGGAAGCCCTAATTCAATAAAATTTATGGGCTGTCTTTTTAGATTATGTGTAGATTGTATTGGGTCAGTCTTTGTTTTAAATAACATCACTATTTTAAAGAATAGATGGATGACCCAACTAAAGATCTTTAAATTGTTTTTCACTTTATTGTTTTAGTTTGTTACGAACCAAATATTTTTATAAACATTAATGTTTATAAAAATATTTAATGTTTATAAAAAAATATTTGGTTCGTAACAAACTAAAACAATAAAGTGAAAAACAATTTAAAGATGTTTAGTTGGGCCATCAATCTATTCTTTAAAATAGTGATGTTATTTAAAACAAAGACTGGCCCAATACAATCTACACATAATCTACAAAAGGCAGCCTATCAATTTTATTGAATTAGGGTTCCTATCAAAAAAGAGCACCCGACACCATTGCTGGTAATGCTTTAGAGTGCAACCATGTTTTCTCCTCCCCCTCTTGAGTCTTCAAGAAGTTGCTAAACCAGGTTCCTAACTATCTACCGGCTCTAATTTAACGTTTCCAGTTGTTTCTTCTTGTTTTAGACTGTTTTTTCGGTTTAGGGTAGCTTTCTGCGCCCAGCTCTAGGCGAGCGCCTGAGTGCGTTTTCTGAAAAAAAAGACGCAGATTTGCGCCTAGCTCTCCACCAGGCGGTTTAGCTGCGCCTGAGAGCCTAGGCGCGCGCCTAGCTCGCTTTTGACAACATAGCATGGTTTTAGTTTTGTTGCCCGATAATTCTAAGTCATGGTTGCGAAAATTTGACACCCAAAAAAGTGATCCCATAGGAAACAAATCTTGGGTTTGGAGTAATCATCATATATGTGTTTATAATTATGATATATTGTTCATTTTCCATGATCAAAACTTTGTGTCCTACTAACAAACATTGTTACTTCTTAAAATCCTTAAACTTTTAGAGTCGAAGTAAATGGCGGGCACACCCATGTTGCCACCTGACTTGGTGGCAGGTAGTGGTAACGTGGAAGGAAATGCTGCAGCCGCTCCCCCGACATCTGGCACATACGTGACCGGAATATGCTTTAGGGATCAGTTATGGTTAAACACGTATCCACTTGACCGCAATCTTGTCTTTGATTACTTTGCACTTTCTCCTTTCTATGATTACACTTGCAACAATGAGCAACTCAGGATGACAGGATGCGGTCAATTCATCCCTTGGATATTTCTCATCTTTCGTAAGTTTTTTTCGTTTTGTTTATTGTTAAATTATTGCGCTTCGAAGTTGTGATAGTCAAGTTTTAAATGTTTGGATGAACATATTCTGGTTATGAATTATAAGATAATCGATTTCGTACGAGCTACACGAAAATTGTTTCTCTAAGGGTTTGTTTGGTTCGCTAAATGTTTCTGTAGTAATTGGAAGAGTAAATACACGGATGGTCCCTGTGGTTTACCAAAATTGTGGGTTTGGTCCTTAACTTTCCAAAAGTGTGCGGATGGTCCTTGTGGTTTGCGCTTTGTAACGCATTTAGTCCCAACTTTTTCCAGAAGTACATGGATGGTCTCTTGTGGTTTGCGATTTGTAACACATTTAGTCCTTAACAAAATGCGCTACAAAGTGCAAACCACAGGAACCATCCGTATACCCTTGGAAAGCTAGAGACCAAATCCAAAATTTTGGTAAACCTCAGGGACCAAACGGGCCCAAAAGAATTACCTATTTAACACCCCCCCCACCCACACACACACACATATATCTGAACTCTTATCATCTACTGTCGGTTTTATTTATGCTCGTTATCTAATTCTATATCACATAATCACTTTCACAATGCATGTCCACACTTGTAAAAACAAGTATGCAAACACTATAAATATCATGGTGAACTTTGTTATTGTTGAATATATGAAGTAGAATAATATAATTAACACTTCATATATAGAAAAATGACAGGAATAGAATTCATGGTGAGCGAAGTTATGGAGCCGCATCTATTTGTGATGCGCAAGCAGAAGAGGGACGGTCCTGAGAAGGTCACTCCAATGCTAACCTACTATGTGCTTGACGGTTCAATATACCGAGCACCACAACTTTGCAATGTCTTTTCAGCTCGGGTTGTACGTAGTGCTTCTCTCATTTGTATATTTTGTTAAGGTGGAAAATGGGCGGGTTGGGTAACCGGTAAAAAAGATAAATTTTGTGGGTCGAAACGGGTCAGTCCTTGTTAACCTGTAAAAAATAGTGTCCAAATTATTATACTTTTTTCTTATGTTGTCAAAAGACCGGGCGCAGCGAGGCGCGGCTATAGCGCCTAGTGGTGGCTCAGGCCAGAATATGGTTTTTTTCTGTAAAAACGCTGCTCAGGCGAGCGCCCAGAGCTAGGCGCAGGTGAGAACAGGTGCGGGCTTTAAACATATGAGGCACAATGAAGAAGATAAAGGAGTGACAATTTAAGTGTTTTCGTTCTTCTCACATTTTGTGTCTTCGTTCTTCTCACGTTCCTTTTTTTTTTCTATTTTGCAAGAGTGGCAGTCTTTTTCTTTGACATATACTCGTAGGGTTTTATTGTTTGCGTATTTAAAAAATATGGGGCTTTCTTTTTCTATTTTTCTTATATTTGAGCTTTCCTTTTTATTTGCTACTGAGATTATTCACGATTTGTGCCATAAATCTTTCAATTAATCTTTCAACATTTGTTTTGATATAGTTTACTACTATTAACATTTTTATATTTTGACGTCTCTATATCTTATTTTCTTATTTATAACAGCTTTTATTTTTCTTATATGAATTATATATATATAATAATTAGATTTTTATTGTATTTGTAAAATAGTATTAATGTAATAATTGTTAAGCCCTATTATTAAACTAGCCCTAAACAAGTCTAAAACCTCTAAAACTAGTATTGTTATACTCTGCGCCTCACTTAAAAAAGCCCTCGCTTTTTTAGCGACTTGCGCCTAGGCTCCGGGCGAGACATATGCGCCTTAAATGCTCCTTGCGTCTTTGACAACATAGTTTTTTTTATTAAACTGTATTAGATATAATGAGAAAAGTTACGTTTTTTCAAAAACAATTTAACAAGTCTGAGCCTGAGATCGAGAACGAGCCTAATAGTAAGTTCCACGACCCAAGCTTCACTTATTCAGATCTAGTAGGCTCGCGGGACTTAACGAGCCTAGTATTTTATATAATTTTTTGTTTGAAATATATATATATATATATAGAAAAAGTATATCGTACATTACGGCTTAACGTACTTCACGTACAACAACGTGCGTGATTTATTATATAACATGCGTGATTAATGTTTTCAATATGCGTGATTATTGTGTTTCAACATGCGTGATTTTGGATTTTTGAGTTATAACGTGCGTGATTTTAAAATAAACGTGCGTAATTACCTGTCGTACGTGATGTACGTTAAGCCGTAATGTACGTTAACCTTCCTCTATATATATATATATATATAAAATTTATTGTTATATTTAAAACTATGATACAAATGAGTGAAATGACTAATGATATATCATGTTATAACAAAATTATAGTTTTGAATGTATATAAATATAATTATAAAATATTTATGAAAAAGTTATTAAATTAACAAAAATATAATGGAAGAGCCGATCTCTAGCCGAGTTCAAGCTTGAAAATCAACTCACGAGTTGAGCTGACGCTCGAGCTCTCATAAGTTAAACTAGCCGACGTTTACACCCCTATGCCAAACTAATCTCAAATTCTTATTCGTTAAACCAAACTAAACCAAAAACATTAAAGTTTAATTTTTGTTTTTTCATCATCATCATTATACTCAGTAAATCCCACCAATAGCAAAGCTAAGGTAGAGTCTGAGGAGGGTAAGATGTAGACAACCTTACCTCTACCCGTAGGAATAGAGAGACTGCTTCCAGTGAGACCCCGACTCGATAGTAGTTTTGCATCAAGCCTTGGACATAAGGCACATAACACTCAACAATCGAGACGAATGTCGATTAGTGCATGTACCCTTTTGTCTTTCGGCTATCAACGCTACCACATGATGCATGATTAACTGGCCGCCGCTTTTAACGTTATTTTCACGATATTAATAAAATAACGTTAAAATTAGTGCAATTTCACTTTTGCCCCCCGAGGGCCCACACATATATACATTATATGTGCACACCGCAAGCGGGGCGTTAATTTTTGTTTTTGAAACAAAAAAATTGAACACCCCTACATCCTTAGTAAACTGCTTCATGCACAGTGAGAAATGTATCTGTTCATTTCTAGTATTGCATTGGCTCAATACGCATAGATCGTGTGGCTAAATTCTGTTACAATTATTGTTGTATAAACAGGGACGTGTTTTATATTATATATCAAAGGCTTTTACAACTGCAGCCTCAAAGTTGGAGAAGGTTGGTTATGGTAAGCTTGGTATTCTTGTCAGATTCTAAGGTTGCAAGACAGATGGGTCAAACGGGTCGAAATCATTTCCGTTCGTTTTTGGACTTTTAATAAATAAATAACGTACTAAATATGGTTTTTGTACATTACAATAGTAATAAACTAATAATCTAAATCTTTGAATAAAACGATGTAGATGGGTCGAAGCTGCCACCTCCGTCAACATGGTTATTGTGAATCAAATGGGCAGAGATCATTTCGACCGTTACCTTTTTAACTATGAGTAAAGTACACATATGGTCCCTGTAGTTTGACCAAAAATTTGGATTTGGTCCCTAGATTTTCAAAAGTACATAGATGGTCCTTGTGGTTTGCACTTTGTAACACATTTAGTTTCCAACCAACAGATCTAAAGGTTTTAGCATGTCCAAGTTAGGGACTAAATGTGTGAGACCATCCATGTACTTTTGGAAAAAAAAAACCGGGGACCAAATGCGTTACAACGTGCAAACCACAGAGATCATCTGGGTACTTTTGTAAAGCTAGGGACGAAATACAAAGTTTTGGTAAACCACAAGAACTAGGGATGAGCTCGGTACCGGTACCGAAAGAACCGGTACCGAAAATTCTCAAAAACGGGTACCGTTATCGAAAATACCCGGTACGGTTCGGTACCGGTACCGGTATTTAACGGTATTTTAGTGTAAAAACTGGTACCGAACCGGTACCGAAAACTTCAAAAGTGGGTACCGAATTGGTACAAAAAATAATTCGGTTCGGTACATTCGGTACCGGTTCGGTACCGGTACCGGTATCATTTTGCTCATCCCTAGATGTATGGGTGTCGATGGTTGTGAATGCCGGAGTGCTGGATGGTTGTGAATGCCGGAGTGCTGGATGGTTGTGAACTGTGAAGTCGGCTGGAATAGAGAGACAGTTAGGGTTTCTTTTGTTTTGAATTGAGACATGAAATAATGAAGGGAAATGATTAAAGGAAGTAGGAACCACGCGTACGTACACACCCTGACACCCACTATATTTTTTATTTAATCTAAAAAATATTTGATCATACAAATGTTTTTGTTGTTATTATTATTTTTTTTAATTATGGTTTTATTTTGTTAAATTACACGGACATATTTAATTATTTGATCATACAAATAAGTTGTGAAAGAGACGTATTAAATAAGCGCAAACAATCCAAACAAACATCGTATGAATAAAAGATCAACTGCATAAATAATCAGTTTGTACATATACAAAAAAAGTACAACTGAATGTTTAATACAAAATAAAAACTAAACAAACTAAAAACTAAATCTACTGATCCTCTGGCGGTGGGGACTGTGGCAGCGGCTGGGGGGGCAATCCCATGTGAGCTCGGATGTCCATGAGCGCCGCGATGAACCACGTGCGCTCTCGCTCAGAACGTCGGAGGCGCCGATCGAAGTCCCGAGCCACCGCCTGCGCAGCAGGAGGTAGGTCGGCATAGATGTGCTGTGGGTACTACGGTGGCTGCGGATCTGGCGGCGGCGGCGGGATAACGTCCTCAGCGACGTGATCAGCCAAAGGCGAATGTGGAGCCGGAGGAGGCTGAGCCTGAGGCGGAACCAGACCCAGAGCCTCAAACTGAGCCTGTCGAGCCTCAGCCTGTATATGTGGAGGCGCTATTACCCCATCCCTCAGCTTAATGACAACTGGGATGACCTCCGGCAACGGCTCTGGATGAAAAATCTGGTAGTCTCGTGCCCGAAACCGCAGACCAATCCCGGGAAAGTCGCGCAACATCCTCATGCTCCGTACACATGTCGTGCCCAATGTAACCGATGGGATCGGATCGGACAACAGTGGGTCGGACTCAGGCACGATGCCTAGTGAGCGCGCGATGCTGGTAATGTAGGACCCGCCGTTGAGCGTCCCGCGCAGCTGCCTATGATATGCGCCGGCAAAGTACTCTGCCAGGCATCTTGCGAGAGCGCACGTATGTGGCCTCAATAGGCAGTATAGAAAGAGAAGGTCGCCCAAGTTGACCTTGTCCCAGCTGTGAAACCGGGGCACGATCGACGACCCAATAATGCGGTGAAGGTATCGGTGAATGGGGGTCCCTAATGGCGGTGGCCTTTTGCTGCGATTTGGGTCTGCCTGTCCATCTCCCTAACCCCCTCTGTATAAATACTGGTAGCAATCTCAGGCTCAGTGTACAAACCTGAATGGACGGCGAACTCTGCAAGACTAATCCCAAATTGCTGGCCGGTCAAACGGAAGGTAATCTCGTTTACCGGATGACCTGGCGCAAATGTAAACGACGATAAAAACTCGACCGTAATCTCACGGTACGTGTCCTCCATCGCCAGCTGGAACAATCACGAAAACGGGATGTCCAATCCGACTATATCTCTCGCCCTCGCATCCTCACCGACGGTCTCTAACAGCCCCAGTTAACCCCAGGTGTCCTCCTAGCTGCATGGTGCGCAACCTATCGCACCTCTCAGCCATAAGAGACCCCTCCGGGAACGTGAGATACGCGTGACCTATAAGTGGATCAACCGCGGCATCCGCCTGCTGCTCCTGCTGAACCCCCTCCTCCCCCTCCTACTGAACCTCCTCGTCCTCCACCTCGAAATCCATGAAATCCTCGTCCATATCTGTTTTTAAAAACAATTTTTTTTTTAAAAATCAAACAAATATATTTTTAAAAACTATTACTGACCGTCTGACGCTGATTTGATACTAAATTCGGTCAGACTGTTGATTTCCTTACCTTGACAATTAGCTCCGCTCACTTTTCAACTTCACAAATGAGCTAGGGGTGATTTCCTTACCTCGGAGGTAGTTACCAACTCTTCTCCTTTCTCAATGAAACTTTATCATGCCAACCATACGGTCAAGTTTTTATCTTTTATCATTTTCGGTCAACAACTTATACTGACGCGTTTTCAACCCACTTCACAATTTCAATTTTAGCCAAACATTTTAGCAAAGATGTCATCTTTTCAAAAGTCTTCCTCTTAGATTTCGAGAACGAAATCTCATAAAGTAGGGGAGACTGTAACATCCGTCAAAAACGAATATCTAAATCCGACTCGATAATCAAGAAATTCGGATCCTAACCCTTAATAGGGAATCGCTTAAAAATCCGTATCGTTAAACACATTAATTTAATCATTTATACATACTCATTTAATTATTTATTTATTAAGTTAATAAAAATTCATAATTTAAAAAGTTTAACTTTTATTATTAACTTAGTTAAGTTTTAAAGCTAATTAAACTAATTAATCAAGTTATATGTCTAACTAAGTTAATTAATGAGGTTAGTATGGTTAGTCAAAGCTCAAGGGTCTTTTGTGCAATTTTTGAAACTTAAAAAGTTGGAAAAACAAACAAAAAGGGGTGGACGGGACTCGAACCCGCGCCACACACGGTTCAACCATAACCAACGACTTAACACCTCTATCACAAGCCACTCGTCTGTGACCCTGAGAACGCTATAATTCAAACCCCGTATAATATATATATATTAACCTTAGGATTTAAATTGAATTTTTCTTTTGCCGCCAACCAGTTCAGCGAAGAACACAGCAAAGACCCAGCTGTTTCTTTCCATTTCTTGTCTTCCCTGATTTGTCGAGATACCAGTTCCCATATTTATACCAATCACGAACCAAAGCCTAATCCCGACTCGATTCGTTTCGTTTTGCACAGCCCCTATAAAAACCGAACCAACTCTCGCTATTTCACCCGCACATCTCTCACCCACTCGACACCCTCTGCAAATCCCTCTACCCCCCGTTCGAACCACCGCCGTCTGCCGCCACACCGTCGCCGGCGTACCAGACAATGCATAGCCGATTCCAGCCTCTTTGGCAGAAACCGAAGCAGCTTGATAATTTGTGTTCACTTAATTATGGTTGAAATGATACTATAGTAGCGTAAGGAGAAAAGATACCTCGTTAGGATGTTACGTGCTTAATTTGAAGTGAATTGCAATAGGAACGATCGAATAGGACTCGAAACGGGTCAAATAAACATATGCACGAACCGGGCAACGAATGCAAAAAGTATAAAGAATTAAGAATCCGGGTTAAGAATTTTGGGTGAAACATGTAGGTAAATGTTTTACGAATATTTAGAAACAAGTTTGAGGCAAAATGGAGGTGTTTTGACCAAGATATGCTAGAAACGGGTCAAAACGGGCAAAAATTAGAAACAACAAAGAAAAGTTCACCCATCAGTAGGAATGTTCACTCATGAGTTGAACGTTCAATCATCAGTAGGAATGTTCACACAAGAGTTGAACGTTCAATCATCTGTAGGAATGTTCAGTCAACGGTTGAACATTCAATCATCATTAGGATTGTTCACTCAAGGGTTGAACGTTCAATCATCAGTAGGAATGTTCTATCAAGGGTTGAACATTCAATCATCAGTAGGAATGTTCACTCAAGGGTTGAACGTTCACCCATCAGTAGGAATGTTCACTCAAGAGTTGAACGTTCAATCATCAGTAGGAATGGTGGCCGCAGGATTGGTCAGATCATCGATATCATTAGGAAGGACAAGCGGGTGAAGATCGAGTCAAAGAGAATGGATTGTACGGAAGGGTGGTCACGAAGTTTGTATTTACAGGTATTAAATTTAGTATGTTAATTAAGAATGAACGTAGTAATCCGTTTAGTGAAAACAGATCTACGAAAAGGTAGGAACAGACCAAGTGCATGGGTCATTAGACTTAACTTGGGCCAAGGAGGCGTCCGTGGACCCTTAGAAGACCCTTCGAAAGAAACCGGATTTAGGAAAAGACACTATACATACCCCTTGACTCGTTTAAAAATTTGATGGTCTTGCCCAATACAACACGTCCTTTACAACCGTCCTGTTAGCCAAACCTGTGGAGCCTTACAACCGGCCTGTTAGTCAAACCTGTGAATCGGACCATTACTTGGGCCCAGGAAACGTCTGTGGACCCTTAGAAGACCCTTCGCACAAAAACGGATCTAGGAATGTCTAATACAAAAAAAAAAAAAAAAACTAAAGCTACTGATCCTCTGGCGGTGGGGACTGTGGCAGTGGGGGCAATCCCATGTGAGCCCGGACGTCTATGAGCGTCTCCATGATCCACGCCTTGTTTCGCTCAGTACGTCGTAGGCGTCGATCGAAGTCTCGAGCCACCGCCTGCGCAGCAGGAGGCAGGTCAGCATAGAAGTGTTGGGGGGACTGCGGTGGCTGCTGAGGTGGCGACGACGTTGGTGGCGGGATAACGTTCTCAACGACGTGACCAGCTAGAAGCGAATGTCGAGCTGGAGGCTGAGGCTGAGGCTGAGGCTGAGGCTGAGGCTGAGGCTGAGGCTGAGCCTGAGGCGGAGGCAGACCGAGAGCCTCAAACTGAGCCTGTCGAGCCCCAGCCTGAACATGTGGAAGGGCTAAGACTCCATCCATCAACTCAATGACGACCGGGATCGGGTCCGACAACACCTCTGGCTGCCATGGCTGGTAGTCTCGTGTCCGAAACCGCAGACCAATGCCGTCAAACTGTCTGGTCATCCGCATGCTCGATACACGGTGCCTGGATAATGTCGTCGATGGGATGGGATCGGACAGCCAGTCATCAGACTCAGGCACGATGCATAGTGAGCGCGCGATGGTCGTGATGTATGACCCACCGTGGAGCAACCCGCGCTGCTGACTATGATGTGAGGAGGCAAAGTAGTCAGCCAAGGATGCCACTAGCGCGCACGGGTGTGGCCGTAATAGGCAGTACAGAAAGAAAAGATCACCCCGGTTGACCTTGTCCCGGCTGTGACGCCGGGGCACGATTGATTACACAATGATGCTGTGAATGTATCGGTAAAGGGAGTCCCTGATAGCGGTGACATTTTGCGACGATTTCCCAAAGGGAACTGTCGCATATATATGTCACCAAGGAAAGCCTAAAGTCAACCGCTTAAAGGACATAAAATTTAATGAGTTAAACACGATGCAACGCGTGTGTGTTGTTCAACGATTTTATGTCTATTTTTTCTTGTTTAAGGCCCCGTCGCTACGCGTAGATGTTAAGTTGACTTAGTTATTTTTTTTTCCTAAATTTTACTTTTCGGTCTAATTTATGTGTGTTAACACGATGCAACGAACGTGTGTGGTTCAATATTTTTACGTCTACTTTTTTTTTCGGTTTCTTAATGGTTAAAGATAGTTACTGGCCGCGGTAGTGGGGATGGCGACCAAAGGCCGTGGTGGTGTCGGGTCTGGTACTTTTAGTCGGAAAAAAAAAAACGAACCAAAACGAAACCGACCAAAATGAAACAAAAAATCAAAATCTGAAATAAACCGACTAAAATGAAACAAAAACATCAAAACCGAACGGAAACAAAACCAAAAAACCGATTAAAACGAACCAAAAGGCATTGGCCCCAGAAAGTAGCCGGGGACCAGGTAGGCACAGACCAAGTGCATGGGTCATTAGACTTAACTGAAAACTCAATATCTTTCCAAGAATCCAATCTGTTGGAATGGATATAAGCCCCAAAATCGCACCCGTTAATTAAATACAAAAGCTTGGGGGCCTTCTTGCAAGTTATCCTATTCTTGTTCCATTTATGTAAATTATAAAACTTCGAGGATTAAATAGTCAAAATACTTTCGAAACCCGCTAAAGTTCGCATCATCAGTTAGGTTTATTATTTTGAATTTCAAACAGCTTCAAAAAACAGAGAATTTCTCAACCTGTAACATCTCCTCCACCGCTGTGACTACTCCTCCACCGCCGTTACTACTCCTCCACAATGGCGAAGAAATCTCAGAGAATTTCGAACACGATGCTTCTAAGAGAAGAAAGAAAAGCTAATAAGTGGAACAAATTTCAGTAAGTATTTAAATATTTATTCTTGTTGAACAATTCTTCATAACCGGAGCAATAATTAAGTTCAGTGAATTAGTGAATTGAACATTCAAAAATTTCTTGTTAATCATTTAATTAACTGTTTCAAATTGTTTTGATAGACGTAGGGATGACAATGGGTCGGTTCCAAAACCCAAAGGAAAATTGGTTTTTAATAAACCAACCTTTGTCCCGTTGGTAAATAATAATCTTACCTACGTAATTGGTATACAATAATCCTACCTATCAACATGTTGGTACTCAATGAACTTCCGTTAATTTTTTTAACTGAAGTTAGTTTTTAAGTTTTGTTTATTACACAAACAGTCCCTGTAGTTGTAATTTACTAGTTTTAAGTATTTTAAAACTACTAATTACGTAGGTAAGATTATTATTTTCCAACGGGACAAATGTTAGTTTATTAAAAACCAATTTTCCAAACCCAAACCCGGTTAGAAAAGCTTGTCCCAAAACCCGTCGGGTTTCTTGGGGTATCATATATCAATATAAGGGTTGTATCATATATATACATAGTTAAAAATATAAAAGAAATTATATCGGGTATACAATCGGGTAAAAGGGTACACTTTATCGGGTAATCGGGTCGGGTAAACCGGTATATCACCAACACTAAATCCCAAACCCGCGAAAAAAAAATATTATCCCAAACCCGATTATTCGAGAAAAAAATAAGTCGGGTTTCGGGTTTACCCATCGGGTTCGGGTTTGGTTGCCATCATAAACAATATTATTTGAATATTTCAACCTGATTGTATCAAATTATTTAGGAAGGAGCACCCCCAATTATCTAAATCTGATTGTATCAAGTTATATAATCAAGAGAAGAAAATAGTGAATCATCGGGGAAGACAAAGAGTGGGAAAAACCTACATACGGTGTAATCTAGAAAAAATCCGTGATATCTTGGCTAATCTACCGGAAACAAAAAAAAATTATAGAGGAGACCCCTTTTGTAGGTCTTCTACATTTGGCGAAGTCGAATGTGAGTCAAATCAATAGTGTTATCAAGACAATAGCTCGTCATTTTCTCTGTGATAAAATGATAATAGTACGTAAGGGGGCTGAGAACCAAGAGTTTCCAATTACAGATGTGGACTTTTCAACTGTCATGAGTATACAAAATGGTAAGGATCCGTTAGTTGCTGAAAACCCGAAATTGGATCTTGATCTCGTACAAAAATTCTGCATATTAAATAAGGGAAATAAGTACAAAGAAATTTGCCCAACAAAGACTGAGAAAGTACTTATCGATTCCGATGAGAAGGATGCGATATCTATAAAGTAAGCTTTTGCTTTATTAGCTATGTATTTCCTTGTTTGTCCCACCGCACGGGGTAAATTTGGAAAGAATATGCTTTACTATATGCAGGATGTCAATAAGCTTTCTGAGCAACCATGGGTGTCACTTGCCATAGAAGCTCTCAAGAATGGCATCAGAAGCTACCAAGAAGGAAAAGGGGCACAAAAGAATTTAGGGGGGTGTGTCTTGTTTCTGCAATTATACTGCATGCAGAAAACCGGGTTTTTAGTTCAAAATATTAATAAAGATACGACTGAAGAGTTCTCTATCAAATAGATGGTTGGTAAAAATGTGGGCGGTTATTTATTGTTTATTAGTATTATGAATTTTGTAATCCTTTCAACTGATTCTCCCCTTTTTACAGAATGATTATGCTAGTGGAAGCTAACAAGAAGCTCGTAGCTGATAAAATTTGTAGAAACTTGAAGTGTATGTCTATTTTTATCAAGGCTGAATACGAAACAATGGACCTGCATAAACTGTTGGATCTCAATACATTCACAGAGAACTGTGTGAATAAGTTTTCAGCACAACAGTCCTTAGAGTCTATTGGTACATTCAATGTCCGTAGTTCAACCATTGGTGCTAGAGAAAAGAAACTTCTTCAATGGGTATATAATGAATATGAGAAACTTGAACAAGAATGTGTAGTATCTTTGCATAATGGATTGACTATCAACAAGTCGGAAATGAGACGCTATTTGAATCAGCACTCATGGCTTTCTGATACAATCGTAAGCTATGTTTCAAAAATATTTGTGTGCTCGAGCATTTGACTCGTCGCCAAATCCAAAGCGTTGGTATTTTCCTACTTTGTTTGAGGTTTGTTTGGTCAACACTTTTGAAAATAGCAATAAATATATGTGGCTTATGAAATCTCATTTATATTTGTGCAGATTGTGACTAAAGAGAAGGATCGAGATATGAAAAAATCTTGTGAACAACATAAGTTGACTCGATTAAAGAAGACACCATCAGTGGACTTGAATTTTGGAGAAGTAGAGCAGGTATTTTATGAAATGTGGTTATATCAATGAATAAGCCTGTAAACGAACCGAACGTTCATTAACTTGTTCGGTGGGAAGATCGTTTATTTAATAAACGAACGAACATGAACAAATTTATTTGTTCGTTTAGTTAAATGAACGAACATGAACACACGTGTTGTTCGTTCATTAATGATGTTTATGTCTTTTTATGTTTGGTCATGTATGTTTGTTTGTATTGTTTTATATTTGTTAAATGATGTTTGTTTATGTTAATTAAACGTTCATTTAGGTTTCAAACGAACAAACATAAACGAACACGAACTTTCCCATGAACGAACATGAACACACGTGTTGTTCGTTCATTCATCTTCGTTCATGGGAATGTTCGTGTTCGTTTAAAACCTAAATGAACGTTTAATGAACATAAACAAACATCATTTAACAAATATAAAACAATACAAACAAACATACATGGCCAAACATAAAAAGACATAAACATCATTAATGAACGAACAACACGTGTGTTCATGTTCGTTCATTTAACTAAACGAACAAATAAATTTGTTCGTGTTCGTTCGTTTATTAAATAAACGAACTTCCCACTGAACAAGTTCATGAACGTTCGGTTCGTTTACAGTCCTATTCATTGATATAACCACATTTCATAAAATACATGCTCTACTTCTCCAAAATTCAAGTCCACTGATGGTGTCTTCTTTAATCGAGTCAACTTATGTTGTTCACAAGATTTTTTCATATCTCGATCCTTCTCTCTAGTCACAATCTGCACAAATATAAATGAGTTTTCATAAGCCACATATATTTATTGCTATTTATAAGTATTTCTATTTTCAAAAGTATTGACCAAACAAACCTCAAACAAAGTTGGAAAATACCAGCGCTTTGGATTTGGCGACGAGTCAAATGCTCGAGCACACAAATATTCTGCAATATAGCTTACGATGCTACACATTCCTGTTTAAGTTTCTTATCTTCATTATAGACCCCATTGAATAAGTTTCTTTTCTCTAGCACCAATGGTTGAGCTACGGACATTGAATGGACCAATAGACTCTAAGGACTGTTGTGCTGGAAACCTATTCACACAGTTCTCTGTGAATGTACTGAGATCCAACAGTTTATGCAGGTCCATTGTTTCGTATTCAGCCTTGATAAAAATAGACATACTCTTCAAGTTTCTACAAATTTTATCAGCTACGAGCCTCTTGTTAGCTTCCATCACCACATTTCCACTATTATAATCATTCTGTAAAAAGGGGGAATCAGTTGAAAGGATTACAAAATTCATAATACTAATAAACAATAAATAACCGCCCACATTTTTACTAACCATCCATTTGATGGAGAACTTTTCAGTCGTATCTTTATTAATATTTTGAACTAAAAACCCGCTCTTCCGTATGCAGTATAATTGCAGAAACAAGACACCCCCTATATTCTTTTGTGCCCCTTTCCCTTCTTGGTAGCTTCTGATGCCATTCTTGAGAGCTTCCATGGCAAGTGACACCCATGGTTGCTCAGAAAGACTATTGACATCCTGCACATAGTAAAGCATATTCTTTCCAAGTTTACCCCTTGCGGTGGGACAAACAAGGAAATACATAGCTAACAAAGCAAAAGCTTGCTTTATAGATATCACATCCTTATCATCGGAATTGATAAGTAGTTTCTCAGTCTTGGTTGGGCAAATTTCTTTGTACTTATTTCCCTTATTTAATATGCAGAATTTTTGTATGAGATCAAGATCCAATTTCGGGTTTTCAGCAACTAACGGATCCTTACCATTTTGTATACTCATGACAGTTGAAAAGTCCCCATCTGTAATTGGAAACTCTTGGTTCTCAGCCCCCTTACGTACTATTATCATTTTATCACAGAGAATGACGAGCTATTGTCTTGATAACACTATTGATTTGACTCACATTCGACTTCGCCAAATGTAGAAGCCCTACAAAAGGGGTATCATCTATAACTTTTTTTTTGTTTCCGGTAGATTGGCCAAGATATCACAGATTTTTTCTAGATTACACCGTATGTAGGTTTTCCCACTCTTTGTCTTCCCCTATGATTCACTATTTTTCTTCTCTTGTTTATATAACTTGATACAATCAGATTTAGATAATTGGGGGTGCTCCTTCCTAAATAGTTTGATACAATCAGGTTGAAATATTAAAATAATATCGTCTATGATGGCAACCAAACCCGAACCCGATAGGTAAACCCGAAACCCGACTTATTTTTTATCGAATAATCGGGTTTGGGATAAATTTTTTTTTGCGGGTTTGGGATTTGGTGTTGGTGATATACCCGTTTACCCGACCTGATTACCCGATAAAGTGTACCCTTTTACCCGATTGTATACCTGACATAATTTCTTTTATATTTTTAACTATGTATATATATGATACAATCCTTATATAGATATATGATGCCCCCTAGAAACCCGACGGGTTTTGGGACAAGTTTTTCTAACCGGGTTTGCGTTTGGGAACCGACCCATTGCCATCCCTACGTCTATCAAATTCAATTTGAAACAGTTAATTAAATGATTAACAAGAAATTTTTGAATGTTCAATTCACTGAACTCTAATTATCGCTCCGGTTATGAAGAATTGTTCAACAAGAATAAATATTTAAATACTTACTGAAATTTGTTCCACTTATTAGCTTTTCTTTCTTCTCCTAGAAGCGTCTTGTTCGAAATTCTCTGAGATTTCTTCGCCATTATGGAGGAGTAGTAACAGTAGTCAAGGCGGTGGAAGAGATGTTACAGGTTGAGAAATTCTCTGTTTTTTGAAGCGGTTTGAAATTCAAAATAATAAAACTAACTGGTGATGCGAACTTTAGCGGGTTTCGAAAGTATTTTGACTATTTAATCCTCGAAGTTTTATAATTTACATAAATGGAACAAGAATAGGATAACTTGCAAGAAGGCCCCCAAGCTTTTGTATTTAATTAACGGGGGCGATTTTGGGGCTTATATCCATTCCAACAGATTGGATTCTTGGAAAAAGATTGAGTTTTCAGTTAAGTCTAATGACCCATGCACTTGGTCTGTGCCTACTTGGTCCCCGGCTACTTTCTGGGGCCAATGCCTTTTGGTTCGTTTTGATCGGTTTTTTGGTTTTGTTTCCGTTCGGTTTTGATGTTTTTGTTTAATTTTAGTCGGTTTATTTCAGTTTCGATTTTTTGTTTCATTTTGGTCAGTTTCGTTTTGGTTCGGTTATTGTTTTTTTTTTTCCGGCTAAAAGTACCAGACCCGACACCACCACGGCCTTCGGTCGCCATCCCCACTACCGCGGCCAGTAACTATCTTTAACCATTAAGAAACTGAAAAAAAAAGTAGACGTAAAAATATTGAACCACACACGTTCGTTGCGTCGTGTTAACACACAAAAATTAGACCGAAAAGTAAAATATAGGAAAAAAATAACTAAGTCAACTTAACATCTACGCGTAGCGACGTGGCCTTAAACAAGGAAAAATAGACATGAAAACGTTGAACCACACACACGCGTTGCATCGTGTTAACTCATTAAATTTTCCGTCCTTTAAGCGGTTTACTTTAGGCTTTCCTTGGTGACATATATATGCGACAGTTCCCTTTGGGAAATCGTCGCAAAAGGTCACCGCTATCAGGGACCCCCTTTACCGATACCTTCACCGCATCATTGCGTAATCAATCGTGCTCCGGCGTCACAGCTGGGACAAGGTCAACCGGGGTGACCTTTTCTTTCTGTACTGCCTATTGCGGCCACACCCGTGCGCTCGTGGCATCCTTGGCTGACTACTTTGCCTCCTCATATCATAGTCAGCAGCGCGGGTTGCTCCACGGTGGGTCATACATCACCACAATCGCGCGCTCACTAGGCATCGTGCCTGAGTCTGATGACTTGCTGTCCGATCCCATCCCATCGACGACATTATCCAGGCACCGTGTATCGAGCATGCGGATGACCAGACAGTTTGACGGCATTGGTCTGCGGTTTCGGACACAAGACTACCAGCCATGGCAGCCAGAGGTGTTGTCGGACCCGATTCTGGTCGTCATTGAGTTGTGGATGGAGTATTAGCCCCTTCACATGTTCAGGCTGGGGATCGACGTGCTCAGTTTGAGGCTCTCGGTCGGCCTCCGCCTCAGTCTCAGCCTCCAGCTCCACCTTCGCTTCTAGCTGATCACGTCGTTGAGAACGTTATCCCGCCACCAACGTCGCCGCCACCTCAGCAGTCACCGCAGTCCCCCCAACACTTCTATGCTGACCTGCCTCCAGCTGCGCAGGCGGTGGCTCGAGACTTCGATCGGCGCCTACGACGTACTGAGCGAAACCAGACGTGGATCATGGAGACGCTCATGGACGTCCGGGCTCACATTGGATTGCCCCCTCCCCCCCACCCACTGCCACATTCCCCACCGCCAGAGGAACAATAGCTTTAGTTTTTATTTTGTTTTAGACATTCCTAGATCCGTTTCTGTGCAAAGGGTCTTCTAAGGGTCCACAGACGTCTCCTGGGCCCAAGTAATGGCCCGATTCATAGGTTTGACTAACATGCCGGTTGTTAGGGTCCATAGGTTTGACTAACAGGCCGGTTGTAAGGGACGTGTTGTATTGGGCAAGACCATGAAATTTTTAAACGAGTCAAGGGGTATGTATAGGGCCTTTTTCCTAAATCCGGTTTCTTGCGAAGGGTCTTCTAAGGGTCCACGGACGCCTCCTAGGCCCAAGTTAAGTCTAATGACCCATGCACTTGGTCTGTGCCTACCTTTTCCTAGATCTGTTTTCACTAAACGGATTACTACGTTCATTCTTAATTAACATACTAAATTTAATACATGTAAATACAAACTTCGTGACCACCCTTCCGTACAATCCATGCATTTTGACTCGATCTTCACCCGTTTGTCCTTCCTAGTGATATCGATGATCTGACCAATCCTGCGGCCACCATTCCTACTGATGATTGAACGTTCAACTCTTAAGTGAACATTCCTACTGATGGGTGAACATTCAACCCTTGAGTGAACATTCCTACTGATGATTGAACGTTCAACCCTTTATTGAACATTCCTACTGGATGATTGAACGATCAACCCTTGAGTGAACATTCCTTTTGATGATTGAACGTTCAAGTCTTGAGTGAACATTCCTACTGATGATTGAACATTCAACTCTTGAGTGAACATTCCTACTGATGATTGAACGTTCAACTCTTAAGTGAACATTCCTACTGATAAGTGAACGTTCAACTCTTGAGTGAACATTCCAATGATGATTGAACGTTCAACTCTTGAGTGAAGATTCCTACTGATGATTGAACGTTCAACTCATGAGTGAACATTCCTACTGATGGGTGAACTTTTCTCTGTTGTTTCTAATTTATGCCTGTTTTGACCTGTTTCTAGCATATCTTGGTCAAAACACCTCCATTTTGCCTCAAACTTGTTTCTAAATATTTGTAAAATATTTACCTACATGTTTCACCCAAAATTCTTAACCTGGATTCTTAATTCTTTATACTTTGCGCATTCGTTGCCCGGTTCGTGCATATGTTTATTTGACCCGTTTCGAGTCCCATTCGATCGTGCCTATTGCAATTCACTTCAAATTAAGCACGTAACATCCTAACGAGGTATCTTTTCTCCTTACGCTACTATAGTATCATTTCAACTATAATTAAGTGAACGCAATTTATCAAGCTGCTTCGGTTTCTTCCAAAGAGGCTGGAATCGGCTATGCATTGTCTGGTACGCCAGCGACGGTGTGGCGGCAGACGGCGGTGATGCGAGCGGGCGGTAGAGGGATTTGCAGAGGGTGTCGAGTGGGTGAGAGATGTGCAGGTGAAATAGCGAGAGTTTGTTCGGTTTTTATAGGGGTTGTGCAAAACGAATCAAGTCGGGCTTAGGCTTTGGTTCGTGATTGGCATAAACATGGGAACTGATATCTCGACAAATCAGGGAAGACAAGAAATGGAAAGAAACAGCTGGGTCTTTACGTCTACCTTTTTTTCCGTTTCTTAATGGTTAAAGATAGTTACTGGCCGCGGTAGTGGGGATGGCGACCGAAGGCTGTGGTGGTGTCGGGTCTGTTACTTTTAGTCGAAAAAAAAACCGAACCAAAACGAAACCGACCAAAACGAAACAAAAAATTGAAACTGAAATAAACCGACTAAAATGAAACAAAAACATCAAAACCGAACTGAAACAAAACCAAAAAAGCGATTAAAACGAACCAAAAGGCATTGGCCCCAGAAAGTAGCCGGGGACCAAGTAGGCACAGACCAAGTGCATGGGTCATTAGACTTAACTGAAAACTCAATCTCTTTCCAAGAATCCAATATGTTGGAATGGATATAAGCCCCAAAATCGCCCCCGTTAATTAAATACAAAAGCTTAGGGGCCTTCTTGCAAGTTATCCTATTCTTGTTCCATTTATGTAAATTATAAAACTTCGAGGATTAAATAGTCAAAATACTTTCGAAACCCGCTAAAGTTCGCATCACCAGTTAGGTTTATTATTTTGAATTTCAAACCGCTTAAAAAAAGAAAATTTCTCAACCTGTAACATCTCCTCCACCGCCGTGACTACTCCTCCACCGCTGTTACTACTCCTCCACCGCCGTTACTACTCCTCCACAATGGCAAAGAAATCTCAGAGAATTTCGAACAAGATGCTTCTAGGAGAAGAAAGAAAAGCTAATAAGTGGTACAAATTTCAGTAAGTATTTAAATATTTATTCTTGTTGAACAATTCTTCATAACCGGAACGATAATTAGAGTTCAGTAAATTGAACATTCAAAAATTTCTTGTTAATCATTTAATTAACTGTTTCAAATTGTTTTGATAGACGTAGGGATGGCAATGGGTCGGTTCCCAAACCCAAACCCGGTTAGAAAAGCTTGTCCCAAAACCCGTCGGGTTTCTAGGGGGTATCATATATCTATATAAGGGTTGTATCATATATATACATAGTTAAAAATATAAAAGAAATTATGTCTGGTATACAATCGGGTAAAAGGGTACTCTTTATCGGGTAATCGGGTCGGGTAAACGGGTATATCACCAACACCAAATCCCAAACCCGTCCCAAACCCACGAATTTTTTTTTATCCCAAACCCGATTATTCGATAAAAAAATAAGTCGGGTTTCGGGTTTGGTTGCTATCATAGACAATATTATTTGAATATTTCAACCTGATTGTATCAAATTATTTAGGAAGGAGCACCCCCAATTATCTAAATCTGATTGTATCAAGTTATATAATCAAGAGAAGAAAAATAGTGAATCATCGGGGAAGACAAAGAGTGGGAAAACCTACATACGGTGTAATCTAGAAAAAATCCGTGATATCTTGGCCAATCTACTGGAAACAAAAAAAAAAGTTATAGAGGAGACCCCTTTTGTAGGTCTTCTACATTTGGCGAAATCGAATGTGAGTCAAATCAATAGTGTTATCAAGACAATAGCTCGTTAGTTTCTCTGTGATAAAATGATAATAGTACGTAAGGGGGCTGAGAACCAAGAGTTTCCAATTACAGATGGGGACTTTTCAACTGTCATGAGTATACAAAATGGTTAGGATCCGTTAGTTGCTGAAAACCCGAAATTGGATCTTGATCTTGTACAAAAATTCTGCATATTAAATAAGGGAAATAAGTACAAAGAAATTTGCCCAACCAAGACTGAGAAAGTACTTATCGATTCCGATGAGAAGGATGCGATATCTATAAAGCAAGCTTTTGCTTTATTAGCTATGTATTTCCTTGTTTGTCCCATCGCACGGGGTAAACTTGGAAAGAATATGTTTACTATGTGCAGGATGTCAATAAGCTTTCTGAGCAACCATGGGTGTCACTTGCCATGGAAGCTCTCAAGAATGACATCAGAAGCTACCAAGAAGGGAAATGGGCACAAAAGAATATAGGGGGTGTGTCTTGTTTCTGCAATTATACTGCATGCAGAAGAGCGGGTTTTTAGTTCAAAATATTAATAAAGATACGACTGAAGAGTTCTCCATTAAATGGATGGTTGGTAAAAATGTGGGCGGTTATTTATTGTTTATTAGTATTATGAATTTTTTAATCCTTTCAACTGATTCCCCCTTTTTACAGAATGATTATGCTAGTGGAAATGTGGTGATGGAAGCTAACAAGAAGCTCGTAGCTGATAAAATTTGTAGAAACTTGAAGAGTATGTCTATTTTTATCAAGGCTGAATACGAAACAATGGACATGCATAAACTGTTGGATCTCAATACCTTCACAGAGAACTGTGTGAATAAGTTTTCAGCCAATAGTCCATAGAGTCTATTGGTCCATTCAATGTCCGTAGTTCAACCATTGGTGCTAGAGAAAAGAAACTTCTTCAATGGGTCGATAATGAAGATGAGAAACTTGAACATGAATGTGTAGCATCTTTGCATAATGGATTGACTATCACCAAGTCGGAAATGAGACACTATTTGAATCAGCACTCATGGCTTTCTGATACAATTGTAAGCTATGTTGCAGAATATTTGTGCTCGAGCATTTGACTCGTCGCCAAATCCAAAGCGTTGGTATTTTCCAACTTTGTTTGAGGTTTGTTTGGTCAACACTTTTGAAAATAACAATAATTATAAATAGCAATAAATATATATGGCTTATGAAATCTCATTTATATTTGTATAGATTGTGACTAGAGAGAAGGATCGAGATATGAAAAAATCTTGTGAACAACATAAGTTGACTCGATTAAAGAAGACACCATCAGTGGACTTGAATTTTGGAGAAGTAGAGCCGGTGTTTTATGAAATGTGGTTATATCAATGAATTAGCCTGTAAAGGAACCGAACGTTCATGAACTGTTCATGAACTTGTTCGGTGGGAAGTTCGTTTAGTTAAATGAACAAACATGAACACACGTGTTGTTCGTTCATTAATGATGTTTGTCTTTTTATGTTTGGTCATGTATGTTTGTTTGTGTTGTTTTATATTGGTTAAATGATGTTTGTTTATGTTCATTAAACGTTCATTTAGGTTTCAAACGAACAAACATAAACGAACATGAACATTCCCATGAACGAACATGAACACATGTGTTGTTCGTTCATTCATCTTCGTTCATGGGAATGTTCGTGTTCGTTTTTGTTTGTTCGTTTAAAACCTAAATGAACGTTTAATTAACATAAACAAACATCATTTAACAAATATAAAACAGTACAAACAAACATACATGACCAAACATAAAAAGACATAAACACCATTAATGAACGAACAACACGTGTGTTCATGTTCGTTCATTTAACTAACCGAACAAATAAATTTGTTCGTGTTCGTCCGTTTATTAAATAAACGAACTTCCCACCGAACAAGTTCATGAACGTTCGGTTCGTTTACAGGCCTATTCATTGATATAACCACATTTCATAAAATACATGCTCTACTTCTCGAAAATTCAAGTCCACTGATGGTGTCTTCTTTAATCGAGTCAACTTATGTTGTTCACAAGATTTTTTCATATCTCGATCCTTCTCTCTAGTCACAATCTGCACAAATATAAATGAGATTTCATAAGCCACATATATTTATTGCTATTTATAATTATTGCTATTTTCAAAAGTATTGACCAAACAAAGCTCAAACAAAGTTGGAAAATACCAGCGCTTTGGATTTGGCGACGAGTCAAATGCTCGAGCACCCAAATATTCTGCAACATAGCTTACGATTGTATCAGAAAGCCATGAGTGCTGATTCAAATAGCGTCTCATTTCCTACTTGGTGATAGCCAATCCATTATGCAAAGATGCTACACATTCCTGTTCAAGTTTCTTATCTTCATTATAGACCCATTGAATAAGTTTCTTTTCTCTAGCACCAATGGTTGAGCTACGGACATTGAATGGACCAATAGACTCTAAGGACTGTTGTGCTGAAAACTTATTCACATAGTTCTCTGTGAATGTATTGAGATCCAACAGTTTATGCATGTCCATTGTTTCATATTCAGCCTTGATAAAGATAGACATACTCTTCAAGTTTCTACAAATTTTATCAGCTACGAGCTTCTTGTTAGCTTCCATCACCACATTTCCACTATTATAATCATTCCGTAAAAAAGGGGGAATCAGATGAAAGGATTACAAAATTCATAATACTAATAAACAATAAATAACCGCCCACATTTTTACTAACCATCCATTTGATGGAGAACTTTTCAGTCGTATCTTTATTAATATTTTGAACTAAAAACCCGCTCTTCCGTATGCAGTATAATTGCAGAAACAAGACACCCCCTATATTCTTTTGTGCCCCTTTCCCTTCTTGGTAGCTTCTGATGCCATTCTTGAGAGCTTCCATGGCAAGTGACACCCATGGTTGCTCAGAAAGACTATTGACATCCTGCACATAGTAAAGCATATTCTTTCCAAGTTTACCCCTTGCGGTGGGACAAACAAGGAAATACATAGCTAACAAAGCAAAAGCTTGCTTTATAGATATCACATCCTTATCATCGGAATTGATAAGTAGTTTCTCAGTCTTGGTTGGGCAAATTTCTTTGTACTTATTTCCCTTATTTAATATGCAGAATTTTTGTATGAGATCAAGATCCAATTTCGGGTTTTCAGCAACTAACGGATCCTTACCATTTTGTATACTCATGACAGTTGAAAAGTCCCCATCTGTAATTGGAAACTCTTGGTTCTCAGCCCCCTTACGTACTATTATCATTTTATCACAGAGAATAACGAGCTATTGTCTTGATAACACTATTGATTTGACTCACATTCTTCTTCGCCAAATGTAGAAGCCCTACAAAAGGGGTATCATCTATAACTTTTTTTTTTGTTTCCGGTAGATTGGCCAAGATATCACATATTTTTTCTAGATTACACCGTATGTAGGTTTTCCCACTCTTTGTCTTCCCATATGATTCACTATTTTTCTTCTCTTGTTTATATAACTTGATACAATCAGATTTAGATAATTGGGGGTGCTCCTTCCTAAATAGTTTGATACAATCAGGTTGAAATATTAAAATAATATCGTCTATGATGGCAACCAAACCCGAACACGATAGGTAAACCCGAAACCCGACTTATTTTTTATCGAATAATCGGGTTTGGGATAATTTTTTTTTGCGGGTTTGGGATTTGGTGTTGGTGATATACCCGTTTACCCGACCTGATTACCCGATAAAGTGTACCCTTTTACCCGATTGTATACCTGACATAATTTCTTTTATATTTTTAACTATGTATATATATGATACAATCCTTATATAGATATATGATGCCCCCTAGAAACCCGACGGGTTTTGGGACAAGTTTTTCTAACCGGGTTTGCGTTTGGAAACCGACCCATTGCCATCCCTACGTCTATCAAATTCAATTTGAAACAGTTAATTAAATGATTAACAAGAAATTTTTGAATGTTCAATTCACTGAACTCTAATTATCGCTCCGGTTATGAAGAATTGTTCAACAAGAATAAATATTTAAATACTTACTGAAATTTGTTCCACTTATTAGCTTTTCTTTCTTCTCCTAGAAGCGTCTTGTTCGAAATTCTCTGAGATTTCTTCGCCATTATGGAGGAGTAGTAACAGTAGTCAAGGCGGTGGAAGAGATGTTACATGTTGAGAAATTCTCTGTTTTTTGAAGCGGTTTGAAATTCAAAATAATAAAACTAACTGGTGATGCGAACTTTAGCGGGTTTCGAAAGTATTTTGACTATTTAATCCTCGAAGTTTTATAATTTACATAAATGGAACAAGAATAGGATAACTTGCAAGAAGGCCCCCAAGCTTTTGTATTTAATTAACGGGGGCGATTTTGGGGCTTATATCCATTCCAACAGATTGGATTCTTGGAAAAAGATTGAGTTTTCAGTTAAGTCTAATGACCCATGCACTTGGTCTGTGCCTACTTGGTCCCCGGCTACTTTCTGGGGCCAATTCCTTTTGGTTTGTTTTGATCGGTTTTTTGGTTTTGTTTCCGTTCGGTTTTGATGTTTTTGTTTAATTTTAGTCGGTTTATTTCAGTTTCGATTTTTTGTTTCGTTTTGGTCAGTTTCGTTTTGGTTCGGTTATTGTTTTTTTTTTCCGGCTAAAAGTACCAGACCCGACACCACCACGGCCTTCGGTCGCCATCCCCACTACCGCGGCCAGTAACTATCTTTAACCATTAAGAAACTGAAAAAAAAAGTAGACGTAAAAATATTGAACCACACACGTTCGTTGCGTCGTGTTAACACACAAAAATTAGACCGAAAAGTAAAATATAGGAAAAAAATAACTAAGTCAACTTAACATCTACGCGTAGCGACGTGGCCTTAAACAAGGAAAAATAGACATGAAAACGTTGAACCACACACACGCGTTGCATCGTGTTAACTCATTAAATTTTCCGTCCTTTAAGCGGTTTACTTTAGGCTTTCCTTGGTGACATATATATGCGACAGTTCCCTTTGGGAAATCGTCGCAAAAGGTCACCGCTATCAGGGACCCCCCTTTACCGATACCTTCACCGCATCATTGCGTAATCAATCGTGCTCCGGCGTCACAGCTGGGACAAGGTCAACCGGGGTGACCTTTTCTTTCTGTACTGCCTATTGCGGCCACACCCGTGCGCTCGTGGCATCCTTGGCTGACTACTTTGCCTCCTCATATCATAGTCAGCAGCGCGGGTTGCTCCACGGTGGGTCATACATCACCACAATCGCGCGCTCACTAGGCATCGTGCCTGAGTCTGATGACTTGCTGTCCGATCCCATCCCATCGACGACATTATCCAGGCACCGTGTATCGAGCATGCGGATGACCAGACAGTTTGACGGCATTAGTCTGCGGTTTCGGACACAAGACTACCAGCCATGGCAGCCAGAGGTGTTGTCGGACCCGATTCTGGTCGTCATTGAGTTGTGGATGGAGTATTAGCCCCTTCACATGTTCAGGCTGGGGATCGACGTGCTCAGTTTGAGGCTCTCGGTCGGCCTCCGCCTCAGTCTCAGCCTCCAGCTCCACCTTCGCTTCTAGCTGATCACGTCGTTGAGAACGTTATCCCGCCACCAACGTCGCCGCCACCTCAGCAGTCACCGCAGTCCCCCCAACACTTCTATGCTGACCTGCCTCCAGCTGCGCAGGGCGGTGGCTCGAGACTTCGATCGGCGCCTACGACGTACTGAGCGAAACCAGACGTGGATCATGGAGACGCTTATGGACGTCCGGGCTCACATTGGATTGCCCCCTCCCCCCCCACCCACTGCCACATTCCCCACCGCCAGAGGAACAATAGCTTTAGTTTTTATTTTGTTTTAGACATTCCTAGATCCGTTTCTGTGCAAAGGGTCTTCTAAGGGTCCACAGACGTCTCCTGGGCCCAAGTAATGGCCCGATTCATAGGTTTGACTAACATGCCGGTTGTTAGGGTCCATAGGTTTGACTAACAGGCCGGTTGTAAGGGACGTGTTGTATTGTATTGGGCAAGACCATGAAATTTTTAAACGAGTCAAGGGGTATGTATAGGGCCTTTTTCCTAAATCCGGTTTCTTGCGAAGGGTCTTCTAAGGGTCCACGGACGCCTCCTAGGCCCAAGTTAAGTCTAATGACCCATGCACTTGGTCTGTGCCTACCTTTTCCTAGATCTGTTTTCACTAAACGGATTACTACGTTCATTCTTAATTAACATACTAAATTTAATACATGTAAATACAAACTTCGTGACCACCCTTCCGTACAATCCATGCATTTTGACTCGATCTTCACCCGTTTGTCCTTCCTAGTGATATCGATGATCTGACCAATCCTGCGGCCACCATTCCTACTGATGATTGAACGTTCAACTCTTAAGTGAACATTCCTACTGATGGGTGAACATTCAACCCTTGAGTGAACATTCCTACTGATGATTGAACGTTCAACCCTTTATTGAACATTCCTACTGGATGATTGAACGATCAACCCTTGAGTGAACATTCCTTTTGATGATTGAACGTTCAAGTCTTGAGTGAACATTCCTACTGATGATTGAACATTCAACTCTTGAGTGAACATTCCTACTGATGATTGAACGTTCAACTCTTAAGTGAACATTCCTACTGATAAGTGAACGTTCAACTCTTGAGTGAACATTCCAATGATGATTGAACGTTCAACTCTTGAGTGAAGATTCCTACTGATGATTGAACGTTCAACTCATGAGTGAACATTCCTACTGATGGGTGAACTTTTCTCTGTTGTTTCTAATTTATGCCTGTTTTGACCTGTTTCTAGCATATCTTGGTCAAAACACCTCCATTTTGCCTCAAACTTGTTTCTAAATATTTGTAAAATATTTACCTACATGTTTCACCCAAAATTCTTAACCTGGATTCTTAATTCTTTATACTTTGCGCATTCGTTGCCCGGTTCGTGCATATGTTTATTTGACCCGTTTCGAGTCCCATTCGATCGTGCCTATTGCAATTCACTTCAAATTAAGCACGTAACATCCTAACGAGGTATCTTTTCTCCTTACGCTACTATAGTATCATTTCAACTATAATTAAGTGAACGCAATTTATCAAGCTGCTTCGGTTTCTTCCAAAGAGGCTGGAATCGGCTATGCATTGTCTGGTACGCCAGCGACGGTGTGGCGGCAGACGGCGGTGATGCGAGCGGGCGGTAGAGGGATTTGCAGAGGGTGTCGAGTGGGTGAGAGATGTGCAGGTGAAATAGCGAGAGTTTGTTCGGTTTTTATAGGGGTTGTGCAAAACGAATCAAGTCGGGCTTAGGCTTTGGTTCGTGATTGGCATAAACATGGGAACTGATATCTCGACAAATCAGGGAAGACAAGAAATGGAAAGAAACAGCTGGGTCTTTACGTCTACCTTTTTTTCCGTTTCTTAATGGTTAAAGATAGTTACTGGCCGCGGTAGTGGGGATGGCGACCGAAGGCTGTGGTGGTGTCGGGTCTGTTACTTTTAGTCGAAAAAAAAAACCGAACCAAAACGAAACCGACCAAAACGAAACAAAAAATTGAAACTGAAATAAACCGACTAAAATGAAACAAAAACATCAAAACCGAACTGAAACAAAACCAAAAAAGCGATTAAAACGAACCAAAAGGCATTGGCCCCAGAAAGTAGCCGGGGACCAAGTAGGCACAGACCAAGTGCATGGGTCATTAGACTTAACTGAAAACTCAATCTCTTTCCAAGAATCCAATATGTTGGAATGGATATAAGCCCCAAAATCGCCTCCGTTAATTAAATACAAAAGCTTGGGGGCCTTCTTGCAAGTTATCCTATTCTTGTTCCATTTATGTAAATTATAAAACTTCGAGGATTAAATAGTCAAAATACTTTCGAAACCCGCTAAAGTTCGCATCACCAGTTAGGTTTATTATTTTGAATTTCAAACCGCTTAAAAAAAGAAAATTTCTCAACCTGTAACATC